>CABFWB010000722.1:158799-215552 GCA_902151455.1 Timema bartmani | reverse complement strand
GGGGGGGGGGGGGGGGGGGGGGGGTGTTGAACCCCGACCCCCCCCTCCCCCTGACTACGGCCTTGCGTAGCAACAGTTGATCTTGTCCGTATAATACTTTTTTTTTTGCCCTTCATTATACTAGGTATTTGGGCTGTATACATTTGTACTAATGTGCAAGGGATGTGAAAGTTTAAATTTATAAGAAGTGTACCTGCATTTGAGTGGAGAAATCATTCAGGAAAAAACAGCCTTAGTAAACCTGACTGAGATTTGAACCTCGATGTCCTTCATCATTGACAGTCTAGTCTATATATCGATAGTGACACCTTAGAGCTTAGACAATGCAACCACCAAAGCAGATCTGATCAATAGTTATCTAAGCTTTATTATAATGTGATAATCTTTTTAAACATGTACATTTTAAATTAATGTTCCATAATATTATGAACTTGTAAGGTTGACTAATAAATTTATAAATTTAAAATTATCGGGGTTAGAAATTTGTTTGTGATATTGACTGAATGTAGTTGTGTGGACTATAACTTAGCTACCGGTACCTTGAATATCTTTGGATGTAAATTAAGTCTTGTTGAAATGTTAATAAATGCGTAGCCACTTTGGTAGCCATGTGATATAATGCGCTACTCTCGCAGTAGACTATACTGCCAATGATGGAGATATTGATGTTCGAATTTCAGTTGGGTGTATTGAGTTTGGTTTTTACAAATTGGTTTTCCACTCTCTCTCCACGCAAATGCAAGCACACTTCATCTAACTATACACCTTCCTAACCCCTCAGACCATTAACATAATAAGAACATAAGCATAAGCATATAACCAGAATGGGTAGTAAGACATATAGCTTAAAAAAGTGCTAATTTTGAATAATTTCAAGTATGATTTAAACATGTAAGAAAAAAATTTATATTCAAAATGTCCTTTGATCCAAATGCACAAATATAAAGATATTTCCAATTCCAAGAAAATTGAATGAACTTGAAAATGAAGATGTATTGGAAACCATACATAGTCCCATAACATCATCATCTCTAGTTGTGGTCATTACAAAAGAGAATGATTATATACGACTATGTGTATACATGTAAATAATTAATATAGCATTTGCTAGAGGTAAACACCCACTAACAATTATTACAATTATTGATAATATATTACCAGATTTGGAAAAATGCGATGAACCCAGCTTAAATTATCCTCTAGTAATGCAGTAAGTAATTTTGAGCAGCATTATTAACAAATAAAGAGTGATGGATTAACTTTAGTAAGGGCTTTAATCCATCATCCACTAAATCCTTGGACCAGGGTCAAAACCTTATTCTTATATATAAATAAATGGTAAAATACAGTTGCACAAAATTTCTCATATTGTGTGTTATAAGGTCGAAGAAAAAAATTCAATAAGACGTTTTCAAAAAAATACCCTTAAGTAAGTTTTCTTCATAAAAACCAACACATCTTGTTAATCACAATAAACACTCTTTATATACCAAATTTAAACTAAATCGTTAAAATATTTTTAACAAAATTCAAATTTTCAAAATATGTTATTTGTAGACTAGGTATTTTAAATTTATTTTTAATTTTAAAAATAGAAACGTACGTAAAAAGCTATTTCCAGATACCTATTTTGAACTCGATCTTCAAAGCCAATTTCAAAAAACTTCAAATTTTTTATAATTTATCATAAGTAAACTTCCCTTAAACTAATTTAGTTTAGAAAAAATAAAAATATATTATTAATGATCATGTAAAATAGTCCCACAATAACAATTATGAACAAAATCGTTAAAGATGTTTTCAAACAAATTCAAATTTAACAAAAATCAGTCATTAGTAAGCTATTATATTTGATATCTAAAATATTTGATTATTTATAATGTTAAAGAGCTTAACAGACATCCATTTTGAAACAAATTAATAGGGATTAAAAATATTCAAATAAAGGCTTCAATAGTAAAATACCCTTAAAGGAATTTCACCTTAAAAAACAAGTATAGAGTTTTATATTCCATTTCAAACACTCCCTAAATATCCATTTTAAACAAAATCTTTGGAGTCATTTTTGAGATATTTGGAATTTAAAAAAATCACTCATCTGTAAAATATCCTTAATTAAATTAAATTAAATTAAATTAATTAATAATTAAAATTAAATTAAAATATTTCCTCGGATAAGGCCCTATAAAATCTAAATATCAAGCTTGAATCAAATCCCTTAAACCATTTAGGATCCGTGGCCAGGGACATTTAAAACCAAATTGCTAGAGCCATTTCTAAAATGTTCCAAGATTTTGAAAAATTAGTCATCAGTAAACTACCCGTAAACGAGTTTTTACACACACAAAAAAAAAAATGCAATTTATAATGTAAAACACTCCCAAATATACCCATTTAGAACCAAATTGTTAAAACTAATTTTAAAAGAATTGAAAAATGAGTCATCAGTAAACTATCCCCAAACGAAATTTTACTCCAAAAATAAATATAGTGTTATCTGGTATGCCATACAATCATCATAAATATATTTTAAACAAAATATTTGTGGCATTTTCAAAATATTTAGAATTCAAAAAAATTACTTATTAGTAAACTACCATTAATTTGAGGGCTAGGGTCACAATCATAAAGGTCTCAAAATATAACTCTCATGTATGAACAAAATCCATCCAATCAGTTTTGATCCATAGCCAGGCACATCTAGACAGACGGACAGAAATGTAAAATCAACTTTTTTGAGTTTGGGTTCTCATAAAACTTAAAGATTCAACAAAATCTTGAGATGCATTTTTTTGACTAATATAATACTTTCTCTTGATATGAGAAAATAAAAAGTTTGAATGATTAATGCAAAAATTCCAATAGAAAGCGTTATAAAACTTTGAGGTTTTTTTATTGTATATCTAAATTCATGAATGCCTCAAACAAAATAGGAAAATAAATTTTATTCTAACACAGAAGGTTATGTTATCTTAATTTAGCTCACAATATACCAAGAGTAAATTTAATGAAAGAGATGGAGGATGGAACATTAAAGAGTGTCGGTCTAGCATAAATAAAACAAAGCCTGATGACAGGGAAAACAAATGATAGCCATAAATGATCTAGAATAATAGAAGGAGGGTTAAAAGTAGGAGAAAACGGAGTTCTTATGGATACACAAATTAATGTCCCAAAATCACTCTGTGAATGTAATTTGAACATAGGCTATAAAGCTTGCGTTAGTTTAAAGTGTACATGTGAATTTTCTCATTATTCAGTAAGACACTTGTCAGGTAACAACTGAAATACTAGTAATTTTCCAATTATAGTTATTTAGAGCAGAGTCTATATGTGACTGATCAAATGGAGAGCTATTAGTCAAGAGCATATCATATAGGTAGAGTTTTAACAAGCCATGGTTACCTTGGCAACAATCCACAACATGTTACTGGTGGAAATACTTGTCAAAGAAATACTTGACAAAAGACTTATTGGTGGGTACCCTTACCAAATAGTAAATACATTTAGGATGTTTGTTGACTTTTACATAGGTTTATTTAAGTATAAGTGATGATAAATCTTATGAAAAAAGACACTATAGCACATGTGAAGCCTAGTTTGAAGGATATGGACCACCAAAATCTATTCAATCAAATAACAGGAGACTTTTTTTTATCAGTGCAGCGATACAATAATTGTATCAGATAAATAGTATTTATTCACATCATGTGACACAATTTTGATCTTATGTAGAGGATAAAGTCAAATGACAAAATCAGTGAATTCTTAAAAGGTTCCAAATTTTGTAGGCAGAAGGTTTGGATTGGAAAGAAGAACTACTGCATTATCTGTTTATGGTCTTAACAACTTAACATACGGCACAACAATTGGTTTGAGTCAAGCTGAATTTATGTTCAGGTAAAAGACCAGTTACCAGATATTTCCATTACCCCGAAAACACAAAGTGAGGACAGAGTAGTTAAATATATTCAAGTAGTAAATTAAAAAGCAAATCATCTATAGTCAGACTTTCTAGAACAAGTGAAACTTTCCTGGAAATATTACTAAACTCATTAAGATCAAATGACCAATATATTGACCACACCATTTGAACCAAGTCCACAGAAAGTTTTATTCAGAAATGATAATTAAGTAACTATTTATTTGAATGGAAAAACATTAAAATGGAACAGTTCTTAGCTTAATAAATATAATTTAGTTTTGGATAACAGTGTATTGTAACACAACCTGAGTTGTCTATAGAGGAAGAAGAAGTAGCAACCTATGAATAAACTTTTCAAGAATTTGGCATAGCAAGTGAACTGAAGACCATCAAAGTGACCGAAAAAAACTTTCAAGATATGAGGATTTTTATTACTAATGAGAAGTTATTGTAAATAATTATAATTGTGGAAAACAAATCGCGCTCAATATGTTGCACATAAGTTAAACACAGTATTACCATTATTCTATGATGGAAAAACTGTAAAAAAGATTAACAATACTTCATGCAATGTAGTGAACTGATTTTGTCTGTTAATAATTTGATAATTTAAAGTTATTATGGCTCTCAACTTGTTCCTAGTAGTGGCTGAATGAACCATTAATCTGGTAAGCTTGGGGACTACATAAATATAGTTTATACACGCTTAAATATGGATTAGCTCCTGTCGACAAGTTAATGACATTACAGCAGGAGAATTGTGGGGGTTGTTACTAGGGCAAACAAGAAGTGACAGGACTGTACTAGTAAATTGTTACCTCCCATTCCGTATCAACGTTTTCAGTAAGATGTGGTAAGTATGGTTGTTCAAATAGATAGTCAGGGGGAAAAAGAATGTTCACTAGAGAAAACGGTCAATCTTTGTTTGCCCTGGAAGACACCCAAGCCCTTGAATTACAGCTATAAATACCTTAGTCCACTAGCACTGATGTACTTCTTATTGCAGCCCTGGCATGTGTAGGGTCGTTCATTCGTGTGCAGCCTCTTATGAAGTTTCAAGTGGACAAACTGCGTGAATTTGGCTGGACAAAGGTCACATGCATACGGCTTTTGGCCCGAGTGGAGCCTCAAGTGAGTTTTCAGGTTGGACGTGGAGCTGAATCGCTTTTTACAGATGTCACACTGATGGGGTTTCTCACCTGCAATACATCATTACTAAATTTTGGATCCCATAGAGTAGGTACAAAATCAGTAGAACATAGGTAATATCACAAATAGTTGGGTGGGAGTTTAAATCAATTTTGATTATGTCATAGGTAAAATCATAATAAAAGAGTTTGAAACTTATAATAGACTGAATTATTCATCTTGGGCGACAACATTTCCAGTAGAGTTGTTTGACATTTGTTACATACCATTTTGGCTTTATGGTGATTAATATTAATCTGATAGTGAAGTGTTAACTCCAACATTAATATAATTGTTGCAAAGCAAAAATATAAATGATTCATTAAGTTTATTTTCAGCATTTTAGAAAATTGTATATCCATGTACCAATCGGAAAAATGTTTGGAATTTTTTGTTACGTACTATAAAATATGTTTTGAATTTGAATTTTATTCAAACATGGTGTCTAACATGTATCTAAATATACATCTAATATATTAATGTTAGATTGTTAGTTTCTGTAAAAGTAATTGTATGCAAATAATTCACCAATGAAACAATATTTAAGTGTTATATTTAAAGCTCTTACCTGTATGTACTAGATGGTGTTTCTGTAGGTGAGCCAACTGTGTGAAACTTTTTGTACACACATTACATCGGAATGGCCTCTCCCCAGAGTGAGTGCGCAGGTGAACTTTAAGATTGGATAGTTGGCCAAATGTTTTGCAGCAAACATTGCACTCATAGTGCATCTTTCCATCCTTCTTCTTGAGTGGATAGGGTAACGAACGGTAACCCCTAGAGCCCTGACTGTTTGGGCTGGTAGGGCAGGAGCCACCCTCTGGAGAAGACGAACTTAATGGAGAAGATCTGCGTGGGGATAGTGGTGTAAGCAAATGATGACTCAGGTGAAGGTTGTTTGGAGATGTGTTCTGAAGACTTATCATAGAAGGAACATTTGTTAAGAGAGGTGGGGAATACGATGATGTGGAAACATTTGTTGGAGGAGATTGATGGTTAATTAATGTACCATTTGGAGGTGGATAAAGGTTGTATGGGTAAGGAGGGTGGTTGTTAAATACTGGAGGACCATTATTGAGATAAGTAATCTCAGGATGAGTGATGGAGGAGTGGTGATAGTGATTGGAATATATTATGGGTTGAGGGGAAGGGGTACGAGAGGCATGGAGGGAAGGTCGATTCAAAGGCATAGAGGGAAGTAAGAGGTGAGTATTCTGATTGGGCTGTGATGAAGATTGAGGAATATTAGGGGGAAGAAGTTGAATGGAAGGTTGAGGAGTACTTGAACTAGAGTCTGGGCTACACGGAACGGCAGTATAGCGATGAGACTTCTTGTAAGAATATGCCATCTCTGTGGGGGATGAAGGTGGTGGCGTAGAATCTGGTTGTCTGTGTTTATGTGTTTCTCTGTTATTATTTGTGTCTGTCCTGTTCCTAGTTAAAATATTTTCTAATATGCTTGTTGTAGGTGGGCTGTGCCTATTAATAGTATTGACAACTTCAGGTTCATAGTAAGGTTTCTGGATTGGAGCCATTGTGGGTGGTGGAGGAGGAGAGTCAATAACGATCAAGGTGGTACTGTTTGGGGGAGAAGATATAGGTAATGGTGTTGCTGTAGGCTCAGGAACTATCGTGTCTTTATCATTTTTGGAGGTGTTCTCCAAGTTTTCAGATTTGACTTTGTAGTGATAAGCTTTTGTGATCTTGATCTTTACTTTGCGATACTCATTCTTTTGAACATCTGGTGGTTCAATGATAACAGCTGCTTCATCATCTGCAGGCTTTTTGCTGAAAAACAGAATCAAATAAATATTATAACGCCTCTATTAATAAGAATGCCAATTCCAAAATCTTAAAATCATTAGCACAAAGTGTTCTATAAATATGATCCTAAGATTTGTATGTTTTGTTTTATGAAATGTTATTGTTTAGTACAGAAGAGTAATTTTAATCAGTAAAAATGTAAAATATATAAATTTATTCAATTTTGTAAAACTAGAAGGGAAATAGTTAAGGTCTATTTCAATAATTCTCCCTATAATATTACTCTACCTGAAATCAAGAACATAATTGTTTTCACTGTCAGAGTCACTACTATCTTCTGGAGGAGTAAAGCCATCATCGTGGTAGCCATTACTGTGATATCCTTCGTCTGATCTAACAGAGCCATCTGGTGGGGTAAGTGTGGTGGGACGAGCATCAAAGACATGGTGGTGGGGAGGTGGATCTTTGCTGGGGGAATCCCCAGAGGGTTCTGTTGCTACCACAGGCAATGAAGTCTCAGAGCACCTGGCAGATGTACTTGATACTGGTGCACTCACTGTCGTTGACTGTTGTACCTGTTGTCCTGAAATACATTACAAATTGTCAACATTTGGTATCACAGAACTTGATCAATTTTACCATAAATGAATTATCTCACGTAAAAATTGACAACTGAAACTGACAACCAACTGACTTAAACTGACAATAATGTATTTTTATAATAGATTTTAAAATCCGTCTTGAGTTTTATGAAAATATAATAAATTATAAAAGCACATAATTACATTTTTTGAATAATAACTGGATCAAAGTAGTCAATATTGATATTAACATGTTTGTAATGATTGTTTTTTCCTTGACTTCTAACTTTATGGAATAGTATTTTAAGGAAGTAAAGAGTCTCAAGTCTAAAAGAGGGAAAATCTTAATTAAAAATTACATGGGACATTTGAATATAAATATTTTGGGCTAAAACTCTATAACATTCCTGTTAGTTAAATTTATTTCTAGTTTGTTGATCAGTTCCTTCCTTTATTTTTTACCTCAAAACTAAAGTTTTTAATTCAATCAAAACATCTTATCAAATAATGTTTGGAGATAAAACTTGAACTATGTACCAGAGGTTAAACCTTAAATAACAAATTCAACTTAGTGCTTTTGGTTTTTAATACCAAAAGTATTTCAGTGAACAACCTATGATTTAATTATTGATGCATTTATTTGATTGTTCATTATAAAACCATATTCTAGAATATCAATACTGGTATGACTTGTGTCAATTGGTTTTGGTTTATATTTACTATACATAAAATCTAGTCATGATTATATATATCATTAATAAAATACAAATACATGCCATAACTTTTTCTTGATATGTATTTGAGAAATACAATAAAATATATCAAAGTAATTATTAAATGTTTTTATTAATTTGAAATTTTAGAGTCGTTTATGGAAATACTCTATAAAAAATTATGGTGTGGTTTATATTGTCTTATAAACAACATAACATAAAATAACTTACTTATTCTTTGTAGCATAAGTTCTCCAGTCAGTGGGTAATTGAGACGTTCGGCAAATTCTCGGCAATACCAAACAAGAAGTTCTTGGTTTGGCAAGATTGGTTTGATTGTGTAGAAGTAAATATTCATCTGGAGAAATAATATAAACTTAATAATTTGTTTTTTCAAATATTTCATGCTGTATTTATTATACATTCAATTTAAAAATACTCACAGCACACAAAAGGGGATCTTAAAAGGAATTTACTTTTAAATCAAGTAAGTGGTTTCATTTTCATGTGTGATTTTTGTATTATTCTTGACAGAATAATATATTTTCTAAAATTATGATAGAAACATTATGTTATCTATTTCCGATATATGTGTATTTTTCATGGGAGTCAACCCCCAATTTGTTTCATTTAATAGTTATTATATTGATAAATGATTAAGAAACCCACATAAACATACAACATATTTTGCCAATGTTGAAAATAACATGTTAATGTTAAGAATATGTTAATGAATTAGCAAGATTTTGTGTGAATATCAGAAACAAAACTGTGTGTTTGTGAATTTAAATTTAAATTAGTAAAGTGTTTTTAATTGATTTATAGCAATACTTATGGTTATTTTCATTAAAATAGCTGTTCCATAACCTATTATGTTAACACAATAATTTAGTAAAATCTACATATAAATTTGATATTTCTGTGTATTAGTGTTGACTGACTATCAGCCTTCTTCCCAAACTTGAGAAATTTTGACATAATTTACGGATCATCTACACATGTGTTTGTTTAGAAGATTTCAACTATTCTATTGATACATTTTGAGGGGCAAAACATAATGAATGTATTAAGATAATAAATAGCTAGATTATTTGATTGAGATCACTTTATTTTACCTAGTGATTCCATGGGGTCTCTAAGAGACTGTCCCACCCCAAGGACAGCACGCAGCTTAGGTAGCTAGTAAAGCTGGAACAACGTGTCACCTTACAACGCGGTTTTATATAGTTTCTATCAGGAATGCAATGGAATTGAAACCAATGAAACAAATTTACCATATTTAAAAATTTACAATCAAATTTTTAAAAATAGTTATATTTTAATTCAAGAAAATTTTCAGCAATCCCAATCTCATTGTTGTCAAACAAATCATAATAAAAAAACATTATTTCTGGTTCAAGAGTAATCATCTCAGATTGCATTTCACAGCTGGCTAACACAAGTATGCTCAAAGAGATATTTAAATGAAATGTGTATTTCTGCATTCTTCATTTGACACCTAGAAAATTGGGGTAAATGATTTTTTTAAATTTCATTATGATTTATTTTATTTTATTGTAATTTTTAAAAATATAGTATAATGGTTTCACTAGTCTTAACTTCATTGTTTTCTAATGAAACCTACAGTAAACAGCACTACTATGCAACATCAAGCTCAAGCTGTGTAATCTACCTAATTTACGAACTATACATGGGGTGGAATGGGCTCTTAAGGTAAAATATTTCCAATCTTCCCATCTTATGTCCGATTCCATAGTGTAAACAGATTCAAGTTGATGGAACACAGCCAAATGCTTAAAACCAAATCACTACTTTCGTCCTGTTCCTTAAGGTTAGGCTAGAGAGTGCAGTCCATTGAGTATTAGAATGTGCTTATCTCAGTAAGTAGTTTGTCTGCCTACTGAGTTAGGGGGCCCAGATTCGATTCCTGGCATGGGTGAAAAAGCTATCCTTGATGTAATGTTGTTTTCCTCTTCCACGGTAGTGAATTAATGAATTTGTTCTAGAACAAGCTAGTTTGTGAGTCATGTGGTGATTATACTCCAAATAATTAGCAAATAATTAACAAAGAAGAAAATTCAGCAGAAGCTTGTGGGTCGTTGCCAAGGTCAGCCAGGCTTGCCGGAACAGTAGGCTTACAGTTAATTTGTGGATTCCCACTAAGTAAACTTGACCTTTAAAGCAATACACAAACCATCGTCCATTACCTTATTGCGTGTGCGTGCGTGTGTGTGCGCGCGCGCGCGCTGGCGTGGTTAGTCAAATTGATAGTGGAAAGGGGCTTAGGGGCTAGTCGGGGTGCAGTTTAAATGTACATTCAATCAAGACGGCCTTGCACTGGCGGTAACCCACAAGACACCCCTGATAAAACGGTTTTGTCTTATTTCCTCGACTACACCTAATATCATCACTGAGGTAATTGCAGGTCTAAGAGAGAAAAGTTTTATCTTTGCTCTTTCTCCGTTAACTGTGCTAAGCTCCTCACTTTAAGTTATGTTGGATGCTGATGTCCTGGGCTAAGAATGAGCTACTCGCAGCATCGATGAACCAGCGTTGACAAACTTGGCTTATATTTGAGAGAAGATTGACCACACGAAAACAATATAATGACAACGCTGTTCCCCAATAATAGCCATGCATTTCCCGCAGAGATGATATCCAGTGTAAATTGTCTCACCTTGTATTGACATGCTATGAGGTTCTGAGATTCAGATGAGTAGGCCGGGTTAACAAAACGCATCCAGTTGGCTTTTCTCGTGTCATAGCCGTCCATATAGTAGAACAACTCATTGTCTTTGTACACCTGAACAAAAAATATATTCAAAAAATTAAACTGTTAAAATAACAACAACAAAATTCTAAATGTGGTTTTAAATCACGGGTTTAATTTAATGTTAGCAGTGGTGTCTTTAACCTGGCGGCGAATCTTAAAGTAAATACAGATAGCGTAGAATGCGTTGGTTTTGATAATAGAGAAGAAGAAACTAGCGTTCTCAAATGTGCGTATGGCGAAAAAGCTTTCGCTCATAAATTAGTCTTTGCAAACGGTAAAAAGAGAAATATCAGAAAGAGGGCTAGCTACTTTACACCACAAGACGCACCTTTCTTAGACCTAGCTAAAATACGATAAGGGGATTATTTTAAATGTAGCATACTTTAAATTCTTAATACTTGAAACCTCAACTGATTTACTTTCCTTTCCGTCTTAAGCAACCGCGAGAACACTGTGGTATAATAAAAAGTTTTGCGAGTCAAATTAATATCTATCGTTATAAAGTATTCTATGAGTGGTGTGAAATTATTCTTTTCAGAAGCTATTATGATTGAGTGATTGAGTAAACATAGAACATAAAGAGTTTAGTGAAACAGTGACAAGAAGAAGACATCGAATAGTTAAGTCTGTGGAAACACCAACGAATACTGCCAGACCAACAGGGTTTAACTTTCTGCCCTGCTGATATTTTTCTATATTTATGTTTTTTTTTATCACCGCGTCTTACTACCTGTTTGGGTCATGCTCATTTAAGAATATTCCTCATCCCTACCCAATTAGAGTAATTATTAATCTAATGGAGTAGAGATGAGGAAGAAAGCGTTTTAGAAGTAATATACTCTACTCGAATTTACGTTGAAGAAGAGTGGGAAACCATTTAGGAAGAACAACCCTCAGTAGACTCAACTGGGATTTGAACCCTAATCTCCCCATCATCAGCAGGTCAGTCTGAAACGAGAGTGTCGACTTAGAACAATAGGCCACTGAAGCGTGGTCTATTTATGTTAGGCGTATAGCCCGAACGGTTTGTAAGACGCGATGCTAAAAAAATAAAAATTCTATTTATGCTGTTGACTTTGCTATAGGGTGGTTTAAAATATTCTCTTGATCTCAGCTTATCGCGGTATTTAAGATCTTGTAGGATTCTATATTAACTTGTTTTCCAGTCAAATTTATGTCATCAAAGCTCTCTCTAATTTTACTTGCTCTCGATCCCTCGGAGATAGAAGTATTTTGATCGTAAACAAAATTTGACTCGAGATTTTGGTAAATGTCGACGTTTTATGACCCCTCAAAACAGGAAATACATTTTTTTTTAATCCGCTCTAAAGAATTTGGTAAAATTTTGTACCCAACCAGTTTTATATTATGAATAAAATAACAATTCTCGTTTTCCCATAAAAAATTACTTCCTTATAGTTCCAAGAGTACTTTATAAAAGTGGAAATTTCCTATTTTGATCATATCTCCGCAACTATTTGAGATAAGAAATAATTTAGCATTGTAAAATTTTAGTACTATTAATTTTTTTATTTTTTTTATTAAAATCTTTTATTTGAAACAATTTTTTATAAAATCAATGTTTTCTGAGCTATTAAGAGTAATCGTCCGTCCAAAGTTATTTGAAAATTTGATGCTCCTAGAAGGGAATATTTGAAATTTGGATGCCTCTAAAAGCTATTTTAAATATTCTTTACTCAGATTTTTTTAAATTAAATATTCTTTTACTAGTTTTTTTAAATGAGCTATTTGAGCTATTCCCCGAGACATTTTTTTAAATTTTGGATGCTTCTAGAAGCTATTTAGATGGCTCCTCGCCTAAATTTTTCTCGAGAATAACATGACTCCAGAACCTATTTGGAATAGTCTTTGCCCGGCAATATTTTGAAAATGGGTTCTTCTTTGAAGCTATTTGGAATAGTCTTCTTCTGGAATTTTTTGAAAATTATATGCTTATAGAAGATATTTGAAGGTGCTCTTTCAACAACAATCTTTGAAAATTAAGTGCTTTCAGAATCTATTTTGAGTGGTCCTCGTGTGAAGATTCTTCAAACTTACATGCATCTATAAACTATTTAGAGTGGTCTTTCGCAAAAATTTGTTGAAATTTGGATGCCCCTAGAAGCTAATCAGGATGCTCCTCGCTTTATTATTTACTACAGTTCGAAATATGCCTCTAGAAGTTATTTAAAGTTGTCTTCTCCAGCAATTTTTAAAAAATTGAATGCATCTAGAAGTCATTTCGAATTTGATTATGGCCATGTTTCATCTTCATAATAAATAATATTAGAGGATTTTAAATGTATCGAGGGAGGGGGGTGAAGGAGCAAACTTATTCAGGGGGCATATTTATTCAAGGTGAATTCTTAGAGGCAATCCCCCTCAACGCTCCACTGGTGCTGCCGCCTATGGACAGAGATGTTCCTATTTTCTTTTCTTTTTTTTACATTGTGTATCATTTCATTTATTCTATTTGGTGGGGTATTTCTGCAACGATACATATTATTTCGTTAGTTACACAAATTTTACGAACTTTTTGTAAATGTTTCTATTTTAAGATAAAAGAAAAAGTATGTGCGGTGCACTGTACCATTTATTTAATTGTTGGCTTCACATCGTTAATTAAATTAATTGTTGGATATAAAACAATAGTGATGCGATAGTTTGACTAGATTGAGAAGCTAGTTTGACTTGATTGAGTCAATAGTTGGACAAGATTGAATAAATAGTTTTTAATAGATTAAGTTGATAGTTCTACTGTGTCAAATAGTTTGTATTATTTTCAAGAAACTATTATCACTATAACTTTTCAAACTATTTAAAGCTGTTTTACTTATGTAATACGTGAATGAATAATTACAACTCTCTTACGTGAAATTGTTTATGCTGATACAAATAATAACGCCTAAACTGGGTCTTACTTCCTAACTAACCATAATGCACAAAAGGACATGCAGCCAAAGATATCAATTTCCAGGGCCACTCAGAGGATTACGAGGGCCTGGGTCAACGGGATTTTTTGAGGCCTCCTTTTACCCAAAAGTAACTACCTAACAAAATATGTTAGTTTTGTTTCGATAATATTAAGTTGTGTACACTATTTTTTTTTTAATCCTTAAATTACGATTATTAAACTAAGCTGTGAATATTATAAAATATTTCCTTCAATTATTACTAAAATTAATTATTCTTTTCATTAAGTTAACTCTCACATCACTTGAATACCATTTTACAGCCTTATTTGCGGTGAGTTTCTCAATAATTTCCTCTTCACATATTTCCGTAGCAAAATTATGTTCATTTCTCAAACTTAGCATCCTCACCGGCGTTGGCTGAACGCAATCTGCATTTAATCAAATGGCTCACAGTACTGAAAGTGCGCTACCCGATACTACTAACACCGGTAAGACTCTTGGGAGCTTTAAACAAATTTAGATTTGGTTAAAAACTGTTTCTAAACCATTTTTAAATAAACGGTCATGAATTTAAAGTGCAGAATTCATATTTCTATCAGCACATAAGTTCGATTCTCTCCGTATAAATAGTATATAACGGAATTAAGAAATTTAATATCAGCATTGGGAACAGTATTTTTATCAATAGAAATAAAAATTTGACTTTCCTGTGGTTAAATAGAAATTTAAGACTTTGGGGTAAGCTGGTCTATCAATTAACCTTATTACCTGTAACATCGTACTTCCAAAAATTTACAAATTACACATCAGAGAAATGAAACTAGTTAACTCGCACAGACAAGCATCACTATATACACACAACAGCATTACTACAACAACTAAGCTTTGAGCAGAACTGTCCAAAAAGACTGGTACACCCGTTATACGCACACAAAATCTACCAAAACACAGCTTAAAAGTTTTGCTTTCACTCACTCTTTAAGGTGGGGATACAGGGGACGAGAGAAAAGGTAAACGGTTTTGAAGTTTTTATGTTAAAATATTTTTTGGTCGAAATATATCAAATATTGCTTGAAATTAGTTGTCTTCACGCGATAACCTCAATATTTCCTGAATTTCTGTCAATGGAGTCCTGGAATTTAAAGACAACTTTTTATCTTTATTTAAAACTGTTGTCATATAATGCCGCTATGCTCATGTCAGATATTCAAGAACTTTTGATAACATCATGTGGAAAAAATTAAACTCTATATTTTTTATTGAAGCCATAGTTCATTTATTACTGCCAAAACAAGTGTTTCTATAAAAACTGCGCAAATACCGGCCTTTTCTCGTGATCCCTACAATCTCACCTAAGTGCGACCTTAGCAGCAGGGGCCTGGGGAAAACTGCAACATTTGCTCCCCTCAGCTCCCCCACCCCCAACCCAATATGGCAGGCCCAGTGGCAATTAAAGGTGGTCTGGTTTGACGGTGATGGAGTGTGGTCGGGGTCTAAATCCTGGTCAGATATATCATTAAGAATTTTCCTTAATCATTTCAAATCTCCCTTCACGCAATCACTGGGTATAAGTCCTCTAGTTTCTATCTTCCTCGTCGCAGCACCAGCAGTGAAAATATTCGGTGGACCCAGATGGATATTAAGACAGGATGCACGAAAAATAACCAAATGCTAGGTGTTAATTAGTTTTGCTTTTGTTTTTGCAATGCCTCTTACTACCCATTCAGGATATATACATATTTACACTTTTAAGGCAGAAGGGAGTGAATTATAATTTGAAGGAAATTTACTTGCATTTGCGTATAGAGTGATTAGGGGAAAACACCCTCAAAATATACTACCTTGTCTCGAACCCTACACCCTCATCACCAGAAATCCATTGTTAAAAGAATGAACCACTTCGGTGGCCGAATGGTCTAGGGCGACACTCTCGCAATACACTAGACTGCCGATGTCGGGGAGATCAAGGTTGGAATCTCGGTCGAGTGTACTGAGAGTAGTTTTTCCAGAATGGTTTTCCACTCTCTCTCTCTCTCCAAGCAAATATGGCTACTCTTCCTCTAAATATAGCCTTCCTCATCACAAAAAACATTAGAGTGATTAGTAAATAAACGTATAGCTTGAACGGGTAGTAAGACGCGGTACTAAAATAAAGAAAAGATTGATACCTTAGATCAGGCACTACCGATGCGAATATTAATACTATTGAAATGGTTGAAAGAATTAATGAAACAACCTTGCATTTTGTTTGGAGGTACCTGATAGCCAGTGTATCTCCAAATGTAGTCAGGGTACAGGCACCTGATCACCAGTCACTATACTTGCAGTCAGGTTACAGGCACCTGGTCACCAGAGTATCTACACACGTAGTCAGGATACAGGCACCTGATCACCAGTCACTATACCTGCAGTCAGGTTACAGGCACCTGGTCACCAGTCACTATACTTGCAGTTAGGTTACAGGCACCTGGTTACCAGAGTATCTACACATGTAGTCAGGGTACAGGCACCTGATCACTAGTCACTATACCTGCAGTCAGGGTACAGGCACCTGATCACCAGTATATGTATACCTGCAATCAGGGTACATGCACCTGATCACCAGTGTAGGCCTATATATACCTACAGTCAGGGTACAGGCATCTGATCACCAGTCACTATACCTGAACTCAGGGTACAGGCACCTGATCACCAGTCACTATACCTGCAGACAGGGTACAGGCACCTGGTCACCAGAGTCACTATACCTGCAGTCAGGATACAGGCCCCTGATCACTAGAGTCACTATACTTTCAGCCAGGGTACGGGCACTGACCGCCATTCTGGCTCCTCGAGATTGGTATGATATTTTCAATCTCCTAGCCTCATTTAATCAAAGAGATTTTGAGTTTCTATCAATAAATGGCTCTAGTGATCAAGAATTTTGTTTAACTTACTATTATAGTCCTTAAATATTTTTACTAAGCTTCTCCACAGCAAGGAGAGTCAATCTCTTTGGTGACAGAAACACAAGGGCTCGTTTGTTTCCTCCTGTATTTCGGGCTGCGTCGTTGCGTCTCCATTAAAATTACAAACCAGTATGTGTGGTGGCATTTCATTGTAGGGAAACTACCAAGATTTAAAAAAAAAACTCAATGAAAAAAGGACTTTAAAAAGATTCTCAAAATTTGGGTCTCCGTGTTTTTTTAGCTCAATATCCTATGAGACATTTAAAAGCCTGTAATACCAGCGTGACCCTGGGAGCGTTTAATTAATACTCAAATTACCGGTCGGGGTTGAACATAAGACCATATGACTTAGTCCTGGGTCTAATTCCAAATAGGGGCCTTTAATAAGGTGTATTTATTTTGTGATTTGAGTGTTTTTTTATAGGATTTGCTTAAATAATTAGGTAATTAGCTTCTTCGCTCTCCTAAGAATCAGTTGTTTATAGATTTTGGTTATAAAAATACGTTGCTGCATATAAAGATTATCTTTAAATTCCAAATCGATATTCTAACTGCATTGCTCATGAGAGTGCCCCCTTGGTGCCCTCAGCCGTGGAATGAAGTAGTACAGTTGCCATTGATTAGAATACTTTGGCCTCGGCTCGGCCTCATATCCTTGTCATTTTTTTTAGCGATTAGGTAGTGATGCAAACACAATAGTTATCAAACTGGTGGGACTCTCACCTAGAAGCCAAGGCCCAGCTGGGTACACTCAGAGAAAAATAACAGTATTCTTTGCATCTTCTTTCTAGGCGAGCTATGCATTTTAACTCAACATTCCTACTTGTGCCTACCTTGATTAAGGTTTAAGTGACGTATAACCGTTATTGGTAATCAAATGTGAAGGGGGGGGATAGGTGTGAACTTACCCTCCAAAAGTATTTGCGGCTGGCTGTACTTGGTACCCCGTCTTTAGCGTACACCTCCCCAACCAGGGGCCCGAACCTGGTACCCGTGGGAATATAGCCTGTACTCCAGACTCCTTGTACCTGCACACAAAGACACAAACAAATGTTACACGAGATATTTCACTTACTACATACACGTTCCTACAGGAGCAGAGGGAACCTTGGAGCGTGTGACAAGTTGAAACGAACCTGAACCTGGCAGAGACCTGTAGTGATCCCATTCTGAGCCGCTAGGTTGTAAGTATCAAGTCAACACTCCGAGCAATTAATGTGTGGGCTAGTAGCTAGACCACCAAGCCTATATAGCGTGTCGTACACTAGTGACTGGCTCCAGCCTCGCTCTCGAACCGTCAGGTGGCCGTTCGCTGAACTTCTGCAAAACGGTCAATATCTGCTTTCATGAGCTAGGACCCATGCTCGTGGCTTCCCGCCTGGCTGCCTGCCTGCCTGGTTTCACTCCGCAGCCCAGGCACGTCATTATTTTATGACTCTATTTAAGAGGAAATCCATTTTTTATAACTAATCTACAATTCTGTGTTATATATTCTAAAAAAAAAAGGTCCCAAATTAACTATGTTGAGTCTTAGATAAAAGTTCGAATCATCAAGCATAACGCAGGTTTGTGCATCCATACCTAACAACGAGCTTCAAAGTGTTTTTATTTTCAGAAGCCTCTTCCTGTGGCCAAGTGGTTCAAGGGGTCGTTTTCATACTCAGAGGTCCTTGTTCGAACCGAGTTACAGGTGCCTAGAATAGTTATTTTTGCTAGTATTATCGATTATGTATAGTTATTTTAAGATGTTAGAGTCATGTGTTTAGTGGTAGTGCTACTGTCTTTGGTTAAGCTATACCCTGATTTTGTTTAGAATAATATTTTAGAACATTCAAACCTATTTCTTTTATGCCGAAATTGATAACATTTTATTTTATTATTTGTGTTATTTTATAGGAATTGATAATATCTATCAAAAGTGACAACTGCAGATAACATGACTTAATGTAAGAATATATTACAATTATTTAACTCAAGGTACTACCAGATACTGTTCTTCCTACCAAAATCGGGGTATAGTTATTGAGTCTTTATCTGATAAAAACCTGGCTTTTGAAAATTTTAGATGAAACCTTAATGAGGCTACAGTTATTTCAGTATAGTATTAAAAAGAAGAGAGATTATTATGAATCTTTACGTTTAGTGTGAACTCGAACATAAGCAAGTGGACTTTTCCATTCCTTTTTGTCTCCATGTTTGTCTGCCTGTCTGTTCCTGACCACTGATCAAAACCAGGTGATTTTTGTTCAAACTTTATATCTAGATTTTATGGGCTATACCTCTGGACATTTTTTTTATTTTGACCCTAGCCCTTAAATTAAGGGTAGTTTACTGATGCGTAAATTTGTTGAAATAAAAAAAAATCGAAAATAGCTCTAACTATTTTGTATAAAAAGCATAGCTAAAATCTGTTTGTTATGACAAAGAGCAATGTATAGTTGATTTTTGGCCAAAAATTTGTTGAAGGTCAGTTTACATGTGGGAAGTTTTCAAAAATTCAAAATATTTTGAAAATATATCAAATTATTTTGTTTAAAATGTATTTTTGGGAATTGTGTGGTATGACAAATAACACTGCATACATGTTTTGGGGGTAAAAACCCGTTTATGATTAGTTTACTAATTACTGATTTTTCAAAAACTTGAAATACTTTTAAAATGGATCAAACGATTTGGTATAAAATGGGTATCATAGGAGTGTTTTACATGACATTTTATACCGAATACTTGTTTTCGAGGTAAAACTTGTTTTAAGGTTGAATGAATTATGAATGATTTTTTGTTTAATTTGAAATATTTTTAAAATGGCTCCAACGATTTTGTGCAAAGTGGGTAGCCTATCTGGTAATCTTTTTAGAATATATATATATAGTTGTATTTATTTATTTTTCATAGAAACATTAATTAAAGACTAAATTACCGATGAATGAGTTTTGTAAAATTTTATTTTTACTTTCTCATGTCAATAGAAAGAATTGCTATCTTAAAAATTTTCGACCTAGAGATTATTTTGAAACTTTGCTTTTTATGTGTGTTAAAATTCAAAAAATTGGATTTTACGAAACTGTCTGTCCCCAAGTCTATATGTCTAGACACAGATCCAAAACGGTTGGATGGCTTTTGTTAGAAATTGATATTTAGATTGAAGAGGCTATACCTCGGGAAGTTTTTTTTATTTTGACTTTAGCTTTAAAATTAAGGATAGTTTACTAATGAGTTTTTTTTTAATTCCAATATTTTTTAAATGGCTGTAACATTTAAAAAAATGGATAGATAGGGAACAGATTACCTCACAAATAACATTGTATACTTAGTTTTTAGGGAAAAAATTATTTAAAGAGTAGTTTATTGATGCATAATTTTTTTAAATTCGAAATATTTTGAAAACGGCTAAAACGATTTTATTTAAAATGAATATGTGAGTAGTGCTTGGCACGACAAATAAAAGTTTATGCTTGTTTTTAGGGGAGAAATTCGTTTAAGGGTGTTTTACTGAACATTGTATTTTTTTAAATGTGATACTTAAAAAAATGCCTTTAACAATTTGATTCAAATTAGGTATCTGTCAAGTTTTCTACTTTATAAATAATCATATTTAAATTTGTAACTAAAAAAGTTTATTTTGTAGAAGTTTACCGAAGACTGATTTTTGTAAAATTTGAATTGCGTTTTGATTTGGATTTTATTGACAATTTTAATCAAAATTGGTGTAGGGTGACTATTTTTTTTTTATTTTCAATAATAATGTTTATTTATTTTTCTAAAATAAATTCATTTGAGGATAGTTTACTTACGATAAATTATAGAAAGTTTGAGATTTTTAAGAAATAAGACTTAAGGATTGAGCTAAAAATGGGTAACCATATAAAAATAATGTTTTATGATGATAAAGAAAAATTTTACAAACTACAACTAATTTTAGGGTAATTTACAAATAATTAATTTTTTTTTAATTTGAAATTATTTTTAAAATATTTGAACAATTTGATTTAAAATTTAGATATGAAAAGGGTTTATTGTGATTAACAGCTGATGTGTTTGTTTTTATGAGGAAAACTGTATCTAGGGTAGCGTACTGAAAAATTATTTTTGAAAATTTACTTCGAAGCTGTATTTCACAATATGAGAATGTTTGTGCGATTGTGTCGTAACATTTACTTATTATATTCTCTATTTAGCTCACATTAACATTTCTACTTTCTCATGTCAAGAAAAAATATTGTGAACCTGAAAAAAGTTGATATCTAGATTATAGAGAAAAAAAAATCGTTTCATGTGACCACGAACCCAAAAAAGTGGATTTTACAATTATGTCTGTTCCCACATCTGTCCGTCTATCTGTTCTTAGCCACGGATTCAAAATGGTTTGATGGATTTGGTCCAAACATAATATTTAGATACTATAGGGCTTTCCGAAAAATATTTATGTATGTGTGTATATATATCCTGGACCTTCAATTAAGGTTAGTTTACTGATCTAATTGTTATTTGGGTAAAAATTCGTTTAAGGTTAGTTAAATGACGACTGATTTTTCAAAAATGTGAAATATTTTGACATAAAATCTGCAAAAGCACTGAAATTTTCTCGCATCCCTTACATCTTCACCTTAACACTATTTACTTGTATTGTGGGTACAAACTCATTTATGGGTATTTTTTCCAAATGGGTAATTTGGGAGTTTTTGACATGACAAATAACACTGTTTACTTTGCTTTGGATAAAAATTCGATAAAGGGTATTTTCTAAGAAGTGAGTTTTGAAAATTTGAATTATTTTGAAATATTGGTAATAACGATTTTGCTTATAATGTATATTTGGGGAGTGTTTGAAATGAACATGACTAGGTTTGATTTGCTATCATGAGACTATTTTACATATATATAATAATGTATCTTTATTTATCTAAAATAAATGAATATAAGGGTACTACTTACTACAAATTATGGAAAATGTGAATGTTTTGGGAAGTGATCTTGAAGATTTAATTCAAAATTGGGTGAATTCATAATGGGAATCTGTGAAAAGTTTTTCATGATAAACAAGAATAGGTTTTTATTTTTACAAATTACAAACAATTTTAGCGTAGTTAACAAATAATTTATTTGAACAATTTGGTTCAAAATGAATATATAAAGATTTATCATTGTGATTAGCAAGATGGTGTGTTTTTTCTTATGAGTAAAACATATTTAAGGTATGCTTACTAGAAACCTATTTTTGAAAATTTTCTTCGATGTTATAACACACAATGTGAAAAAATTTGTGTGATTGTGTTTCACCATTTATTTTTAATACTATTCAAATAACCTTGATGAAATTTATCTTGATTGACTTATTAAAATGTTAAATTGGTTTTGTTCCAGCAAAATATATGTATTTTTATCATTGTGTCTCAATACTTGTTCAGGCTATACGCATATATGTTAACTACCTTGATAGGGTAAGGATCAGGAAGGGAGCATTTTAGAGGTGATTTATCCGCATTTGAGTGAAAGGAGAGTGGGAAACAATTTAGGAAAAAATACTCTCAGTATACTCAACCAGGATTCGAACTCTGATCTTCTCGTCATTAGCAGGCCAGTTTAACACGAGAGTGATGCCTTAGGGATTAGACCATTACCCAGTGAATTAGTTCCATTTTTTTGCTTACCTTGCGCAACTACTCCACCAACCACCTAAATCTCTTTATTAGTGTTTATATAACGAAGACTAAACGTGATATATGAAATAATGAAACATCAATGCTGTCAAAGATTTTGCTTCGTGTTGTAGACCAGCCAAGAATTACCTTAAATCAATACTATAACGAGTCAAGTCTTGGATATTGAGTTCCTCTTTAAGTTGCTACACCAGTCCCGCGAGTTAAAGGAGTCATTACCACTTTCACTGAACCATAATTTGAACAACCGTATCAGTAGGCACGTTAACCTAACGTAATGCTCCTTAAGTCAGTGACGTAGAGGTCAGGGTAAGAATCCTGATCTTGTGTAGAGAGGGTGGAGTTATACAGTAGTTTCTCAATCTCCCTCAACACATATGCAGGAAAGTTTTATTTAAATACTACCTTCCTCATCCCTACCCCAAAAGTATAATGAAATTCGGTATACCTCTACGAGTAGTAATTAAGATTGTTGGATCAGAAATTCCCGATTTTTTTTAAATTTTGTTTCCAGGAAAATTGTGAGCTTGATCAGGAAAATTTGTAAATAATAATAATAATTTAAGTTGTTTTTCGTCATATCGTCATTGACGATGGTAACAAACGACGAAGATGAAGAAAGGAAGACACAAACCTAAGTGATGATAATTTGTCAATGGAAATGGTCATTGAAGATGAAATAAACTTGGAAGTGAATAAATGAAGCAAAATAATACTAAAACACAAATCAGTTACAAATAAAACCCTGATTTAAAAAAAAAATGTGAATCCACCAATAGGAGCAAGCTGTTGATCTGAATCTCCTCTTTGAAACAATAACAATCATAAAACCTACATAGACAGAAAATGAATAGATATTTTCACTAACTGGTTATTTTGTAGCAAAAATTCTTCGAAGAGATTTTTAGATAGCTTTATAAACTCCTAAGTCTCCCTGAAAAGCTATTACATCAAAAAGAAAAAATATTCGTGGAGTAAATTTTCAAGAATACAAAGTTAACAAAAGTTATAACTATGCTTTTCTAAATAAAAAAATCCTATTTTTTGTTGATTCTAGTATATTTTTGAATAAAACATAATTATTTATAGCTAAAAATATTTTTGTTTCCAAAGTTTATTTTAGATTAAAATTTTCCTATAAAAACTGGGCCCCGGTAAATAGCCAACTCCAGAGCTCTTTCCAACTTCTAGGTAGTTAAAAGCCGTGGAAAGTACGAATCCATTGTAGTAACAACACACAAAGCAATAAATATAAATCCGCATGGTTATGACTTTGAACGTATTAAGTGGACAAAGTACCTATTAGTTTAAAAAATATTATTTGTTCTACTATAACAGCTCTTTGGGATATATGGAATATTATTCACTTAGAAAAATCAATATGACAAGTATCAACTAAATAAATATAGGATTTTACAATTGGATTCATTTATTAGTTTTGAAAATTTTGTTAGTTTTATCTCTACCCTATGTGTTTAAACACGATTGTTTTCCTTAAAAAGATCATGCAAAAACTTTATACAATACTTTACGCAATAGCTAAAGGAGACATTATATAAAAACAAAGTGAATATATTTAGCTATCATCTTCTAGGTCCAATAAACCAATAGACAATATAACAAACATATGAAGACAAATTTAAAATGAGCTGTACTGTTTTAGTTAGAGAAAGAACCTTATAATAATATTGTTGTACATAATAAGGTCAATTCTAAACCAAAACGACTGCCCTATGCCCACGCAAGTATTTCATTGACCTAATTAATTTTCAATTGAAAATACTCATAAAACTGTCAACAATTATAATCATCGCTAATCAATCCGTCAATGTATATAAATGTGTGTGTGTGTGTCCGGACTACTATATAACTCGTAGCCCAGTTTATGGAAGGATTAGTCAGTACTAATGTAATGTTGGCCAGGGGACGCCCAAATGTACTAATCGTAAATATATAATTTCCGTGGAGGCCCTTTCCATGTCCCGATGAGAAGAGGTGATGGATGGTGTTCGTAAATATGAGGGTGTGGAACCAGTTGAAACTCTTAAACTTAACTTAAGCCTAACAAATAAACCCTGGTGACCAATGGGATAATTCCTTTTTCGGGAAAAATACCCAAGGGGCCAGCCGGGAATCGAACCTATGACCCCTAGACTAGTAACCAGGTGCAGTGCCCACTATTCTACGGGGAAGAGGAATTGAGTAACACCAGCACTATGAAAATTGACCCTTTTTTCAATAGTTCCTGGTTATTAATGGCGCTTGAGCCTAAGTGTTGTTAAAGCACATACTGCATTTTAATAAGTAATACAAGTAATAATACTTATACATCGTAGTGCTCACTATTTAAACTGTTCGAGCACAACCAATGATCCTGCGGTCTAAGATATTAGTTTTACAATAGACTAGATTGTTAGTGATGGGAATGTCCTGGTTCAAATATCTGCTGAGTGCACTGGGGTTTGTTCTCCAAATATAAATTTTCACTGTCGTTTTCTTCTCCCCTTTCTGTGCAAATTTGGGGGAATTTATTCTAAAATGCATTCCTCCTCCCTAACCTTCACATTATTCCATGAATAACCAAAGTTTTGTATGTAATAATTAAAAATATTAAAATGTTTAGGAAATATAATATGTATTTATTCGTACGCTCTAGTGACAGTTATTAGCAACGTAGCCTTATTGGTTCTAGCACAAACAGCCTGACCTCGGGGAGGTAACTTACTATAAATATAAAGGTAAAGAAATCAATTTTCCAATATATTGTCTTATTGGAACATAGGAGACGCAGTGGTAAAAAAATATAATTTTAAGATAGTTAGTAAGATAAAAAAATTTGATCATTAGTGAAATACACAATTATTGAAGACAACCTTAAAAAATAGATTCAAAATTTATTAATCACCTTGGTCAAAAGGTTTGAGAAGTTGATATTCTGACCTTTGATCACCTTGGGATGAAAGAGGGTTGAATCAAGGATGAAACAGGATAAACCAGGGGTGAAGCAGGGATAATGCAGGATTAAACCAGGGGTGATCCAGGGGTGAAGCGGGAATAAAAAATGGGTGAAGCAGGGCTAGAGAAGGGTGAATCAGGAATGAAGCAGGGGTGATCCAGGGGTGAAGTAGGGTTGAACCCGGGGTAAACAAGGGGTGAATCAGGGATGAACCAGGGGTGATCCAGAGGTTAAGCAGGGTTGAACTACGGGTGATCCAGAGATGAAGCAAGGTTAAAGCAGAAGGAGTGAACCAGGGATAATCCAGTGTTGAAGCAGGAGTAGACTAGGGGTAAAGTAGGGGTAAATCAGGGGTGAACCCGGGGTTAAACGTGGGTGAACAAGTGGTGAAGCAGGAGTCTACCAGGGGTGAACCAGGGTGAAGCGGGGTGAAATTCGAAAGGTTAGTTTGTGACGTGCCTAGTATTTTTCTTAATGTTAAATATCCACAAACTATTTAAAACGTGTTTAAAAGTATTATCTTTTTTCAGTAGAGGAGGAGGAGGCTTATAGCAGTGGCACGCACCCTAATGGGGCGTCTAGCTGGAGCGCTTATACGCGTTGCAGATGCTGAAAATTTTATGTTAATAACGCAGTGGTTTGATATTTCAAAATAGATTCATGCCAAAATGAAGGTTAACGCTCCCTATAGTCTTAAAAACTTTACTTTAGGTTTAATAGTTTTAAAAGATTGTTTGTATATATATAAAATTAGCTCATTTTTCACAACGTTTCACGTGAAATACCACAATTATAAAATTAAGATAAATGGTTAGAAATATAAATCTAGCCATGTTTGATTCTAGGCATTAAGCTAAGACTCTAGACATCCATCTAGGTGGCACCGTAAACAAATTCGTCAGTTTGGTATTGCCTAATTTATCGGTGACGGGGAGTTTAGGGTTCAAATCCTACCTTTATGTATTGAGGTGTTTTTTTCTAAATCATTTCTCACTATTCGTCTAAGCAAATACGTTTACAGTTCCTTTAAATTCAACTTTCCTAATTCCTATGACGGATAATCTAAACGTGTTTGTTTCTATAGACTTTGTTAATTTAATTTCCAAATTAAAAATAATGTTTCACTTAACATAAACTTTTGACATAGTGTTCGTTAGATACATTATTGTGCTTTAAAAATTCAAGGAGAGTTCAAAAGATTTTTTTTCACATGTTGAAACTATTTCCAACAAGTTTTATTTTGTTGTGTATCGCAAACAAGTCTTGAATTCGGCAATGATGTATGTTCATAAACACATATTTTCTTGTGTTTTTTTTATATCTATTCTAAAATGATCCAATTTTTTCCAACAAGTTTTTTTCTGTTGAGTGATTTTGATTTATAAACTAAATGAGAACGTGATTGTTAAATTTTGTTTTATTTGTTTGTACTCATTACTTCCAGCCTTTTAATAGTGACAGAAAGATTTGGCATTTAGTAAAATTATAAAACCTCTCTTTGACATTGAAACTCAATTGATATTGTCAGGATGCGAACGTGGGCGAGATGGTAAACGAAGGGGTTTGAGTGAGAGTCCATGTTAAGGGAAAGTACACAAAGGTTTAGTGTTTAATCAAACAAAAACAGCAATAATAAAGAACCAGTTTTTAAGCCTGTCTTTGACAGGCTGATTTAACGTAAGCTGAGTATGTAATGTCAGAAGTCGGTAAAAAAAACCTATCCACTGATAGCTTATTCATCGCTGTAGGCTTTTGTATTAGTTGAGAAAAAGGGATGTTGACAACAGAAATTAGGATATAGGATACTTAAAACAAGGGTGGTCTAAGCGTGGAAGCCTATGGATGCCAAAGTGGTGTCATCCGAGGGCATAAAGGAAGGAGGGAGCCCACTATGAAGGGCCAGCATGGCTCGGCACGGCATCAGTCATAATTATTATGTTGCTTAGAATTCAATGGAATGCAACCCGTTTGGAGCGCTCGGTTCAGTTCGGCACTGCCCAACGCATGCATGCAACGGCTTGAATGCTCTCTCGAGAATTAAATCGGTTCACCTTGAACGGCCAGTATGTTTGTGAGCACGAGGAGGTGAAGTTATTTTTCCCTGTGCCTTGAAACACGTTTGTGTTTGTGTGTTATATAATTAGTATAGACGAACTTCTTATGGAAGCTTTGAGAGAAAGTACCCAATCTTCTCTGATTTTTTTGATCCAAGCTACCATAATAGTAAGGAATATCAGAATATTTTTATGCCTTGACCCATCTAAAATATTTAATGCACCCACAGACTGTGTTTATGGACCTTTTTTTTCGCGCTCTTGTTCCTCCGCACAAACTGCTACCATTAATTCCTCTTCGGATGAATTATATATTGCAACTGGGACCTGCAAGGAGTTTCTACGAATTTTGTCCGGTCCAGTGCCGTGCTGGGCGTTACAAGTGTGTTAACTACGTAAAGGTGCGTATCAACTTGAGCATTTAGCTCGGACGAGCGTGCGCCAACAAGATACAATTCGCCAGTATGGACGTATTAAGCCGCACCGAATGAGCGTGCGCGCATGTTCACGAACACTCCACATGCTATCCGTCGGTTGTGCTCAAAAGGAAATCAGTTTTTCATGTGTGCTCAGTGTATACAACTTATGTTAATGTTAGTACTGTGCGTTTGA
The DNA here is from genome assembly GCA_902151455.1 of Timema bartmani. NCBI lineage: Eukaryota > Metazoa > Arthropoda > Insecta > Phasmatodea > Timematidae > Timema > Timema bartmani. The sequence goes on along the minus strand of CABFWB010000722.1, from coordinate 187,463 downwards.
TCTGAAAGAGAATATTAACTTTACGTGGGTCTGCGCAGCTCAACAATGGAATGCAAATATGAAAAGTGCACATAGCTAATGTAATAGCACGAAATGTACCTTACGTTGTGGAATCCACAATATGGCACAGTACATATTAACAAAGGAATAAGAATCATGTCTGGGTAGTTACTGCCAAAGCCATTGGTGGTCCTCAAGAGGAGACAAAAAATAAAATGGACGGTTTTATGGTTTAACAACACTGATTTACAAAGATTTATATGCAAGTGTCTCATCCATTCTTTTCATTATTTCTTAAAATTTCGTTTCGACAATGAATACATAACAAATAAACTATCTGCTGCTATCACATCCATTGTGATAGTGAACACAAATCCCAGGGAATTACTCGCCGTGAATGTGGGAATGACCTGAGCAGCTACAAAACAAGAGCATAAGACGTGTCCATTTGTGATAGCAAATGTTCTCCTCATGAGAGTGCACGCATGCTCATTCGGCTCGTGCAGGCAAAATGCTCAAGTGTAGATCCACCTTTAAAGGCCTGAGAAGAGGCCTATTGAGCAGACGCTTTAATAATAATTTCTAACAATGTAGTTGCCGTGTGATATCTTAACTTTTTAATTTGTATTGATTTCATAACGGATGCTTCCGGCCTCTTGGTCTGGTGACTTATTTATGAGTGTAGTTATTAAAAGTTTAAATAAAAGAGACCCATGTGTAATAATTAAACACAACGTAATAAAAATCCACCATACGATCATAGTCAATTTTATTTGCCTTTACCTTTCAGTAAAGTAGCCCAAATTATCGTAATCATAGATGATGGATTAAATTGACTAAATAATGGCGACGTAGTCATTACGGTAAATGGAGTGTTACAAATTTACTGCATGCTACTGAACAACAAAATCATCATTCAAAAAAAAAACATTTTAAGTTTACTAAGGGAAAATTCGACCTAGGTGGTTTTAAATTATTAATTACATTAGGTGTGTTATAAGCACATTGAAAAATGAAATATGTTAAACTTATATTGATATTTTCAATAATAACATTTTGTTAAATTTCTTAATACAACATTGTAAATACCTTATGACTTATTTTTATTGTATTACTTTCTCTCTATCTTACAGGTAGAGAAAGTATGGTGATCGTCAAAAAAATCGAACTCGAGATTTTGATGAATTTTGACGTTTCATGACTTCCTGAATCCGAAAAAGTGGTTTTTGAATGTCTGTCTGTCTGTCTGTCTGTCTGTCTGTACCTCCAACTAGAGCCTAAACTATTTTACCGATTGAGCTGAAACTTGATATCTAGGGTTTTCATAGGGTTGCCCCGAGGGGTTTTTGGAATTGGATATCTACCCCTAAAATTAAGGGTAGTTTACTGAAGGGAAAAAAGAGAAAAAGTCGATTTTCTCAAAATCGGCTCTAACGATTTTGATTAAATTTCATTTATGAACATTAATAAATATTCCAAACAAAATGGCTACTCTCAATATTTCGGCAAAATGGCTTTAAGGGCTCCGGTCTGATGCGTAAATTAACATTTTTTATAATAGCTCCGAAACTATTTGAGATATGAAATTACTTAGCATTACAAATATGTATATATATTTATAATACAAATATTTTATTCGAAACATATTTTTATAAAATCAATAATTTTCAATCTATACGCAATTATATATATATTTTTAGCTTTTTGGACATTAAAGCTTAAGTATTGCGATCGTAAAAAAAACTAACCTGAAATGTTGATGGATTTCGACGTCTCATGACCCCCCGAACCCTAAAAAATAGTCTTTGCAATGCCGTCTGTCTGTGTGTCTATTAAAACTTAAAATTAAGGGTAGTTTACTGAAGGGCAAAAAGAGAAAAAGTCGATTTTCTCAAAATCGGCTCTAACGATTTTGATTAAATTTCATTTATGAACATTAATAAATATTCCAAACAAAATGGCTACTCTCAATATTTCGGCAAAATGGCTTTAAGGGCTCCGGTCTGATGCGTAAATTAACATTTTTTATAATAGCTCCGAAACTATTTGAGATATGAAATTACTTAGCATTACAAATATGTATATATATTTATAATACAAATATTTTATTCGAAACATATTTTTATAAAATCAATAATTTTCAATCTATACGCAATTATATATATATTTTTAGCTTTTTGGACATTAAAGCTTAAGTATTGCGATCGTAAAAAAAACTAACCTGAAATGTTGATGGATTTCGACGTCTCATGACCCCCCGAACCCTAAAAAATAGTCTTTGCAATGCCGTCTGTCTGTGTGTCTATTAAAACTTAAAATTAAGGGTAGTTTACTGAAGGGCAAAAAGAGAAAAAGTCGATTTTCTCAAAATCGGCTCTAACGATTTTGATTAAATTTCATTTATGAACATTAATAAATATTCCAAACAAAATGGCTACTCTCAATATTTCGGCAAAATGGCTTTAAGGGCTCCGGTCTGATGCGTAAATTAACATTTTTTATAATAGCTCCGAAACTATTTGAGATATGAAATTACTTAGCATTACAAATATGTATATATATTTATAATACAAATATTTTATTCGAAACATATTTTTATAAAATCAATAATTTTCAATCTATACGCAATTATATATATATTTTTAGCTTTTTGGACATTAAAGCTTAAGTATTGCGATCGTAAAAAAAACTAACCTGAAATGTTGATGGATGTCGACGTCTCATGACCCCCCGAACCCTAAAAAATAGTCTTTGCAATGCCGTCTGTCTGTGTGTCTATTAAAACTTAAAATTAAGGGTAGTTTACTGAAGGGCAAAAAGAGAAAAAGTCGATTTTCTCAAAATCGGCTCTAACGATTTTGATTAAATTTCATTTATGAACATTAATAAATATTCCAAACAAAATGGCTACTCTCAATATTTCGGCAAAATGGCTTTAAGGGCTCCGGTCTGATGCGTAAATTAACATTTTTTATAATAGCTCCGAAACTATTTGAGATATGAAATTACTTAGCATTACAAATATGTATATATATTTATAATACAGATATTTTATCCGAAACATATTTTTATAAAATCAATAACTTTCAATCTATACGCAATTATATGAATTTTTTTAACTTTTTGGACATTAAAGTTTAAGTATTGCGACCGTAAAAAAAAACTAACCTGAAATGTTGATGGATGTCGACGTCTCATGACCCCCCGAACCCTAAAAAATAGTCTTTGCAATGCCGTCTGTCTGTGTGTCTATAAAAACTTAAAATTAAGGGTAGTTTACTGAAGGGCGAAAAGAGAAAAATTTGGTTTTCTCAAAATCTGCTCAAACGATTTTGATTAAAATTCGTATCTAGGCGTTGATTAAGATTATAAATAAACTGGCTATTTTCATTTTCCTATGAAAATGATTTTTAGGGTACTTTACAGAAGCGTTAATTTCCGTATCTCCACAACTATTTGAGAAACTAAACAACTTATCATTGCAAAATTGTAGGACTATTAGAAATAAAAAACTTTTATTTGACATATATTTTTATAAAAGCAACAGTTTCTGAGATATTTGCAAATATATTAATACAATTTTGTGAGCTTTAGTTGTAAACATATACTACTTAAGTCTTAACGCAATAATTCTCCAATGCCATAGAGTAATTAAATATAAGTATCTAAAAAAGTATGTTATTTTTCCTTAAAGCTCTTAGGAGAAATGTTTGCATAGCAATGATCTATCTCCATTTTAGACTCAATAGTCAATATTTACATTTTTTATTGGTCAAAATGTATAAATGAATAATTAAATATCAATGCGATGACTTGAAGATCTGCAACACCTTATAAAATGTTAAAATTTTAACCAGAAATCGAAATTTTAATACGAAGTGTTGACCCTTGTGGAAGACATTAAACTGTTTGAAATGCTCTTAGGTGGACAAAGATGCGCCTCTTTTCTCATTGATTCTATATCATTGTATATTATTTTATGCGTGTTCTTATGTGGAGTGGTGATGATGCAATGTACATTATTCCGTTCAGAAATCTTACGAGTTTATAGAAAGAGAGAGAAAGTCTGTGCGGTGTGCCGTACCATTTATTTTTAATTTATAATGACTGCTTGCAGGCCATATGCCATTTTATAACAAGCTTTTTTAACTTTTAATTCCTTCTGGAGTGTATTTTGTGTATCCAATATATTTTCTTTAAGTTCATTACCTTACAAGTAATCTACGTCGCATCCAAGTAGTTATAAAATGTGTACCTCTTATTTAGCGATTGCCAAGGGATTATATCAAATAGAAGGGAAGATTTAGTAAATTAAAGTTTCAATACATTAGGCTGAGAAATTATCTTAACTCTACTGATAAAGAAACGTAAGCATCAGGGGTCTCATGGTCCAAGGCATAGTCGGTTAAAATAATTGTGTCAATCGTAATAATTACAAATATATATTTAAAATAAAGTATTACATTTTTGTAAACTGCCAATGAGAATAAAAATAAGTAGGTATCAACGTAGATCTTATAAATTAATATGGTTACCTTACAATATACTTTACCATAACTTAACACTCCGTTTGCCCTGAAAGGACACAAAAAAAGCTAACCTAGAGGTATTCCACCATGGTGTAGCTTATAAGATAGGGCTATACTATGATCGGTAAAATGTATAACTTACTTTTCAGGGTTAACCAAGTATACGCACATTGCGATTTTTTTTAGCACCACGTCTTACTTTCCATTTGGGCTATTTGATTTAGTAGTAATTACGCTAATGAGTTAGGGATGAGGAATGTTGAATTTAGAGGAAGTGTTCCCACATTTGCGTTGAGAGAGAGTGGGGAAACCATTTAAGGAAAAACCTTCAGTACATCCGACTGGGATTGAACCAGGATCTCTCCATCATCAGAATTACAATATATTATGAGAGTAGCGGCTTAGACCATGTGGCCACCGAAGCGTGTACATTGGCATTAATCAAAAACACACTAATCCATAATCTTTGCTGACCAAAGGATTCACAAGCAATGATGATTATTTGGAATTATTTAGAATAATTATTGTAAATTGAAACAAATACAATGTGGCACATTATATCAGTTCACTCATTTTATAGGGAAGTCTCAAAGGCAAGTAATTAAAATAATTACGCTCGTTCTAGAGAAATGTATAGTGGCCGATATTAATTTGTTGAATGGTGATAATTAATTCCCATAAATTGGCCTTAAGGAAATAATGAGCCCCCTTCAATAGTAAATTGCTTAGTAAGTTTCACATAACTAATATAGGGATCCCATTCAATGCACTTCAATGTGCTTGAAATTTTCATAAGAATTCAATAAGCATTGATACCTCCCCAAATCTATTGTAAATCATACATTTTCAAATTGTATGTAAAAGAAGATTACTTGTCAAATTAGTAGTACCTAAACATTAATTTATAAATAAATAGCGAAGATTTGCATTGGTAAAAAATTGTTTATCTAATGGTAAGGGAGCAAGATTACCTTTATTCATTCTAGTATGGTGTAGCTTATAAGATAGGGCCTTAGTGTATTAAGTCAAGGCAAGACTGCCAACTTTCAGGGTAGACGGAGGACCTGTTACAAATATTTCCTTAAATATGTGCCCACATAAAAAATGTTGTGTTGGAAAATCAAATAAAATGTATTTAGTTTTACTAGAAGAATATTATGTCCCAAGACAATATCTAGCTTGGGGAGCGGGGGGACGGTGGAAAGTGCCAGATCATCCGTATTCAAGATAATGCTTATAAGTTTTCCGGGTGTTTTGAGCATTCGTGTTCAAATTCCGGTTGGATATTTCGAATATCAATATATTAGGCACAGTATGGGTTGTCTTGGTGGCTATTATAGCTAGAATGGCCCTAACTCTCTTGACTAAGTTTCAGTATATACAGTTGAGAACATGCCAAACAAGGGTGAGGTGTTATGGTTTTCATTATTTTGTAGCCTGTTTTTATTTATTCAGCTTCGTCTGAGCTAAACACATTTCAATGACAAGATTGTAGTAGGCATGAGGAAGTTAAAATGTATATGAAAAGTATTATCACTTTTGTAGAGGGAGGGTGGAAAAATTATGGAAAAAACAATCTCGGTGCACCCAACTAGGACCTGAACCCCAATCTTCCGGTCATTGGCAACCAAACTTGATGAGTCTGACATTTCATCCGCGTGCCCATCGAAAAGGTTTTAATAGCTACTTAAAATATTTGTTTGGATATACATTTGCAGTGAAAGTCTTGTAAACAAGTGTAAACTTTATGTGTCTGCTGATTTTTCAACTTAATTAAAAATATTTTATTTGTTTTATTCATTATTTGAACATTAGAGCTGAAGAACTATCAATGGTAAATTCTCGTCAATATTGGATGATTGGAATTTTATAACTTTCTTAATAAAGTTTTCAATAAACCTTTTTTAAAAAAAATTAAATCAACATGTTGATCATGAAGGGATGTTGGAGCATTTGGACTTGATTGAATTGGGCAATCAGTGGATGGCTGATGACAGAAATAGAATCGCAGTCAGTCGACATTTCCTATCCAGTGATTAGGAAAGAAAATAGGATTATCTACCATCGAACGTAACAGCTGCAATCTTCTCTTTGCTTTAAAAGAGAAAAGAGACTCAATAAATGTCACATCTCTTTTCTTGCCTACATTGGCATGTTGTAGAAAATCTCATAACATGTTCTATTAGTTGATATACAATGATTTGGATTGAGAATAGTGAGAAAAGTGAATGTGAAAAAGCCATCCAATGCCATATTTACTTATAGTTGAATAAATTTAAGAAATTGTTTCACACTCGCATCCCATTTCATCATCAATACGAATAAGGGGGCGATTGATTTTTCAGCTTTAACTCATCTATTTAATTTAAAAAGCCCAGAGAACATGGTCATATCTACATCCTTTTTGAAGCTTATAATATAAATTCAAACTAGGAAAATCATCAAATTTAGTGATACAAACAAGCTTCAAGGATTCAGTTGCTAAGTATAATTACTATTAGCACCGCGCCTTACTACCCGTTCGGTTTATACGCACAGACTCACTAGTCTTTTCCTCATTTTTACTACTTTTTAACCTGTCAGGATATTTAATTTATTTTTTTTCCAATTTTTTTAGAGAGTTTTACAATTCAAATAAGCTTTTAAGCCAGCCAAATTTACTGATATTTAATTATATATATATAATACATTAATAGTAAAGTAATTAAGTTAGTTTGAATGCCCAAACTATAAAAGGTATTGTTAAGAATAAAACCGCATTCAATGTACGACACACAATACTATATTTTATTGATTCTTAAGATTGAATGACTTACCAAAATATAAATTCATTTCAGAGCAAATATTCGCTTAAAATGTAGTACAATAGTATGCCCTAAAAGAATACCAAAATCAAATTAGCTCTTGAGACAAAATAGATACAAAAATAGATTCTGCTTATGAATAATCAATTTGATCGGAGAACTGTGCGATTTTTATTAAAATTTTATTTGGAGAGAATAGATTTCCATTTCTTGAGTGCCTACTATGTTACCTTCAATAGTTAACAGAGTTTGAGTAGCAAATAAATTGTTACCTTCATGTCAGGTATATATTGTTGGGGGTGGACGATTAGTGGCGTGCGAAAAATTCCCCTCAACACACCTTGTCAAGTATCTAAGTTTGGAATCATTCGTTCCCAGCAATTCAGTCTATTATGATCCTGATTTCATGCGCACCAGTTTGATTATAACAGTTTTATCCAAGATAGTCAGTTTTATAAAAAAAAAACTGTAAAATTGACCTCACTAAAAGGTAATTCACACTCTGTATATTATATTTGACGTAAATGTAGCCAAATGACTGTTTTTTGTAAATTTTTATATTCACCCCAAAAATAGTAGCCAGCTGTCTCTTCTCCAGATGCTAGGCACTAATTAAAACAAGAGAGCCATGAAAATCTTTACAAGTGGTCTCTTACATCCGTAAGTTCAATCTTCCTTTTACCAATTATTGTGTGCTATAATAGTAAAATATATTATCCATCGTAAATATTATCTAATTACCTGTCCAAGCTACCAGAATATGTAGGCCAATGAAGTGCGGATGAGTTTGATATAACTTTGAGGATATATACATGAATTCGCGTGAAGGAAGGGTGGGAAACAGTATGACAATACCACTTTAGGTACATCCGGCTGGGTTAAAACCTCAACATCATCCCCGGGCAAACTAGATCAGATGATGATGATGATGACACCTTAGCCATAGTGTCCATCGATGCGTGTTTGAGAGAAAATAACAGACTTGTAACAAATTATGTATAAAGCCCAAATTATATACTTTGATTTAATTATGAAGGCATTATCCTCAAATATTGCACAAGCTTCATCAAATGGAGTGAATAGACAGAATATTGTTTTATCAATTCCATAACTACAAAATCAACACATATTTCATTGTTGGTGAACTGGTGGTCTAGGGGTAAGGTGTCAGACTTTTGTGTTGGGAGTTCGGAGTTCAATACTCGGTCTCAGCACAGATTTATCTGATTGCCAAACCCTTACTTAGCCTCTGATAAGACGTGTATTAATCAGAACTTGTTAATGTCTGGAATACCAGGCCTCCACCGTGGTTCGGATCCCACGTTAAACTGTGAGAACTGTGAGTCCTCCATTTCATCTCACAATCACCCTACCATTACACATTAGCGTGAGTGCATATAGCCCGAGTGTGTAGTAAGACGCGGTGCTAATAATAATAATAATAATAATAATAATAATAATAATAATATTTTCATTGTTGTTAATTGAACTCTAGAGGGACAGGTGCTATAAAATGCATTATCGTTATTACAATATTAACATTTCTCTTTGGGTTTCTAGTTGAAATATCTCCTATAATTATTTCTCCTTGGATTTTATGCGGATATATTTCATTAGTGATCAAGTAGACATAAACATATTAATACTACAATAATACATTATATTCAAAGATAACAACCATGGCTCACGTAGTTTAAGACGTCAGTCTCACAAAATATGTCAACATTAAAAAATATATGCCTTAGGTAGTCAACCGATTGCTAAGAATTATAAATTGATATCACTTTAGATGAGCTATTAAACGAAAAAACTTTTGAGTGACCAACATATTGAAACGGATAGCCATATTAAAAAATTATGAACATACATCTTTCAGCTTGGATTCTAGGAATGTTCCTGCCAAACTTCACTAAGGTTGGTCAACGAATTTGGTTAATTATCGTGGAACAAACAAACACACATATAGCTTTTTGAGTGGCCACCATCATGAAACGGATAAACGGATTAAATAACTGGTAGATACGTTGTTTGAACCAGGTGCATAAACATGTACCTGCCAAACTTTGTTAAAATTGGTCCACGCATTTGACTATTATTGTGGAACTAATATCTGGACAAACACACAGACGAAATGCCAAATGGTTAAGTTAAAACACAGATCTTGATTCTTTCGGTCAATGATATCAACACTAACGGCACATCTAGACACTTATACTTCTAATAAAACTTGGGACATTCAAGAACCTTAGGTTATAATAACTTTAGTTTATAATGGTGTACAGTACAGTTGAAAATGGAGCTTATAGTACAATATCTCGAAATGGATCAGCATTAAACACCCGAAATATTCAAGGCAATTTAGTATATTATGCTTCCCTGTTAACGTAATTTCTGAAATACTATTATATTACGTCAAAAGCACATGTTATAAAACGTATATTGCACTATTGCAGAAATAAACATTGTTGAATATTCCATTATTCGCTATTTTTACTTAAAACTACTGCTCGTTGTTGGGTACCGTTCACTGGTTATTTTCTCCCCTATTTCCCCTCAATCTACTTTACGTGCCTGCATATTTCTTGGAATTCGCTACCCTCTTTACCCTCTTCCTTCCCCCCTAGTCAACCCTGTTACAGTTGGCATGTAGTACTCAAGAGACAGTGTGTGTGCGTTAAAAACCTCTCTCGGTCACATCTCGGTGATATTCTGTAGCCCTCGTTCCTAAGAAGAACAAATCAAATCCTCTGTGTTAATGATTTAGTGTGCGACCTTTTGTATTATAATATGTCACTCTTTGGGTTATACTTTATATTTCATATGTACTCATAAAATGCGAGTGTTTAGGGGAGCTCCTCTATCAAAGTAATTACTAAGAAGACCATACTCGGAGATAAGACCATCGTTCTTAGACTCACCGGTGTATCTCCAGCCGAAGACATCCCTCAAAGGTAGGCTCCACAAACTCCAGTTTAAATATCAACGTTCAAATCCCGCCTCTGTTTTAGTGCTACTAAAACTGGTCCTCCGGAACTAAATTTAATTTTATATCATTTTAATTTTAATAAGCAGATAGCTCAAACAAACATGATATTTCTACAGGCGTTTAACACAAGTGGGGCTACCAGCACCATAGTCTACACTTAAAGTAGGTTTAAGCATGTGTTTAAAGTTTTTTTAAATGTGTTTAAGAATCATTTACTTTAGATAATTCGAGGAGTAAAATACTAACAGAGCACACAACGGTTACTATTATGGTAGGCATAACAAATCACAGAAACAATGTTTTCATGAGGTAGCCCAAACTTAAAAAATATTAGGATGTCCACAATAAAAACAACAATTCCCACAGTGACCCCCAACTTGGACATGGGCGTGTAAATGTGGCTAAATCCGCGAAAGTATGTATTAAACAAACCTTATATGATTGTTTAGTGAGTATTGGGTAGTAGTATTGTTATAATAGAAAGCTTAGTAATATCGTTATAGTATCGAGGCAGGCATATCCTTCAGAGAGCTATTCGACCATGGAATATACTAGTAATATTAGGAAGGACTATTTCACACTTGAAGGGGAACAAATACGAGTCCAACCAGTTTTGCACAACACCATTTGGTTTCATACAAAACCCAGTTGGGAGGATGTAAAAGAGTATGTTATGCAACTTGCCGTGGCATATTATGCAACCTCTAAACTTAAGGTGGGATAAAAGATGACGCAAGAAAAGGTAAGTGTTTTTGCAATTTTAAGTGGCAAAACATATGTTTGCTAAAATAAATAAAATATTGCTCCAGTACAAACATAGAGTTTAATTTTCTTCGCATGTTGATATCAACTGTTGTTGAATATCCATCATAAGCATAGAGGCATTAGAGGTGAAACGTTTTAAATGAAGAGAAAAAGTGTTCATTTAATTCCTGGACACCCTTAACTGATATTCATGAAATTTTGAGGTCAGCATGTGAAAAGAATTAATTTATATATTTGTACTGAGGCAATATTTTATTTAATTTGGCAAAAAAAAAAGTTTTGCCATAAATACTGCTAAAACACTGGCTTTTCTCGCATTTCCTTTCATCCCACCTTTAAATACCAAAAAATATTATCCCTAATATGAAAAAGGCTCTTGGCCTTTTAGGAAAACACCAGTCGTCATTCATATGCTTGTATGGTGGACACTCTTAACATCTTTAGTGAGGAGGGTCTTAAAGATTCAGACAAAATTAAAACAACCCAATTTCATGCCCTATATTATTATGAAATATAAAGTAGGTTGCACCAGTTTTAAAGGAGTGCAAATCTTTTCGTAATGGTTGAAATAAGCTCTTTTCAAGTCTTTGTGACTTTCTAAGATAATATGGCAAGCTCTAGCACAAATAATACTAAGCTACCCCATATTTGTCAGTGTAATATGACCATGGAAGAGACGCAAAGTCCTTCGATGGCCAAAGACAGCTGATTTGCAATCCTCATTCCACTAGGTGACAGGTTAGTGACGCTTATTTGGTGAGGACATAGGAATGAAAGCCACTACAAGCACAATAGCCTCCAAAGTGATCTGCTCCATCTTAATATCGGCGCCAAGAAAAACAAGTCCCAAAAAACCATAAGCTCATGGAAAAGAAACAAATCAGCACTTTTTAAGACTACAGTAAGACACACATGTCTTACGCGATGAAGAGAGTACCATAGGAAAGATATTGTCTTTATGGAGGCCCGGGTAGACTTCCCAAATAACATAAGCAGCAATGACAGGGATGACAAGCTAGTGAGGGTTGGGAAGTGTTTCTTATCCCAAATGTTCAGGTGGATCAGGCTACTTTAGACAGATACGATAACCTAGCCTACCATCGTCATTTTTATTAAATATGAATCTCACAGCAGGCTGGTTGCATTCAAGTCCATAAAAATGAAATAGAAGGTAAGTTGTTCATAGAAAGACTCAAGACTTTTCTTAATCTTACAGGACTTATCCATTAAAACCGTAACACTTATGAATATAGAGATAAGGTCTGTTCAGCATAGGAATTGTTTTCTAAAAGGCCTTTTTTCCTACCAGAAATCTATTATATAGTAATATATTGGTAGGAAAAAAGACCTTTCAGAGAGTAATTCCTACCGTGAATGGAGTATATATAATATACATATTTTATATATATAATAAATATAAATTATAGTTAATATTATATATTCTAATTTATATTATATATTCTAATATATTATATGATTTACATATAAAAATATATTATACATATGTAACATCTATATTATATAATAGTAAGTGTTTGGGAATGTTTACTGAAACTCACCTCTTGTAATATGAAATATAAAACAGTGTTAAGGTAAACCATCAAGTGTCGGCCAAAGTAAAAACAATACCAAACAATAACATTGTTTCTTTATGTCAGGTGTGTGACAAATTGTCACCCAGCATGTTTGCTGAACGTGTTGTATAATGAGGTGAGATCTTAGACGTAACTTCCTTTGAAAGGTCGGGTCTTAATAATAGAGGGTGTTAAATAGACCAGCTCAATGGTTCATAGGGGCTTGATTGATTGTATTGTGTTGTTGCTGTGGCTTTGTTCATTACTATTGTTGTTGTTGTGGTGGTGGAGGCTGGATAGAACAACTAAACGATTAATACCAGTGTTATGTACGAACGAACTTAGAAAGAAACGAGTGTCAGGTCCACCATGTCTAGATGTGAACGAGAGTAATGAAATTACAAGGGGACTGACCGGGGAACGAACTAGGATCGGTTAAAACGCGGGTTGCTGACAAGATGGTTTCACTTGAGCTTTTATCTTTTTTATTCTTACCTCTATGTTATTTTTGACAAAATATCCATCACGTTAGTCTAACTAATTGTTAAATATTCACTATAGTAATTTTTATAATAGAACACATTCAAAATATATTTCAATTCTCTTATTTCGTCCTTCCCTAATTTCTTTCCATTGCCCATCCTGCAAATTAAGAGCCTTTAAGAGACGGGGGTCACCACATAAAATATATGTATATATTGTTATATATTTAATATATATATATATATATTACATTTATATATTATTATATATGATATTTATATTATTATATAAATGTTAGAAATGTATATATAATGTGGTGACCCCCGTCTCTTAAAGGCACTTACTTGGCAGGATGGGCAATGGAGAGAGATTAGGGAAGGACGAAATAAGAGTATATATATACCCTCATATATTACGGGTAATGTGCGAAATCTGGATAATTTCGAGACTAGACGGGAGATGTCAGCATAATCCAAGTGCAGTGGATAAAGTCAGAAATATAAAGTAATTTATCTAATTTACGACCTTATCCGGGATGATATCGACACTAGCCAGCAAGACTTGGATAACGTTGAATAATCTTTGTAAAACCAAGCAAGTTTAGATATGGATTTTATTTTGGAACAATATTTCAAAATTGGAAAATAAATTAGATCATAGCAGTGCACTAACACTCGAAATACCTCATTTTATGCTTTATTCCCCACTAAACTAATCTAACATTGCCTGAACTCATCTAACCTAACCTAACTTAACCTAACCTAGCCTAGCCTAGCCTCAACCATAGAAGTTTCCACTATCCAAGTGCGGCTGGATGTCAATACTATCGGGATAAACTTCGAAAAACATAATTCAATCACCTCTCACTCAACATTATCCACGTATTTTGGATAACGTCAACATTATCTGAATAATATTAACTTTATTCGGGTTCAGACTTTATCCGTAGCATATATACTCTTGTATTATATAAGAATATTAACACGCTTATTATGCACAGAGCTTCGTGCGAGGATAGTAACCTCTCCGTAGGCCCTGTCCTAAATAGCCTACCAATACGATCAAAATCCATAAAGGGTAAACCCAATGGGAAGAGACCACTGGGAAGACCTAGACGCAGATGATAGGATAACATTAAAATGAATCTTAAAACGATAGGGTGTAATGAGGTGGAATGGGTATAACTATATCAAGATAGGGATATGTGGCGTACTTTGGTAAGTGCGGCAGTGAACTTTCAAGTTACCAAAGTCAAAGAGTAAGTTTTGTTTTTATTTGTGTTTAGCACCAGGTCTTACTACCCATTCAGGTTATACGCTTGTGTAATAATTACGCTAAAGGATTTAGGGCCCAATAAGGCTATGTTAAGAGGAAGTGTACCCGAATTTGCGTGGAGGGATAGTGGAAAACCATTTTGAAAAATACACCCTCATTACACCCGAACGAGATTAGAACCTCGATCTATCCGTCATCGGCAGTCTAGGTCATAGGCCTAACTAAAGGGTTGATAGACCCACATAGGACTATCATTTGACGTCTTAGCTCGGTCGGTAGCGTGTCTGTTTACTGAGCAAAGGGTCACGGGTTCGATCCTTAGTATGAGCGAATAATTTATTATTGGTTGAATGATGGCTTACCCTTTCACAGTGATGAATTAACGGGTGGGTGCTGGATGTTGTGTCTGTTCTAAATTTAAGTTAATCTTTGAGTCGTGTGCTGATCTAATCAGTTAATTCAGAAAGTGCACGTTAAACACCTTAAATAAATTAAATAAATGGTACGGCACACCGCACAGACTTTCTCTCTCTTTCTATAAACTCGTAAGATTTCTGAACGGAATAATGTACATTGTATCATCACCACTCCACATAAGAACACGCATAAAATAATATACAATGATATATAATCAATGAGAAAAGAGGCGCATCTTTGTCCACCTAAGAGCATTTCAAACAGTTTAATGTCTTCCACAAGGGTCAACACTTCGTATTAAAATTTCGATTTCTGGTTAAAATTTTAACATTTTATAAGGTGTTGCAGATCTTCAAGTCATCGCATTGATATTTAATTATTCATTTATACATTTTGACCAATAAAAAATGTAAATATTGACTATTGAGTCTAAAATGGAGATAGATCATTGCTATGCAAACATTTCTCCTAAGAGCTTTAAGGAAAAATAACATACTTTTTTAGATACTTATATTTAATTACTCTATGGCATTGGAGAATTATTGCGTTAAGACTTAAGTAGTATATGTTTACAACTAAAGCTCACAAAATTGTATTAATATATTTGCAAATATCTCAGAAACTGTTGCTTTTATAAAAATATATGTCAAATAAAAGTTTTTTATTTCTAATAGTCCTACAATTTTGCAATGATAAGTTGTTTAGTTTCTCAAATAGTTGTGGAGATACGGAAATTAACGCTTCTGTAAAGTACCCTAAAAATCATTTTCATAGGAAAATGAAAATAGCCAGTTTATTTATAATCTTAATCAACGCCTAGATACGAATTTTAATCAAAATCGTTTGAGCAGATTTTGAGAAAACCAAATTTTTCTCTTTTCGCCCTTCAGTAAACTACCCTTAATTTTAAGTTTTTATAGACACACAGACAGACGGCATTGCAAAGACTATTTTTTAGGGTTCGGGGGGTCATGAGACGTCGACATCCATCAACATTTCAGGTTAGTTTTTTTTTACGGTCGCAATACTTAAACTTTAATGTCCAAAAAGTTAAAAAAATTCATATAATTGCGTATAGATTGAAAGTTATTGATTTTATAAAAATATGTTTCGGATAAAATATCTGTATTATAAATATATATACATATTTGTAATGCTAAGTAATTTCATATCTCAAATAGTTTCGGAGCTATTATAAAAAATGTTAATTGACGCATCAGACCGGAGCCCTTAAAGCCATTTTGCCGAAATATTGAGGGTAGCCATTTTGTTTGGAATATTTATTAATGTTTATAAATGAAATTTAATCAAAATCGTTAGAGCCGATTTTGAGAAAATCGACTTTTTCTCTTTTTGCCCTTCAGTAAACTACCCTTAATTTTAAGTTTTAATAGACACACAGACAGACGGCATTGCAAAGACTATTTTTTAGGGTTCGGGGGGTCATGAGACGTCGACATCCATCAACATTTCAGGTTAGTTTTTTTTACGATCGCAATACTTAAGCTTTAATGTCCAAAAAGTTAAAAATATATATATAATTGCGTATAGATTGAAAATTATTGATTTTATAAAAATATGTTTCGAATAAAATATTTGTATTATAAATATATATACATATTTGTAATGCTAAGTAATTTCATATCTCAAATAGTTTCGGAGCTATTATAAAAAATGTTAATTTACGCATCAGACCGGAGCCCTTAAAGCCATTTTGCCGAAATATTGAGAGTAGCCATTTTGTTTGGAATATTTATTAATGTTCATAAATGAAATTTAATCAAAATCGTTAGAGCCGATTTTGAGAAAATCGACTTTTTCTCTTTTTGCCCTTCAGTAAACTACCCTTAATTTTAAGTTTTAATAGACACACAGACAGACGGCATTGCAAAGACTATTTTTTAGGGTTCGGGGGGTCATGAGACGTCGACATCCATCAACATTTCAGGTTAGTTTTTTTTACGATCGCAATACTTAAGCTTTAATGTCCAAAAAGTTAAAAATATATATATAATTGCGTATAGATTGAAAATTATTGATTTTATAAAAATATGTTTCGAATAAAATATTTGTATTATAAATATATATACATATTTGTAATGCTAAGTAATTTCATATCTCAAATAGTTTCGGAGCTATTATAAAAAATGTTAATTTACGCATCAGACCGGAGCCCTTAAAGCCATTTTGCCGAAATATTGAGAGTAGCCATTTTGTTTGGAATATTTATTAATGTTCATAAATGAAATTTAATCAAAATCGTTAGAGCCGATTTTGAGAAAATCGACTTTTTCTCTTTTTGCCCTTCAGTAAACTACCCTTAATTTTAAGTTTTAATAGACACACAGACAGACGGCATTGCAAAGACTATTTTTTAGGGTTCGGGGGGTCATGAGACGTCGAAATCCATCAACATTTCAGGTTAGTTTTTTTTACGATCGCAATACTTAAGCTTTAATGTCCAAAAAGCTAAAAATATATATATAATTGCGTATAGATTGAAAATTATTGATTTTATAAAAATATGTTTCGAATAAAATATTTGTATTATAAATATATATACATATTTGTAATGCTAAGTAATTTCATATCTCAAATAGTTTCGGAGCTATTATAAAAAATGTTAATTTACGCATCAGACCGGAGCCCTTAAAGCCATTTTGCCGAAATATTGAGAGTAGCCATTTTGTTTGGAATATTTATTAATGTTCATAAATGAAATTTAATCAAAATCGTTAGAGCCGATTTTGAGAAAATCGACTTTTTCTCTTTTTGCCCTTCAGTAAACTACCCTTAATTTTAAGTTTTAATAGACACACAGACAGACGGCATTGCAAAGACTATTTTTTAGGGTTCGGGGGGTCATGAGACGTCGAAATCCATCAACATTTCAGGTTAGTTTTTTTTACGATCGCAATACTTAAGCTTTAATGTCCAAAAAGCTAAAAATATATATATAATTGCGTATAGATTGAAAATTATTGATTTTATAAAAATATGTTTCGAATAAAATATTTGTATTATAAATATATATACATATTTGTAATGCTAAGTAATTTCATATCTCAAATAGTTTCGGAGCTATTATAAAAAATGTTAATTTACGCATCAGACCGGAGCCCTTAAAGCCATTTTGCCGAAATATTGAGAGTAGCCATTTTGTTTGGAATATTTATTAATGTTCATAAATGAAATTTAATCAAAATCGTTAGAGCCGATTTTGAGAAAATCGACTTTTTCTCTTTTTTCCCTTCAGTAAACTACCCTTAATTTTAGGGGTAGATATCCAATTCCAAAAACCCCTCGGGGCAACCCTATGAAAACCCTAGATATCAAGTTTCAGCTCAATCGGTAAAATAGTTTAGGCTCTAGTTGGAGGTACAGACAGACAGACAGACAGACAGACAGACAGACAGACGGAAATTCAAAAACCACTTTTTCGGATTCAGGAAGTCATGAAACGTCAAAATTCATCAAAATCTCGAGTTCGATTTTTTTGACGATCACAATACTTTCTCTACCTGTAAGATAGAGAGAAAGTAAAAAGTTAAGAATATTTGAATTTCCATTTAGGTGGACAGATAGTTTACTTGAAATTCCCCCGTAATTTCACTGGAATGACCACCTGAGGAACAAGACGTAGCAAGACGTAGCAAGGGGTGGCTCCAAGAAGAAGGCAGGGAAACTTCCTGAGATGGACTAATAAGAGACAACCAAAGTGGGCTCTGGGAGGAAACCCTGCACAGTACTCAGGAAAGAACCTAATTCTGAACTTTGGAGATAACCTCAAGGTTCACGTTGGGGTGAATTCTTAAAGCCCAGGGGAATACTCTGGTGGGGTTCCAGGGGATATGCTAAGAGGGCTTTGAGGGTATTCAATGAGGAGTATTCAAGGAAGGGCCCAAATTATTTTAATAAGAGTTGAAACAGAAAACTTTTTCTTTAACATAGTATTATCCACTATAAATTAAGACATTGAGAAGTTAAGTCAAGCTATACTAGAGCTACAAGAGGTTGATTAATTAGAATTATTTTATTTTTGTAAACTGTTGAAATAATTAAAAGCTTTAATTTTTTACAAATAATGATTCATTACACCTATTTTAGTTTGAATTGCTAGCTTGATTTTAACAGATTTCAAGCAAAAGCTATAAAGTTGTTTTTTTATTATTTTTATCACCGCGTCTTACTACCTGTTCAAGTTATACGCAGTTTATTTATTGATACATTAATAAATAAAGTACGTTTTTATTTAATCAGTAATTTGTAAATTTACATAAATTGTATTACACTAGGTTGTCACTAATATTTTAATGTCAAGACTGAGGGTCAATTTCATAAACTGGCCCTACGTCTCAATATTTTCACAAATTCGACCAAGCCCTTATCTCAGTTTTCATCCCACACCAATAGGAGTTTGTATTCACCTCACTAAGTGCCTGAGAAGGTCTCAGCGCAAGGTTGCGTGGTAGAGAATTCTCGGCCCGGTTCGGACATCCAGGTTCAGTAGGAACATCGGGAACTATGTACACCACATGTTTCTCGAAATCTTCCTCCTGGATCGTGGACAAGTCCAAGGCCCCACCGCTGCCACCTGTGAGTGGCCTCTCTTCCATTGCTGCTCCTGTTGGGGAACAAGAATGATATTAATCAAACTATATTCCTGACAATAGAACTTTAATACATTAAGGTGGCGAGCGTGAGAAAAGGTCAGTGTCTCTGCAGTTTTTGTATAAACACTTTTTTTTGTCAAAATCAATCAAATATTTCTTCAACACAAACAGAGATTTCGATTTTTTTCACATGGTGACCTCAACAGCTGTTCTTGAATATCTATCAAGGGTATCCTGAAATTGAATGATAGCTTTTTCTCTTCATTTAAAAAGTTTGTCATCTGATGCCGCTATGCTCTAGTATCTAGAGTATAGACAAACATCCATCAATCGCTTGTATCATCATGTGAAGAAAATTAAACTTTATGTTTGTACTGAAGTTTGTTTGTTTTTTTGCCAAAATTTTTGCTATAAAAATTGCAGAAATGCTTGTCTTTTCTTGCGTTACCTACATCCCCACCTTAATGTAGATATTTGTATCCTGTTATTAATATCGTGCATAAATATCGTGTACCCCATTTATGAAGATTGTTTCGCATGTTATAAAAATAATATTATCCATTTCATATTATTTATGACACACCCATCCTGAATTCCACCTTACATACATTTTTTTATCGCAATGTTCATTGAATCTAGCATTTCTAGCATTTTTACTTCGTAATCTATATCTTTGTGTCCAAATACATATCCCTTCTTGCGTGTTTCTATGAAACAATGTCTCATCCTACTCTTCATCATGATATTTCGTTCTTCAATGATCATTCCTTCTTGTACAGTATGCATTTTATTTTAATGCCCTATACATCACATGAAACCTGCGCCCCATTCTCAATACCATATTTTATCCCATCCTATCTTCTATGCTTGTAATGAAAATAAAATTTCCCATCAGGCTTTTAATACTTAACCCTTAGTCTTACATTTCTTGTCCTATTCTAGCATCGTCATTACAATATATTGTATATATGGTCTTGCAATATATCTTACACTCCATATTGCATCCCATACTCTCCTTCATTTACTGTACCCCTTCTTAAATATTATTTTGCGTCCCATCAATACAAACCATTTATGACATCTTAACTACAATTCTGGATCCTAAACTGGCTCCTACCACATGTTCATAAAATGCATATTTAGTATATTGGTTTCCTTCTTAAATTAAATCTGATTTATATAATGAGACTTCCAACAAACTTTACCAGTCATTCCGAGAGTCATTAGAGCTGATGAGGTCAACGCCTGCACGAAATGATCCTACATATTTTCAGACGTTGTGGAACCTTATATGTCAACCAACATGCACATACGTATGTGCGAAGACAAAAACTAGATTTATTTGACTATATATTGCTGAAACTCTGCAATGGTGTTTTGGTAGAGTTTGAAAGCAAGGTGTTTTTGAATAACCTACAGGGTTATGTGCGTCGTGATCAAGAACATTTAGGGATTAGTCCATTTTATTCATCCTAATATACGTCTTCTGCTAAACAAGTCTCTTTCAAGGTTTCAAAAACAAGCTATTCTAGCTCCAAAAAAAGGAATCGGCTAGTAAAGTTAGTGACTCTATTTTAGACCAGTTTGAAGTGCCATCCGCTCTTACATGTCCATAGGCACTACCATGTCTAGCTTTTTTTAATTCCCTTAGTCCATTCGGTTTACCCATCCACACTCTTCAATTAAAATGTGTGCACCCATCATTTTGCTGCGTAATTTGAACCCATATAAACTATGTAATGGTAAACAGTTTGCGAAACTTTATCATAGAGGCGAGTGTCATGACAGGTTGCACTACGGGATAATGGGTCTTGATACCAAGAATACCCATGATTCCATCAGACCTTCCCTTTCAGTTTAAATGCGTACAATTTCCTAGCAAGGTTTTCCATGCAATGACTATCAACACAGCGTAAGGACAAACCCTGAATGTGGCAGGCGTTGATCTCCACAGCAAGTGTTTATCACATGTGGTGTGTTCCCGTTATAGTTCTAAGAGCAACCTGTAAATGCTCGCTCCTGAAGATTAAACCACTAGTGTCATTTATAAGGAGGCCTTGTCTTACAGTTTGTTAATTTTTTTCCTCCAATTAATACAAATATTCTTTATGTCTAATCTTAAAACAGAAATAATTAGACTATATTAATGTTTTTTATTCTGAAGATACATCTTTTATCAACTCCAAAGTTTTCATCATGGTGATTTCTATCAAATACGTTGTGTTATTTCTTCTCTGTGTGGCAAATTAAAATTAGTCTGGGATTCAAAATGGTATTGTTTAGATGGACATGTTTTTAAAACTGACATTAACATAAACGAAACCCCTGGCAGAACATAGTATTACAAAATACAAATAAATTTAAGTATAGTGTATATTTTTCATTAGTAAATGTTCTTAATTTAATTTATTTCAGAATTAGTTAACAAACCTTAGAAAATATTATTAAGTAATATATTACACAAATACACATTTGTTTTCATCTTACGAAAATTATATTAATTACAATAGCCCCAGAAAGGTTGGCTGCGTGAATAAAATGGTATAGAATCATAGTTTGGTTTTATATTATCTCTTCACGTAAATGTCAGGAGTATAAATTTCACTTCTCCCTCATCATCGTGTTCTGTTGGTTCAGACAGTTGAAGTCACTAATAGGGATATCAGGTTCACCCGCTTGAATAGTGTCTGACTCTTATTCAGTAAGAAGAGTCGCAACCCTTACTAGTAGCATCGAGTGTGGGTTTTAAATGATTCTGAGTTTATATCCTGGCCAATGCAAATACATTTCCGCTAGCCTATTTTTACCATATCTTCCCTATTAGATAATTGTATTATTATGTTTTAAGGAGTAAATGACCATTTTAAAATATCGTAGGTACATAGAACGAAAGGAGTCATCAATTCATCTTCTAAATGATATATCCTCTATGACATCTACCGACCGTATTGTAAATAACATAAACATGACGTTCTTATTAAAGGAGATTTTTTATTGGGGGCTTAACACAAAAGTTAGTAATAATATTATTTCATGGGAAATGCATCAATCTTTTTCTTAAGGGAGGACGGGAACACCAAAGTGAATATAAAGATGTAAAAAAGCAACCCCATGCACCCAGCTAGGATTCGTATGGAGTCATATCCTGACCTTTTGGGTCCAACTCAGGAATTCCAACATCTCCACCGTTCCTGCCGGTCAGCGCCGAAATGATTTCTAGTAATTCAAAACTTAACAGCAGAAAGTGAAATTCTTTTAATAAAGAAAGTACTTCCTAGAGAAATGTTAGGTGAAACTCTGGTTGCGATAATCTGACATTTCCTTGCCACACTACCGGCGTTCCCGGCTTATTGGGAGTGTTGAGAGGGATGGGGGTGGGGGCGTCGCGTAGCTCTAGCCAGACAGCCTCGTGTGGGTCGAGCCAAGACTGGATCGATAACTAGGCTACCCCCTCAGCTGCCTCGCACTACTGACCTACTTCCCTAGTCCCGACGCTCACCCTCCTCTCACCCTTCCCAAAAGGTTCCGTTCCTAGCGTGCCGCAAACTTCCTGCGACGACGCTCGACCCACCCGTTCCCTAACCCTTGTGCCCACCACAACTTCTGGTCTTCTTCAAGCAAAGAAAATGACCGATCACCTTCTCTCTCGTATTTTTGTTTTGTTTTGTTTACTGTGGTCAACTTTTCCTGGATCTTAACGCGCCACTTCCACACCCTCCAGCAGATGATTTATGTTCGTTTGCTTTTATAGCAACACATTACCTTCGCATTGCGTTCAAATTTTTCAATGGATTTAACTTAAAAACATATAATGTTACTAAGAATTAATAATAAACTTGTTGATACCCGTATTAATTAATTTCCTTAATTTTGGTTTGCTTTATACCACATGCTCATTAGGATTAGAGGCACACTTATACTAAGGAATTAAGTGTTAGGAAGCTAGAAATATAAATAAATCTTCTCACATTTGCGTGTAGGTAGAGTGGGCAGCCATTCAAAGAAAATCATGCCCAGTAGCTGACCTCACCATCCAAAACAGACCAGAGCAGATGATAGTGACGTCTCATCCCACGTGCTCATTAATGATTTTTTAGTATCAACGGCCATGCAAAGTACTGTTACCTATGGCTATACGCAAAGAAATAAGCCCACTCAAGTCTCAGCAGTGTTTGTTGGGTATGCAAACCATCCAATATAACATGATTAGATACAATACACTAACTAAAATCACTCCATAAATTAACTGGTAAGAATTAGTTTCCCTTCCCATTACTCAGTCTAAGTGGAGGGACGTGGATTTAAAATAGTATTGTTCAAACTTTCATAACCCATAGGACTACTCTGCTTAGTGCTGAAAACTTAGCAATACGCAAGTGAAATACAAAAGTTATGATAGTGGTAATAAATAAGTAACTAATTTAATTTTACCAAAATATTCTTAAAACAAGTATAAAAGTACAATAGAGTAGTAATAAAGTTAATGAGGTGAATGAGCCTGGTTTGGTGCCGCAAATTTTTAGAAGTTGCAATAGGAGTTATGCGGTTTTATATCAATCTTTTAACATTCGTTTGAGATTGGTAGGCCAAAAGAAAACAGTTCGTTGGCCACATTATACCATGCGATTGGACCATACATATAATAAATTATCACTCCTTAATACACTTTAATGCATCAATCCCCAGCCCCAAATGAGCTTCAAACACAATTGAGGCACGAATATATTCAGAAAGCAGAGAATGTGTTTATGATCCGAAATCCTTATTTTTAAACAGGTCCCACTTTTTTTCATCCGCTCTGTGGGATGAGAACGTTGCCCAAGATATAGCTAGGAGGTTGTCTACAGGTCATACCCGCAATGAGATGATGCTATAAGTGATGATAGTGATTATGAAGATGTGGAGCCAATGGAATTCTTAAACCTTGCTTAGCCTAATTAATCAGATTTTGGTGATTATAGGAACAGTTCCTCTCTTATGGAAAATTACCTATGGTCCCGCCGTGAATCAAACCCGGGACATTTAGATCAGTATCCAGTGATGCTGACTACTAGACCAATAGGTCGGTCAACGAGTCCCACAACACTACTCTTCACTTTGACTGCGCAGATTCAGTAATAGGAAGTATAAAGCAGAAATCTATTTCTAATGGGTGACAAAGAGATGTTGCTATCCCAATATTCCAGTAAGTGACGAATCTTCATCCAGATAATATTTTTCTTGACACGGCGTAATGTGTTCTCCCTCTTCATTCTTTGTCAAGACTAGACAGTTATCTAGTTACCATTAGCTCAACCTGTTAAGTACAAAAGGAAAAAGTGTATCGTCCTACGCGATCATTTAGCAATGACGTAGATCCCCCATAATGCATTTTACAAGAAGAAATGAAAGAGAATAAAATGGGGTTCACAGCCTCAATGCCACATAATAATCTTGCTCAAAGAGAAATATATGGTTCTGATCATTGTAAATATACCATTCAAATATTTCAAACAAACAAAAAACTCGAACACTGACAAATGCTCTTCTGAGTGATTATACGTTTTAAATTTGCTTCTTAAACTATCTTATGTACACAATGTCTAAACTGAAAAGTTCTTACCTTGACGGATTACAATACGATCCTATCATTTGTGCTAAAACAAAGTGGAATAATGAAAGGTAAGCTTGCTAAGGGTAAATTATTATATTAAAGAATTCCAGTTGAAAGTATGTGGAACCATATTTGTTTATTTACGTCACTGAAATAACAATAACAGAAAAACTTATATAGAAAAATATATATCTTAATCAAGTATACTTGAATATTTTTACTAAAAACGTTGCATCTTTTATTCAGTTCCAAGCACTTTCTATATTATTATCATTTATTTTGAAATTCCATTCATGCTCTTGTAAAGTTATTTTTTTGCCCAGAAATCTTTGATACTGTGCTCTCACACTTTTATTTTGCAATTTTCGCACTTTCACCCTTACTTGTTTAATACTCTTGCGATGTTCCCTCAAAAAATGCCTACCTAATTCAACTACTGAAATAACTAGGAAGTGACTCATCAAACAATCAGCTCCACGCACATCCCTAGTATTCTTTACTAAACTTCTAAGTTTCTCATCATACACCACCAAATCAATCATCGTTCTTAAATCGCCTCTTTGTCATGTATACAAGTGGATAGCTTAATCCAAAAGTAACGGCTTCAATTCAAGCTATGTTAAATTAAATTATGTTTAAAAAAAAATTCTTTTTAACGTTTAAAATAGTGTTTTCTACTAGTTTAACAGTAGGAGTGATTAAGAATAAAAACCCATGTGAAAGAAAGATAATGCTTGTACAATTAACTGTATATGAATGGCAAAATCTCGAAGATGAAAATTATCTTAAAGTTACGGGTATAGTCGTATCAATTATCATATTTGTAAATTTTAAAATTACACCTGGACATTGAAATTGAACCAGGGACACTTGGCCTAGCACGTCAATGCTCGGCCACTGTACCGTTTTCAGGGTCATTCTTCACTCAAATTTTAAGGCAGAGTCTGTGATGGACGTGTGTAATATAATATTAATACTTGATGTAGCTACATCCGTAACCTAAATATGATTTCATCTTCCACGCTTACTATTTATGTACAATTAATTGTACAAGCGTATGCTTTCTCCATGTAATTCATTTTCATGTACAATGTCATGATACTAGTGGCAGCATCTCCCAAGTCACTGGTGGGTGTGGTATTCATTATAGCTCAAATGTTATCTGATTATCTCCACGCTTCCATCAAAGACTCTGCCTAAAGCTATGAGTGAAGAATTAACCCTGAGTAAGGGACGAATTCTGGATAGCTCAGTGGTAGAGAATTGGTGCGCTAATCATGGGTTCCAGGTTCGATTCCTGTGTCCAGGTGTCATTTTTCAATGTATGATAACGATACATATATTTAAATAATCTTTGGTTCAAATATTCATCACGTTAATCTCAATGAAAACTTTTATAAATCGATGAAAGTTTGACACCAGATGGAACTTTCTTTTGTTGTCTATGTGTTCGTTTTATTGGCCAGATTATAAAACTCTTCACTATAAGTGTGGTCGTTGGCGCCCCCCAAGACTGTTAAAATCTTTTGATATATTTGTTTTAGTACCACGTCTTACTACCCATTTGGAATGTACGCTATTCTGATATAATTCTGTAAACAAAACGTCAATGTTATGTACTTCAATAAAACAAACATTCCCAACACATTCAATAAACCAAATTCTCCTCTCGATAGACCCACAAAAATACTCATTTTGATATAACGCAGCACTTAGAGTGGTGACCAAAAAAAAAAGTTGGACAGAGGAAATTATGAGATTATATTCAAGTTAAATGTATCCCACGTATATTAATTGCGTTTAATTTATCAAATACACTTTCCTATTTCTAGCTAGTTATTAATTCGATCAATTGGTTGATTTTTTATATTATATCTTTTTAATTAAAATAGCAGTTTGTGTTTATTTTTTGACTACTACCCTTCCAGCCTATCCAAATATTTACTCTAATAAAGCAGTGACTAGGAAGGAATACTATGAAGGAAATATATCCGCATTTACGATTAGGAAAAAGCAGCCATTGTGGAACCGATCAGGATTCCAAAACAGATCTCCCCGTCACCAGCAATTTAGTATATTGCGAGAGTGATGACTAAGACCACTGATACAAGTGAAATAATAACAATAATAATAACGTTAATAGCCATCGGTAGATCATACTATTCTTTTCAATATAATCATAAATATCTTTCAAAAGTGACATACGTATTATAAAAACATTTTCAAAAACGTGCTTGACAAACTAAACTCATGAATACTATTTTATTGCTATTTTTACGTGCATCCCTTGCTATTTTTACGTGCATCCCTTGCTCTTTTTACGTGCATCCCTTCCGAAAGATTGTCTGATTTTATGGACCAGTTTATGGCAGGAATTGAATCGGGAAGTTCATAGTTTAAGATATCAGTTTGTAAAAATAATAATATTCCACAAAACCAGGGCCGGAAGATAAACTAAAATATTTAAATAATTCTTAATTTAAATTTACAAAATAAAAATACTCGAGCTTGTGACTATTAACAGGTGAAATATAATCAGCCTGTATTCAAAACTAGGCTCACTTAGTGCCTAAATGATTTCAAAACATATTGCCAGTTGTTTGACTCTTGTTATGTTAGTACTTAGGAGCTCGCTAGTTGTGCTATCGATCAAGGTTTAAACTCCCGCCTGCACTTGAGACTTGCACGAGGAGGATATTAAAGCCATCTGTTGGGAGATATCAGGACCAAATGAAATAGAACGAATTGCTCGATTGGTCAATTTGGAATTTGAAAGTGGAAAAGATTTTAAGTTTTTTTTTAACTAATTTGATTGTATTGAAACAAAATTAAAATTTACACGACACATTTTTATAAAATAACGTGATAGTAATATTAAATAAATTTATTCAAAAGTAAAAAATTATTGTTTTTTTATTATTTTAATTGTTTCTAAATATTGGGAGCTTAAATATGATCAACCCGCGACTTCAGTCCAGTTCTATCAAAGCCTTTAAAAAATGTTTACATCTCTTATGAATTTGAATAGAGTGAAAAAACTTGTTCTTGATACCATTCGCTTCAGTAAATATTTTTGACAATATTTTATTCTTACAGCAATGTGTGGGGGAGACAGGTGTTTGATAGAGTGCGTCAATCTGATTTGTAGGAAAATCCCAATTATAGTAACCTTCACATCACCAGGGGGGAAAAAGCGAGACTGACAAATTTGTCTACGTGCTCATTGGTGCAGGTGATCTTAGCTTGATTCTAAGAAATACAGAATGATATCTTGGATCAATAATTCGAGCATTTAGTGAAATATAGTCAATGTGCACCGTGGCCAGGCTATCCACATATAAGGTATGGATGATAATGGTAGAATTGAGAGGAAATTAACCCGCATATCCATGAAGAAAGAGTGGAAAACCACCGTGAATATACCCAGCTGGGATTTCCACTTGGCAATACAGCCTATCAAAAGAGTGGTGCTTATAGCATGGAAATGAAAAACCACTTCCAGATTAGTTGAAAAACTCAAATTTAAAATAAAGCTAGGGAATTGCCTCATATAACTAGAAAAATCTTAAAATAAGAAATTTCAAAATGAAGGGTTGGGGGGGGGGGGATTATAGTTAGGAAAAAA
>CABFWB010000722.1:120652-158788 GCA_902151455.1 Timema bartmani | reverse complement strand
GATTATAGTTAGGAAAAAACTTTTTAGACGAGGTAGAAAATTAAAATGTATCAGTAAGATGAAGGGACAACTCCAAATAATAGAAAAAAGACTGAAAGCCTTAAATTTTTAGAAGGGACTCCAGGATACATGGTGGTTCGAGCACGGGAGTGAGAGAGGGGGGCTTGACCTAAAAATAATTAGTAAGTCTCGTAGAAAATCTAATTTTAGAAGGCAGGTTGAAGGAAGCTCCAGATAAACAAATAGGTCCTAAAATTTTTAATTTGACCTCTATGGGGGAAAGTTTTTAAAATTCACTGATATATCTTTTGAACCAGTGACAAAGAGCCTTGAAATATGAACTAAAAGTTTTTTTTTTTTTTAGAATTTGGTGAAACCTTTTGAGGGCTTTTCAAATGTATTCCCTTAAAAGGGTGGAGAGGGGCAGAAAGGTGTGGTACTCACTGACACACTCATCACCATATCTACCCAACTTCTGGGTCTAGAAACTTTAAATTTGACTTGGCAGGAAGGTAGTGGGATTCCCCCATACAACTATGAAAATATTAAAATAGGATATTTCAAAATGGGTACCCAGGAGAAAGTGGGGGACTATAATTAGATTTTTTAGATAGGTAGAAAATTGAAATTTGTCAGACATGTAAAGGGACCACTCCATATAATAGTCTTAAAACCTTGGGGTGACCTGGTGGTCTAGGGGTAAGGTGTCTGACTTCTGTGCTGAGGGTCCGGGGTTCAATCCTCGGTCCCGGCACAGATTTATCTGATTGCCAAACCCTTCCTTCACCTCTGACAAGACGTGTATTAATCACAACTTGTGAATGTGAGAAATGCCAGGCCTCCACCGTGGTTCGGATTCCACGTTAAACTGTAGGTCCTCCATTTTCATCTCACAATCACCCTACCATTGCACATTAGCGTAAGTGCGTATAACCCGAACGGGTAGTAAGACGCGGTGCTAATAATAATAATAATCTTAAAACCTTAGGTGTTTTGATGGGACTCTGAGAAATAGGAGGTGGTTTAATGAGAAAAATATATATTAAGTGTGGTAGAAAGTCTAAGTTTGGCAGGCAGATAGAATGACACCTCCAGCTAGCCAATTAAGTCTCATAGTTTGAAATTTCTTATTGGTAGCTGGAAATATGAGGGAAGGTATGGAGGGGTAATTTCCAAAATTTATAAAAATAACTTCTTCTCAATGTGAGTAAAGACTGAAAATCAGAAGGAATGTACTGGGACTATTAAAAATAGCCTGAAGACTATGAATTTTAAATGGGACCCCGGTAAATATTTTGAAAGGGCGGGGAGTGTATATAAGAAAAAAAAACTTTCATGTTGGGTGGGAAATTTAAATAAAAGTCCATAAAATAGAAAGGTGTTGGTTCAAAGTCTGCAAAAATATATAAAACTCCTCGGTATAGTAGATAATTGTTTTTTTTTTAAATAAATTTAAAGGGAAAAACCCAAATAACCAGAGGAGTTTAAACATTTTATATTTAAATTGAGTTAAAGGAAATTATCTGGGTTCGATATTTCCAAAACTAAATTTATCAACCCCCTATCGGTGTGATAAAAGAATTGAAATTTTGCGAGATGCTCTAGAGAAAACCCCAAAAGTGTACAGTTTTAAAATTTGAAATGGGGAGTGAGAAGAAATTTCAAAATCTAAAGATAGCACCATCTTTCGATATGGAAGACAATAGAAATTTCACAGATAACTAAAAAAGTACTCGTATTAATGCAGACATGTAGAAAATAGGAAAGGCTGTTAACTAAAAATAAAACAGTATTTTAAGTAAGTAGAAAATCGAAATTTGCCAGATATATAAAGCTATTACTCCACAAAAAAAAAAAAAAGTGATGACTATTTAGAACGGGGCCTAAAAAAGGGTGGGAGGGGAGTAAAATTTTTCCAAAATTATTTTAAAGTTTTACTTATG
This sequence comes from Timema bartmani, assembly GCA_902151455.1. NCBI lineage: Eukaryota > Metazoa > Arthropoda > Insecta > Phasmatodea > Timematidae > Timema > Timema bartmani. Next base: position 156,845 of record CABFWB010000722.1, on the reverse strand, counting down.
GAAGAAAATTTAAATTTAAAGTTTTTATTTAAGGACAACCCCCACGATAACCATAGAAGCAGGGAAGTTTGTAATATAAAAATATGGGACGAAAAATGGCATGAAGAAAAAAAAAAGATTCTCGATATGGTAGCTGATTTTAATACTTTATAGGTAGACGAGAAAAATCTAAAAATAAACGAACACAAAAACTAAAGCTTAGATTAAAGGGAATACAATAGCATTGCGATAGCCAAACCATGATGCTCTTCGGAAAACTATGATGCTTAGTGTGTAACACGTTTATGTAACTGAGGATATTATTTATTTATACTCTTTGGTGAACTGTCATGATCTTTTATCCTAAATACTTATGTGACAATGTGTATTAGTTCGTTTATATTATTTTATGATCTTGCTTATATTAATATTGTGTTAGTGGGCTGCGTTTGTTCGTGCATCCAGTTAGTAAACAAGGTAATTTTTTGTCACAAATACTTAACTTAGTTTAATTTATTAATTACCATGAATTGTGTGTGATTGCCAAAGTTATCTCAGGAATGTATAACGAGGAACCATCAAAAAGTGGGCAGTCGGAGGTAGAACGTTCTAATTTGATACAGTTTTGGTACCGCTTAACCGTTGGAAGAACGGGTAAAATTGCTAGTATATGTATACAATCTATTAATGAAATAACAAATAAATACGACTTTTTGACAGTATAAACAATAGTAAAGACATAGAAACTAGAGAAGTTACCTGTATTTCTTGTAATACCTTGAATACTATCAGACATTAAATAATTTGTAAATATCTCAAACTCGCATTAAAACGTGCATAACGAAAAATACGTAAATAATAAAAGTGAAAGAAGTATCCAAATGATCATTAGGACAGTGGTATTACTGCAGAAAGTAAAACCAGGCAGCCTTTAGTTGTGAGCCTACCTGAAATACAGGTAAACTGCAGAACTGATGGTACAGCGAGTGACTGTATATGAAAGGAGAGTAATAGAATAACATTACATGAAAGAGGGGGCGAGAATAACAAAGTCAAGGAGTGAGTAGAGAAGACGCCTTCAGTGTGTGTGGACATGAGCCAACTCGAGCAAGGTCAAATAGAATCAAGACAAGAACAAATTGGCATACGCTTCCATCTCGCTTCCTGTCACGAATTACAACACTTGGATACCTTTTTCTAGGCCTTTTAAAATTCCTCTTTGCAATTCTTTGTCGCTCTTCTTTATCATTCTTTTGTTGGTTCTTCTATTTATATTAAAGCTTTCTATCTATACATAATTTACATTAATTGGTAAATATATGTAAGTTTTGACAGGGTGGCTGACATAATAAAAATGGGATTGAAGTCTTTTTTTTAAGTGTCTTGATAGATTGTCACCAAACCCACAAAATGTGTGAATTGTCGCCGGGCTTTACTACAAACCCTTTGATTTGGACAAACAGGTATGTTCACTTATACAAGTTTTCGTTTGTTTACGATGACTAATATGTTTGATTTAACGTGCGTGTATCTACATATATATTTTAATTATATCTACAAGGACCGATGAAATGACACGCAGTAAGGTCAGTCCGTGACTAATTGCCTCACCCACGATTATGGCCACTAAAGTCTTTGCAAGGGAAGAAAGAAAATGAAAAAATATTATTTATTTAAATTGTTAGATTTGTAAACAGAAAAAAGAAAATTTTCTTAACATGAACACGATGTTTGTCCTGTAAGAAACGTTTTAAGCTAAATGTATAATATAATTATACTAACTGAAACTTCCAATTATTTACGATTTTTTAGGGCTTTTTTCAATAGTTATGGTAATGTTTTGCTAACTGAGGTAAATAAGGAATCCTGACAGACGAGAAGTGTTTGGAACGGTTTTACTTTTTAATAAAATACTATTTAGTGTGAACCAAAAGTTTCAATTTAAAACCATATGGAGACTAGTGTTTATCGAAGTGATGTTTAGATTGAGATGATGTGTATTCAAATTAATTGTGAAAATAACGCTAATCTTCTGAAATACGTCCTTATTGATAGGACGAGGAATGGTGAGAGATAAACAAGACCAAATGAGACCTCGCATGGGTGACAAAATAGCAAAGTAGTTAATGACATTCATTAAATCTTATTCACACACAATCTTACTTACAGAATCAGAGCCAAATACTAGATTGTATGAACATGTAATCAAGAGTGTTTTATCTTTAAGTACTATCTATATTCATGGACATAGAAATAAAGAGTACGGTGCACCACACAGGCTTTCTCATTCATTTACCTAAAAATTGAGATATTAACGCAAAACTCGGAAGCTATGGGAAAAGAAATAATGTATATAGTATTTTTTTATATTCTGTAAATTTTTACCGGAAAGATTTTAGACTATTGATAAAACAATTTAGATGAAATAAAATGTATGTTTTTCAAAGATTTTGTTTTAAAACTCGTGATCAAATAGTGTAATCTCCCAATGAATGTGTTTAATTTTATCGCCAAATCTAAAGAGTAGCAACAGAATACATTTCTAGCTTAGCTCCAAATATAAATGATATTTTGTTTTGTTTGTGGTTTCGTAATTTGATTCCAGAACTTGTACGTATTCAACTACGTATTCAGACAGCAAAATAACGACTTCGCCCATTAATAGGTATCTGGAACTCCAGAGAAAAAAGAAAATAATGTAAATTTGTGTGTAAACGCTGTAACTTCAGGACCCACTACCATTACTTGAGTACTTCTTGAATACTTGGGGAAATCTATATGGTTGCGTCATTTTCCTCCTTTTTTCCCCGTTTGTCTGAGCTTAATTCCTTAGACCGCTTTTACATAAGTGCAGGTAGCAACTAACAGATTTAGAGAGATGAAATTTAGTATAAATATGTTAGGGAATCTAAGGGTGTGGACCGTGATCCTTTATTTTTTACTTTTGGGGGCCTAAAGTCTTAGACCACTTGACCACTGATTCGGGTAGCTCATAAACCTATTTATGGAGACCTTAGGCGTATTTTTTTTTTAACTTTTACATGTTGCAAATTTGACGTGACCATAGGTGTAAGTAACTATGAAACAATAAGACTTAGAAATATTTAACTTTGCGTATGTAGCCTAATTAGAAAATCTTAATTACATGTAATTCGGGCTATTTTTAATAGTTACAGCTCAGGTGTATTTTTATTAGTTTTTTATGAGAATTATTCTAAGAAGAGATAGATATTCTTAGATTAGTAGGTTTATTTTGGAAGCGTAGGTAATTTTTTTCATTGCTATTTGCTTTTCATTGTTTGTTTATTTCCACGATTTATTTATATTTTGTATTTTTCAGGATTCATTTTTTATTTGTGTTCTTGCTTCATATTAAAATACCGAAACGAAATTCAACTTCATTAGGGCGTGCATCCGCTGTGGCAAAACTTATTCATCTACTTCAGTAGACTGAAACTAATGAGAAGACAGAGGAACACCTTTCTTTAACCAAAGGGCTAAATGCATCCCAAACTTTCAATGAAACACCTCAACTATAAGAAGAACTCTTGTTTCAACAAATAACACGTGATGCTTCCTAAAAGGCATAATGAACACCTCAGATAAGAGAGGTTCGTTCTTATCAACTTAGAGTCCATGTCGCTTCTATAAGATCATACGAAACGCTTCAAATGGGGAAGTTCGTCATAATACTGACAGAAAGACACACTCCCAGCATGCAGCCTTGCGTTGGATCAACAAGGATCGGTCCGCTTTTGATTACAAATCTAATATTAATTATGCGCAGGATTTGGTGGTAGCTAAAGGACGAATGGCAAATGCCTGTCAGTACTGTTATGCGCTAAAGTGGAAATATAAGTATTCTGGTATTCGTTGCTTAGGCGGTAAAGTTAAGTTAAATTAAATTTCAACTCCTCCAGAACTAGTGAATTCTCTTCCTATAGGGTAACACTCCGTGTCAAGTAAGTTTGCTGGCGCAATTAGTGTCTTCGGCAGTTCGTTTAAAATGGCATTGGTGCCTTTCAGATAACTGGAGATGGGTTTAGATTTATGTTTAAAGAGCAAGGACAAATTTATCATTAGCGTATAGCTCAAATGGGTAGTAAGAAGCGGTTCTAAAATAAAGTATATCAATTGGTTGAAAGTTTGCTGTCCATCACTCCAAAGAGCTACAAGTTTTTACCATTAATACATTTTATTGCAGATATGCAAACACAAGCTTCCGTACATTGGGAAAGAATCCCACATCTCAATTTAAATTTACAGTTGCCATTGCAAATAATGTTGCATGAACATAAAAGCTACATAAATTCATTCAAGTCTGCAATTGACTGAGAGTTTACGAGGCCACCATTTTGATAATTTGACCAGTAATTTGACTGAAAAGATATTTTTCCTGTATCATCGTGACAAAACTTTGCATCATATTGCAGAAACACACAGGTCGTAAGATACGTTAAACGTTTTGTCGAGGTGAAGATGGTTTCCCCATTAATATTCCGAAAGTAGATCCATGCAATTTTCTGCCAGTGACTCGAAAAACTGTCTCTGCCATGAACTTTTATGCCTATCGCATGATAACAAGAAGGGATCAGTTTTATATCTTGCATCGATATGGTCAATTATTGAATCAGTTTTGGGTCAATATGTACGCAAGTTTGAAATTAAGTGTTTAATGTCCATCCATTGCAATAAAAGGAAGCTTAGGACAGGTAATTATACTCTTCTTCAAGACGCCCTGTGAGATGATGAGAACGTTGCAGATGTGTGTCAGTTGGTCATCTCGCGATCATCGTTTATTGGGAGTCCAAGGTATATGCATGAAAGTACTCAGGATGCAATGACTTACGTGAGAAACTACAGTTGAACTGATCGTTTTGTAACTTTTAAATGAAATCCTTCATCGTAAAGGGAAATAATAGAACATTTACTACATTCTTAAAAATCTCATGACCAACACGACGACTTGGCAAGGGCTTTCCATTGAAAAGTGCAAAAACTTAAAAACTTGACCATGAAAGGTATAATTTTTGGTGTATGTCGTTGTATTATATACACAATAGAATGGCAAAATCAGGGATTTCCTCTCATACGTTTATTAGTTTGACTTAGGGATGGGGTTAGAAGTAGCGAAATTGATTCCCTCAAAAGGGCACGAGTTCCTGTTCAAAATTAAGACAAAGAACTGTATTATATTGTATCCAAACCCATGATCCATGCTCCTTGCAGGTTCTTCCATCCCAAGTCACCATGCATAAAGTCAAACGTATGCAGCAAAAAAATTCCGAAAATTTCCTTAGTGATCCTTTAATAGGAAAAGATAGGTTACTCGAAATAGCTATCAACGTAGAGCTCCAGAGAATGGTGTAGCGAATGCCAACATCAATAAAAGAAAAGGCTAGGTTCAAAACGACAGTCAGTGGGGCGTTCCTTATAATGCAGTTTTGCTAAGTACATTCAATGCTCATATAAAAGTTGAATTTTGTGGTTCAGTAAAGTACATAAAATGTGTGTAGCTACGTGGACAAATGCGGTCACTAAGCCGTATTCTCAGTTCAAATTTCACGCGATGAAAAATATATTTATCAATCCGGTCAATACATTAGTACATTTGAGGCTGTATGGCTGACAAAATAAAATTAGAAATGAAAATATGTGTAAGAATCAAACATTTGTGGAAGAGTCTAGAAGTTTGTTTTAAGATTTAGTGAAAAATTAACAAAACTTTTATGAAACTTACTTGATAATTTTTTATAATTTCAACAAACTGTTGGAGAGAGCTCTGCTATTTTAATATGTAACTTTTTTTTGTTCATTTATAAAATTATCTTTGCTTAGTCTGTCTTCGGACACAAACTGGATATTGAATATGTGATGAAAATGATCATGAGATGTGGTTGAAGGGAAGCGAGGAGACCCGAACACACCCAAAAAGTCCAAAAGTCGGTAACCTAAATTTAGGTGCCGTCCAGTGCAAGTCAGAGAGAGCTGATCCTTCAAAGTGTGCACTAACCTTTTGGATATAGTTGTAAAAACATATAAAAATATATTTATTAAATATTAATATTTGACAATATATAATCTTATAAAAGACTAAATTAACAGTTTAAGGCGTTAGACGTTGACAAATATTTTTAGTGATTTGTATATACTAGTCATGAGCCACTCAAATCTATTCAATCTAAAAGAGTTAAAGATAATGATTATAAAACTGGTAAAGGTTAAACTTCCCGATAGAGCAAAGTGTTATTTCCTGTTGCAGTTCACATCAACAATATTTAATTAAAACAAGATGATTATTTTTGTAGTGTTATGACAAAAAAATAATTAAAAAGGAAATTCTAGAGGTGTTGGTCTATAATTATGTATTGTTGAGTTATATATATTTGAAGCTTTTGTTTTGATAAAAGGTTTTGGATGGTGTCTATATTGTACAGCTTGCCTTAGTGAGCAATTTGTGGGTCTTAAAGAGAGTTTTTGACATGTTAAACGTCATTATTGTTAATGAACTTATATATTTTTCTATATTAATAAATGAACTCTCCTTGAAAATCTCATCAATTTATGTCCTAGCGTCACTATTCTGCTTACATTATTTTGTATGAAAGAGGGGTGAGATGGGTGAATATTCAAATCGGGAATATTTTCCGAACCTATACGGAATGATATGAGCCGATGTGATACGCTATTGTGTGAGCATACATTAATTATAACATTGCCATTAAGTATGAGAATGTCAGGCTACTTGTATAACGTTTTGATACAATCCGACTTGTGTGGGTACTAGGGGTATTTAACTGAGATTACAAAGGCATTAGTGTTTTAGGTTAGATTATGTTGTGTTAAGTGGCTTTATTATTTAGGTTTTCATCAAGTCAAATACTATGTTTCATAATGCAAAAATAGAGACGTATTTTGACTTGATAAATAGAGAATAGCTATGTTATCTTACTTTTTAATGCAAAAGAGAATAAATAGTGTGCAGTACTTTTTAATTTGCTAGCCCCTACACTAATGACATGACTCGCATGATCAGAAATAAATACTTTTTTAAGTAAGAACATTTTGTTTGCTAAGATTAGTTAATATACTTTATAGTTTTATAGTTGGATTTAAATAAAATACTTATTCTGAGCATATTTTGTTATTTAAATCATTACAACACCAAGCCTTTAACCCGCCTTGGTGGCGTAGTTGGCTAACGCGCTAATTTCGTGTAGCTAGACTGCTAAGGACGGGGAGATCAAGGTTTGAATCTCTGGGTGAATTGGGGTGGTTTTTCCTTAATGGTTTTCCATTCTACCTCCATGGAAATGAGGGTTTACTTCCTCTAAATTCAACCTTCCCAATACCTAATTCATTAGCATAATTAGTACTTAAGCGTATAACCTGCACGGGTAGTAAGACGCAGTGCTAAATAAAAAAATTAATAAATAAACAAGCCTTAATAATTATAGTGCTACGCTTCTAAAAGAAAACTTTCTAATGACAATAGTAGCTAAATACGCTACGTTAATTTTTTTAGAGAGCTTGACATGATACATTTAATATTTTTCAAAATTGTAAATGCTCCTGAGAACCGTAAAATCAGATCAGTCCCAGATGGAGTAAGAAAAATAGTCAAAAGATCATAGTGAAAAACACACTCGATCATAAAGTGTCAATACCTCGATATTAATTTGTACTAGCGTCAAAAAGAAAATTTTGCTAACATTTTAAAATCATTGTTAGTATTTATTATTAAAATGTACTAGCAAAACCATTATTTTATTGAGGCCCAAGTAAATCTAACAATATTGTCTGAAACAAATCAACCATGAAACTATTTTTTTAATCAAGCGTGTTTAGTAAAATCCTTTGTTAAAATGAAATTTTGAAGTGCAGTTTACATTTGATTTGCAAATAAATTACTATCTGAAGATTAGAATGCTTTACCCTTATAACTATTAACTTACGTCTTTTGAGTATTTTAAAATAACAGTTTTTTGTAGATTATATCTCAATTCATCTTCATCTTTAAAAACATAGTAAATTATTAGTTTGCAAATTATGTTAGTACAGTCAACTCTCAATTCTACGACCATTCACGGTTCCCTGGAAAAGAGTCGTTATTTCGAAGGGGTCGTTATTGGAATTTTAACTGATTTTTTTTCACCCCCGACCCTCATACGCAAAAATTGCATTTTTTTAGACAACACATAAAAAAATACCTATTTATTAAAGAAGTCCATTATGGAGGCCTGCTTCTTCTTAGCGCCAGTTTGCTCGACAAAGTCTTTCACATTATAGAACTGGAACCACAGCTCTTCGCTAGCGCCCTGGCGCTTAAGTGCTCTTGAGTAGACGTCCACGCCTTTCAGAACATCTTTCATTGTGGGGATGTCTTCAGGCTCTTCTTCCATTTCTTCATCCCCCTCTTCATCGCTGGACTCCTGCTGCTCCCTGATTATATCGGCGTTGTCGAGGGTGCCCCAAACTGTGATGTCATCATCTGCTGCTATGTACTCCTCATACGTGCAGTCTAGGGCTAATTTCTGCCACGTTTCTTCGTCGCACGGCCGAGTGAAAGTCAAGGGGTCAGACGACAGTGTTGTTGGTGAGCCAGGCTGCGGTTCCGTGTATGGGGCCTGGCTGTAAATTGGAGTCCACAAGCGGTGGGACGTCTGGTTCTTCGGCGCTGGCAGCGGCGGGTAGCACATAGACTGCAGTCCCTTCGTTGACTGGTGGGACAAAGCGGGAGTGTCGGAAGCAGTTGGCGATTACCACCGGTCTCACGGCCCTCCAACTGACGACGTTCCCTCCATGGCCCTGAACACGTCCCACTTTTTTACCTCCTTGCCCATGTCGAGATTCCACACCATACTCCAAAAAAGCATCTCGTGTAACTTCACCTTCACTTGCTGGATTATCCCCCGGTCCAGGGGCTGAAGCATTCTGGTGGTGTTCTTTGGCAGAAACACCAGCTTGATGTTCCTGAGTTTGTTGAGAGCAGGATATGTGGGGCAATTGTCAACGAAGAGCACGACTTTTCTATTTGCGGTGTCCATCTTCAAATCGAAGCCTTGAAGCCACCTCGTGAACACCCCTGAGGCCATCCATGCCTTCTTTTAAAATCATAGTCACAAGGCAGAAAGTTGCCCTTGAAACCCCGGGGTTTCTTGAACTTACCGATCACGAGGGGCTTCATCTTATCGTTGCCGTCTATGTTGCAGCACAGAAGGATGGTGAGGCGCTCCTTGATCCTCTTCGCACCCTTGCTCTTATCCTCTTTCACAGCAAGAGTGTGATCTGGCATGAGGTTGTAGAACATCCCCAGCTCGTCAGCGTTGTATACATCTTGAGGCTGATAGCGCCTAAGGATGTTTCGGAGTAAGGGCATCCACTCCTTCACCGGTGTTGGGTCGACCTATGCGCTTTCACCGACGACCTTGTGTCTGAATATGCTGTGATGCACTTTTAAACGCTCTAGCCACCCACTTGAACACCTAGTTTTCTATACCCAACCTCAGGGAAAATTCATCGGCCTTCCTCTGCATCATCGGTTTATAGGCACGTTTTGCGCTTAATGCTGGCTGAACCACTCCAGCAAAGCTTGCTTCAGATTCGCGTGCGTCGCACCCTTCAAATTTTTGGCCTTTACATTGTGGCCTTCCTTCTGCACTACATTCACAATTTCTTCTCTCATTTTGATAATCGTGAAAAGTGTCGACTTAGGGATGCCATGCCAACGCACAATCTCCGTCTTTGTAATCTTCTTCTCATCCACTTCCTGGATTATCTCGTACTTCTTCATGAGCGTCAAGAAGGTCCTCTTTCCACTCATTTAGTCGAAAGTATAAGTTCCTATCAAATAAAAAAAAATAGCGTGGGTCGTCCAAAATCTTTTACAAAATCAAACCAAAAACGTAACCAAATCGAGAATCTTATTAACAATGGCAATAACAATGGCAAAAACAAGCCTGGCGCGTGATGTAGCGGCAGTCGCGCGTGGGGAAACATTGTCTTGCTTGTGGGAGGGGGTGGACAGAGTCAAGTGCTATTGGCTGGCATTGATAGGGTGGTGTCTATTTTTATACCTGACCTACCCCAGTTACTAGTAATACAGCGCTGACCAAAATAATCGCAAGTGCAACAAACACATTTTACGGCCGATTTCCTTAAAATTATTGACCTTTTTTTTCCACCTTTTTCACGGTTCCCCAAAAAGGGGTCGTTACTTCGAGAGGGACGTTATTCCCGGGGTCGTAAAATCGAGAGTTGACTGTACTAATATATTTAGAAAATTAGACAAGTTTTCTAATTTATTTATTTTTCTTTGCTATGCACTTTTAAGTAGTACTTGCTCAACCATCACTATTTATTGCCTGGTACTTCGTGAGCTCTACTGTAGATATTGATAGCCATGGTCTAATTACAGCTTTAGGAGCACAATAAAATTACAGATATATAAATGGATCAATCTTTTTAGCCAGATATATTTCCAAACGTTTGAAAGTCTTGTAGTTTTAGTTGTTGTGTTTTAATTTAGTTATAAAAATTCTGATATTTCTACGCCCACGTAAAACCCTGAAATGGTATGATTAAGAGACAATAATCCTGGTTCAGTTGTGTTTCAGTCTAAGATTACCTAAAATTTCAAAAAAATCTACTTTCATGGTAGTATATGCGAAAAGTAAATATTTAATACAGCGTTTGTCTTTAGTAAGTAACTGAAAATACAAAGTATTTTCCCAAAACAATATAAAGCCTAGCCTTAGTTGCTGCATACTAGACCCTCCAATTATTTTCCAGTATATAGCATTATAAATTCTTACAAAATTTAAAATTCAAAACAAACCATTTATACTATAATGTATATTGATATTTGGCTGCAATTAGTTTTATTGCATAATCATAACGGAAATACAATAGAAGTCAAAGATATCTAAGGTGAAAAGTAACAATAGAATGAAATCGCCTTTATAATTAGTTATGACTCTATATTTAAATATATACTACTATTACATAATAATTTAATGGCTAGAAAGGTTTTCCTTTACTAACAAAACGGTAAACTTCCTGAAACAAATATTTTGTAATAAGCCTAATTATATAATGTTATGACTTATGACATAAACATCTAACGAAAAAGAACTATACTTGGAAGAAGGTAAGTAAATATGGATGGAAACATAAAAGGAACAAATAATGCTGAATTACATTGAAAAAAAGAACACAGTTCACACTTTACATTACTGCCATTGGACAAAGAGGTAATGGCTGCATCTTCAAGGAAATCAATCGTTACCGCCCAATCCCACGACCTGAGTTTCATTCTAACGAGCAAGAATTTAACACTTAGATGCCTTTATTCATGAATATTATTTTCTATGTATGTTTAGGTACTAGGAATATCAGCTATAACGGTAAACTAACTTTTTTTCGTTCCTTAACACAGATTAAATGTTTTAAAATAGATTTCAATTTGATAACGTTATTTTTCAAAGTCATTTGTTGCAATAAAAACTATTTGAAAACCTGTGAGAGAGTTTGGAAATCAATGTTTCGGGATCTTCTGGGATGATTCTACATTGGGCTAATCTCTAGGGTGTAGATAATTTGAGGAAACTTGTATAAAATATTTTGAACAAGATTTTAACCTCTACTAAAAATTCGAGTGTCATTTAATTAACTTCCGCTAGACAATATATAACTTGCTGTGTAAGTCTAAAATAACACGCTAGCGATTTTCAAATAGAAAACTTTTATACGTTATTCAAATATAATTTAACAATATTCATTATTAAATAATTACATATAGCACTCTAGTTAAGTTTGCTTCAATGAAACTGTATTAAATCACTCAATATATTAAAAAATAAATTTGGTTTGTTAAAAACAACTGTAACTTTAGTAAAGGAAGTTGTATAACTCAATTAACACAAAGTTTACAAAACAAATTTAATTACATGTGCTAAACAAATATGATGTATATAATTATTAAATAACGTTCCAAGATTTCAAATTATCATATACATAGAAGATAAGTTCACCTATATGTGAATACATAGCTTTTCTATGGTAATCTGAGTTGGTGGGTAGGAAAAAAAGCACAAGTCAGGCTTTGTCGATGGTAGGGAGGTTCGAATACCGTTTGGGTATACTGAGATGCTAATTCCTAAATGGTTCCCTAATATTTAAAAAGGGAAATAAGGATCCATTTCTAGTAAAATGTTACCTTCCTTATCCCTAACCTGATATGTGATTATGTTTATAGCACGGATATGTAGTAGCACTTGAATCACCGTATACTACTGTAAACACTATTATCCGGAGCACCCGCTCCAACCACATGTATCTTAATAAACACCTGAAGGTTAGTAAATGCTGTAAGCTTTATTGCTGCTATATATGCACAGTAAATGGACTCAAAACTTGAGCTGGGAGCAAACCACTGTATTTATTAAGATTAATTTATTTGAAAAGTATCAATGTCTCAGTGTTCTTAACGTGCATTATTGTAAGATCTTCAAATACTTCATTTGGCGAGTACTTACTTACACAGTGTACGTATAAAGCTATCATCAATTAATTATTTAATGTATGACTGTTTACTCCATTATTTCCATGATATTTTACAAAACAGTTTTTTTAGCACTGCGTCTTACTACCCATAATCTTACATCATTGACCCTTTTGGCTCTAATTATCAAGTGGTACGGTTAATACATACGAGTAAATGTGATTTAATTGTAAATTGCATTGATTTATTTTTCTAAATAGTAACCAAAATAGATAAAAGGAATCTAAAATGTTTATCAAAAAATATAAGTATGCCTTTCCAAAGTACTTATGATTTCCAGAAGAGGATATCATGGGTGGACTCAAAGTGCATCAGTGGGCGATAGCTAATCTTATTACAAACATGCGGGTTTAGGAGGTCGTGAATGGCTGGGCTGGGGTAGGACCGCCTGATAAAACGGGGTCTTCTATTGCAAAGGAACTGTTATTTCCTCAGCTATTATAGTCAAATCTAATATTTTCAAATAGCGTATCAGATTAAAATATGCAAACCATCACAAATATTAATAAAGTTTGGTATGAAAATCAGTAAAGGCTAGGTGAGGGGAGGTCAGGGAAGACTAGTTTTTTATCCTGTAATTTGTACTAGTACATTTAACATAAGGGTTGTTAGCTATTTATTTTAAAGAGGTAAATAGGAGTATTTAAATCTATATCCAGTGAACCAAAATTCACTTATAGGTTGGAAAAACTGCTGAAATAAATCACAAAAGTAAAAATAAGGCACAATGCACCCGGATAGGATTTAAGATAAATAAAATATTAACACCCCGGATCCGGGTCGGTATAGGGTGCCAACAACCATACAAACCAATAAAATTACATTCAAAATAAACATTTAACTCCATATAGCAGAATTATCTTGACTAAATCCAACAAATTATCAAAGTGGCCCATCATAAGAGTGACATAACGACATAATTATATCGAACCCATTTACTAAGAAACGGTTAACTTTTTTGTTATTTTAACAGAACTATCTATTTAATACAAAATTATCCGATACATGGATCGTAAGGGTATCTTAATGATATTAAGTTTATACTAAGTAATATCTAGAATATAAATTCTAACATGTAACAATACTCAATATTCACCATGCATTACGTCTGAAATATTCAATTTGTCATATATATATACACGCATCAGCTTATAAACTTTAAGAAAGCCTCTTGTTTTGCTTCAATAACTTTATCAAATTATTATAACTATTCAAATATTTTCTATAGTAATATTTTATGTAAATTTGTTAATGAATGATTACATTATCTTGTATTTTATGCTCGCGTATCATAGGTCTTTAGACTGTTGGTCAGGTCATTAATAGAATAAAATGAAAATTAAAACTATTAGCAATCGAATAAGAAGTAGAAGATATTGAGGTTTAAGGCTGCACCTTGTTTCGAAAGTCGTGGAGACAATTTGAATGAGAGAATCTCAAGATGGTTGTTGACGAACGCCTTAAAGTATCTCGACCATAGGACAGTGGTAGATCTGGGAAGGGGTGATTTTGTAAGTCGCCATCCCACTCCCCTCATTTTATACCTCCCACCCCCATTCGAAAATAATCAAACAAATTGAAACCTATACCTTAATGTTGTAAAGAGCTGACTCCTGTATAATGCGTACGGCGATGACGGAAGAACGCCTTTCATTACTACATCTCCATCTTGATGTTCCAATAAAAGTGAACAAGGTTGTTGACCGTCTTGCAAACAATGATATTTGCAGATTACTATTTGTTGTTTATAACTAAAACTGTTCATTAATTAGATGACTAAGTGTAGTATGGTAACCAAGTATTTGTATTAGGGGGTGATTTTTTTCTATTAATATTTAAACATTTTAGGCTTATGCACAGTACATGTGTATTACTCTTATTGTAACAGTGACTTTTTGTTTTGTGCTGGTTTCTTTTGTATTAAAGTTAAAAAATGGGCTATTTAAAAGTTTCGTTTTACTTATAGGTTATCTTTTAATGATTATGTATAATTAAAATTATTTCTATATACAAGCAATCATATTATTATTAAAATTATTATTATTTGAAATCCCCTCCCGTGACAACAGCTCCTGGACCCACCCTTGCCATAAGAAGGGTTAAATATCTATTGTGAATGTTATGGATGGCAGCATATTATCATGACCATTATTTAAATAAAGACGTGGAATATCATATTTGGTGCATATTTTCTAAATAAACTAGTTTAAAAGGTTTTATCGAATTGAAATCAGCATAGACTACGTATTTGTTTAAGATTGCGAGAAGCAGAGGCTCCATCAGGGTTGCTGTAGTGTGAACTACGAATTCTGACCAGCAGGTTGACGTAGTCTAAACTACCAATTGTGACCAGCAGGTTGATGTAGTGTGAACTACCAATTGTGACCAGCAAGGTTGCTATAATGTAAACTACTAAGCCTAATCAGCAGGGTTGCTATAATGTAAACTACTAATTCTGATCAGCAGGGTCTCTGTAGTGTGAACCACTAATTCTGACCAGCAGGGTCACTGTAGTGTGAACTACTAATTCTGAACAGTAGGGTCGCTATAGTATGCACTACTAATTATTACCAGCAGGGTCACTGTAGTGTGAACTCCTAGTTTTGACCAGCGGGTCACTATAATATGAACTACTAATTCTGACCAGCAGGGTCTCTGTAGTGTGAACTACTAATTCTGACCAGTATGTTCGCAATAGTATGAACTATTAGTTCTAAGCTGGGAGGCCAGGGCACAAGGTTTTATTTATTTTTTAAAGCTCCCCATATTGTATTTAGTCAGATGTTCGAGAATTTCCTTTACATTTCCCTTTCTCATCTTGAATTTTTAAATTATCAATTGTAATCTATTAATAGCCTGAACGTGTCACGTGACATTATAAAAGAAGGACGAATACGTAATTCGCAGGGCCTGGATATTGATGACTTTTTTTTTTTGCATCAGAGACCATAAGGTTGTCGGAATAAGGAGATAATGTAGGTAATGAATTTTGTGTCCTCCTCGCTTGTATCTCTGTAAAATACACATTCCTGGTGAAACACTACAATTAAGCTGGAAAAAGGTTGCATTGGGAAGGGATTGATTCTGAAACAGATATTTGTAAATAAATATTATATTTAGCAGATTGCAACAGTTTAGTTATTGACGGTTTTAGCTACTTATGTATTTTTTAGTTTCTATTTGTATAATAGGTTGCTGATTTAGTGGTTTAAACTCATTACGAGTTTTTGTTCATTATTTTAAATCATTTTTGTTAAATTTGAAGTATTTTTTAGAATATCTAATTAATTCTATTGGTCATTTTTTTGTCCTTTTAGGTCATCAAAGTCTGGGTCCTGGTAATTGGTTTGTAATACTAGGTTTCCCTCAGCAGGCACTAACAGTGATTTGGCGAGCATCATTTGATCTAAATTCTGTTAAACGTAAAAACAAACCCAACATATAGTCATCAATAACTCATTAACCACCTTTAAATATTAATATATTATGCCATATAGTTATTAGCACTAAACCTACATCATGGCAATGTTATTTAACAATAAATTTGTTGCGTTAAAATATTACATTTAAATTTTTACATAAAATTAAGTTTCTGTACATATTTAAGTCAATTTAGCAGACCATACTAAAACAAATTTCTATGCTTATTTCATACTTCTTTAAATTTTAGATACTTTAAAAGTAATTTATGAACCTTTAATATATAACATGTGTTGGTTTATGAAAGTTTTAATATATCGATTTATTTTAATATCATATCCAAATTGTATAAAATAATTAGTATGTTAAAATACATACTATATAAGAACTAGATTGTGTTATTTCTAAGCAGCTAATATATAATATAAATCATTTTTGCTAGTTATATCTTTAGAGTAAAAAAGGGTTAGTATGGTTTGTTCAAATATAGTTTTTTCTTAGCTCCGCGTTTTACTATCCGTTCAGGTATACATAGTTGACTTCTTTTTTAATTATTGTGTAGTGATGGCAATCATACCATATTATTGTTTTTTAAATTGTATTTAAATATAAAAATTATAAGCTTAATTCATAATATTGCGATTCCGTACTAATTCCTTTAGTGATTGGTTTAAAAATAAAAACTATCAATGAAATAATATTCGTTAAAATTTAAGTTTAATTTTATTCCAAGTGTAGTCGTCATTAGGTAATTAATCTTGCAAATAGTTTGATTTGGTGTAGGTCTCCCCTTTTGCTTAATCTGAGCCAGATTTTTAAAATCTTTGTATAATCCTGGTGTAAATATTTATCTAAAAGTTTTGCTCGGATATTTTCAAAAAGATCTAAGTGCCAAGCCATAATATTTTTGGGATGAGATGGAAAACATCAGTAAGCTGATAACTTAAATTTCGTTTAAAGAAAGCTAGTCTTATTTTTCGTGAAAATCGATAAATCAGTTTTTTTGACTGGCTATTTGTTTTAAAATATGAAATGTAATGCCTGCAATAAAGGGTTTATTATAGTTGCTTATTTTACGTGTTGTACCTAGTAAAATTGACAACTATCTTTTGTAAAATATCACAGCCAAACAACCCCAAAACGTATACAGCCCAAGGTCAAGTCAAGAAAAGAGTTACAACTTAGCTGCACGGCAGGAAAATACTCAAGGACACGTAATCAATTTAAGTTGTTGTGCTCATGAATAGTTGACGAGATCATTTTGAAACCATTCTAAAGTGCTAATTCATTTCAGAGGGATTAATGTTTATTAACATAATCTATTTTAAGTATATATCTATATTATATATTATAAATTACAATAGAGCGAAATTCCGCACAATATTGACTGGTTTTTATGTCTTTGTCTGTTTTCCTAGATATATGGTTTGTATTATCCGTTGAACGTTGCTTGAGTGTAAAATAATATTAATCATTTAATTTATAGGAACATTAATTTATTAAATTTTAAATTAAACTATTACTAACGTCTTATTATTTAATAACCTTTGTGAACTCATAAAAATGTAGAAAAAGCTTAAAAATTCTATTTTCTATACACTGGTCATTTAATGAACAGACCAATTGGGCAAGTCACAGAATAAAGTAGCCTTTTTATGGCTGTAATTGTATGTCACATATGTCTTTACTTGTTTAAAATTGGTGTTCTCTCTAGTTGTCATCTTATTTATAATTTAATAAAGCAATAACTAACTATATATCAAGCCTTTAATAAATAAAAAACTAAATGTATAATGACAAATTCTCGTTAAAGTATAGACTACATTTTTCTACTAGTATTGAACAAATTGGATGCCACGCGGAATCCACGTGTTCCCCTGTTCGGCCCTTCGCTAAAAGCTTAGTGACACAAATACTGGTACGTTATTTCCTGTAACACCTAAGAGGGGGGAGTGACTGGATGAAAACATCTCACCTTGTTTCGGAAGCGGGCTTCTTGCTTGTCTTCCTAAGTACTGGATCAAGAAAGCATCGTATTGGAAACCAAATAGAGTTGGCTTGAAAAATAATCTAAACTAATTATTACGCCCAGCACAAATAAATAAAATAATATTTGTGTTCAAAAAATATATACTAAAAAAACTTTGCCATGTGAACGTGGTGATGCGCTCTTGTGCATTCACAGGAGACAAATGCAGTGAGCGGGCGCGTTAGCTATTCGTCGTCAACCGAGATCGGCACAGGACGGTCGGGTCTGTTCCTGACCTGTCTCAATACACCCAGCTTTAAGGTTTCCCCCCAAATGCACTTGATGTCGCTGCGCTTTCCACCCGCCACTGCACATGCGCGTGCTATCGCCGCCGACACTTGATGCATTCCGAGGCCAGATTACACTATCACGTCTGTCTCGCGGGCTTCTCACTGTGGTGGCACTATTTAAAGTTTGTAGTTTGTAGTTTTGTAAAATTATGCTAAGGTTTTAATACACTTAGCATTTCGGTTGTTTTTATGATTTATAATTTGTTGGGAAAGTTTTTTTAAATTTTTTCATTTAATTTAATAATATTTTGATCAGTTATGTTTTTAATTAATACAATTTTTACCGGTAGCATATTACTATATTGAAATTGTATCCGTACAAGTGAGGAAAGTTTGTAAAGTAATAAATTATTTTATTTGATAATGTGATAAATATTCACTAATTATAAATAGTCTATGATTTGTAACCAGACAATGTATATTTTCCCAAGAGAGTATATTTACAAAAATGCTGTAAATATTAAGAAACAAAACTATTTGTTTATCCTAGTAAGTCTAGTTGTAGTTGTGTTGTTTATCCTCTAAATTTCGAAGGGGGTAGTGTTGCAGTTTAGACAGCGACCTAGAGTATGTCGGCCCTGGCGTGTGATTGGTCTCAGCCTACTAGTGTGTACTGAGCAACTCGAAAACTCCATAAAGTTGACGGGGTATGACCATGGTGTTGGCTAACTATTGACGCCAACCAGCTTGAAAAAGAGGTGTATGCTTCTCTCTTTGTCAGAAATATGCAATACTCTTCAACACAAGACTGAAATATGTGTTTATTTTAAAAAAAACTCATTTTAAAAGTCAATAATAATTGTATTAATAAAATTTCTCGTCGTCCTAGAAGACACAATACTAATGTAGGGCCATGTGAGGTGATCAATTTTTTTTATTAAATTCAAAAATCCTTTAGTAAAATATTAAATAATAATGGCCTTATCAATGCCAAAAATATCGTTATTTAAAAATATATAGCAATTTGATGCTCTTTTTATTTTATTTGGTATCTTAATAACCCGTATGAATACTGGAATTAAAACCATTATGATACAACTATTTGTTTGGAAAAAGGTTAGTAAAACACAAATTAAAAAAACTATAGAATAAATAATACTTGAGTCACCTTCATGTTTTACATTGTAAACAAAATCACTTGACATAAACAATTGAAGCTTAAATATTATTTGTTTTAAATGTATCATTGCTAGAAAAAATATTAGTGTTATAAATATTTCATATGAATGTTCATACTAAATTTTATCCTCTTCATTAATTATTTTACCTTGACAATGGTATGCCAAAACATGTATATAAAGTTTGGCCCTTTATAACTCGTGTACTGCCATTATTTGAAATAATTGAGTCACTAATTATAGCTTATAATTATACACTTGTTAAAATTGTGCAGTAAAATTTTGATGGTCGAATGGCCTTAAGTTAACTAACTGTGCGATCAATCGAAAGTAATGAGAGGTTCTCTTAAACTTGAACTTGATGAGCCTTGCAGTGTATATGTAAAGTGGAGCAGCGAAGTGTAGCGAGTTGCGGTGAACATTATATTCAGGCGCAAAGTAAGATGCGAATATTCAGTCTTATTTATGTCGATACCGAATAAAATGATAATTGGGAATAAATTGAATAGCTATTAGGTCATTGAAATAGTACAATCTATAAATACTACTATTGTATATTTATATTAAAAGGGGAATTGAAATATTTTTTTTCAACCACATCTTATTATCCGTGGAAAATCATTAATCATGATAGTACCAAATTAAAAGTAATTTTTTTTTTGTAGATCAGGATATTATTAAATTGTATTTATTATTTAAGTTTTGATAACTATTAATATTTTTGTAATAATTCCTAAAAACATTCAATTTTACACTATAGCTAATGCACAGTACAAATAACCCCGGTAAAATTATGGTTAATGTCCTAGGCATGGAAATAACTGTAAAAAGTACTATAAGATTGGAAATTAACCGCACCCATCAATATATGAGTCAAGTATTTAGTGATTTATAAATAGTACTTTATTATTTTAAAAAAATCTTATATATGTATATATCATCTATCTGAATGGCCTTGTTAGACTAATGTATTTAACAACGCTGCTTACTTGGGAAATTATGAAGTTACTTTGCGAAGCGGGTTGCTTCTAGATCTGACGCACCTAAGCAATCTAAGCACGATCACACTTATACACAAATGTACGAAATAGAAATAGAGGGAAGAAAATGAGCCGTTTACCTTGCGAGTGAGGCCTCTTGTTTATCTTCTGATAACCCTTCCCCTCTTCCTTTGACGAATTTACACATTCACCAAACTATTTTCGCCTTTAAAACATTGACTTGCTCTTTAATATTACATTTTTATTGTTTACTATTCTAGATAAACATATGCTACCATATATTTTATCAATCTTCATTCTGGTAGGAAGACTCCAACTGGACATTTCAGTGACTAAGCCAAATAGCCTAAGTTGTAGAGAAATTATAAAAAATATGTTTACAAAAAAACTACTTTGAGTTAAAAATAATAATTTTTTGGTGCTGTAGGAATCTTTTTATAATGTTTTAATACCTTCTGTTTTTGTGTCAACGTTATATCTATAGAAACTTGCTGAATATAATGTAAATTTATTAGCATGGGAGATCCTATGTTGACCTGCCATGACGTCACAGGTAGGTAACGTCCTTAAACAAAAACAATTTCCACCAAATTAGTAACTATTTTCCCCCTTCAGTCCTTCGCTTTCCTAAAACGGAAAAGCTGTTATTTATTATAATTTGATGTTAATAAAGTATTTGATTTCTGACGTCATGGTTTGATTCACTATGTCTGTATCGTACTTTCAAGTCTATATTAATACAATGAATTTGTTTGAGTGTAATGAGCATTGCGCGATATCAACTGCATGAGGAGGTCTGACACTTTAAAAAGCAGTAACCCTTGTGCACAAACGTGTGCACCTAGAAACCAGAATGTTAATATTTTGCTTAGATTTCTTTAAATTAGTTAAAAACCATGTTGGAAATAAAAAGGCCACGAGTACACAGGGCTTAAAGGCACTAAATTTAAAGTTACCTTCCACGTTCAGTCATTAAACTATGAACATTTCTCTCAGGCAGTACCGGGTACTCCAACGAGTTGAAAGTAAATTAACACGTTTGGTTAACGCTTAGTACCCACACCTAGATTCAATAATACCATCTCAGTTCTGAGATTTTTTAAATTTAACGAAAACAAATATTCATTTGAATGTTACAGCTCAATGTCTGCATATGTCTTCGTTTTCAATTCTGGTCGGGTATAATGAGGGTGGTTTCTTCCTAAATGGTTTCCCACTCTTTCTCTCTCCAGGCAAATGTGGGTAAACATCCTCTAAGCTCAATCTTCCTCACCCCTTACCCATTAGCATGATTATTATATGAGCGTACAACCCGAAAGTGTAGTAAGACGCGGTGCTAAAAAAAAATCTCGAATACACTTAGTAAAAATAAAATAATTTGATGTAGCAACGAAATTATAGTGAAGGACCACCACGTTCAAGGGTAATGTATAGCCATTATTTTTCTACACAGAACACAGTTATTTTAAGACAAAAACGTTCAAAGTAATTTTAAAATTCTTGGTTTAGTTTTAATCTTGCATATATGTTCTATGGCAAATATTTCCTAAGTGACTATATCTATTATTTGATGAGTGGTTGTTGACTTAAGTGATTTTGTTTGGAAATCTTACTATAGTTTAATACACATAATGACAAATTAATGTGTTTTGATAGTCATTAAAAATTATTTTAAAACCATATTTACTCACGAATGATATAGTGTGTTAGTGACAAAATAATATTTACATAGTTCAAATGTCAGTTTAAATGTATGATAATAGCTGGGCAGTGTAAACTAAATTCAACAAGTTTGTGAAGGTGTGATAAATTGAATATTTTAACAAAATACATTACTACCCTGCGTTGCATACCTGTAACGTCACGACGATAGGATTTCCCATGTTAGTGAATTTACGTTTTAATCAGCAAGTTTTATAGATATAACGTTGAAACAAAAAACATACATTCTTAAATAATTCTAAAATAGTTTTTTTTATATAAATCATCTGCGACTTAGGCTAGGCTTAAGCTTCAGCCCGCTTTGCAAAATAGTCTAGAGATCTCCAAGTACGCAGATTAGTTAAATTAAATCAAGAAATTGAATTATTTTTGTTTTTGGTTTGACTTGCCTATGATGGCATGGTTAAACTCAAGAGTAAGAGCCATATGATTGCGCTGGATAGCAAGGAGGAACAAATTTAAGGTTGTGTCTTCATCCAATCAACTTTATATCTCTAATTGCTATAAAATATGTTACCCAAGTTTAATATTATTATTTTTACACCACATGATACTACCCACTCGCTCTATAAGCTCTTTAACCCGTGATATGGAAAGTAGTGCTGAGTAAGATATAATTTAGATTACATTTACCCGCATTTGTGTGGAAGGAGGGTGGGAAACCATTTAGGAAAACAACCTTATAACAGCAACTAGGATTTGAACCATTACCTCCTAGTCTACGGTAGGATATAAGAGAGTAACTTGGCGTATAGTCCACTTGTCCACAAATATAGATCCTTTGAGCCCGTTCACTATTATAGTTTTTACATACAGATAACAAATGAGCTATTAGGATACGTAGATGATTTAGGTTGGTCAGGTAAATAGTAAGGGAGCTGTTGCAAAAATGCATAATAAATTTTAGAAGCTAGCAAGGAAATAGGTTGGAAGGGAACGTTGAAAAGACGAAGTGTATGATCATTTATCACACAAAGAACTCAGATTAAGGACAATAATTTAGATATTACTGCGAACAACGTATCATTTGACGTGGTTAGTGAGTTTAAATATTTTGGGACAATTTTAACTAACAATAACGACATTAGAGAGGAAATGTATAAAAGAATACAGTCGGGAAATGCATGCTATTGTTCGGTCAGTATGCTGTTAACTTCTCGCCTGATGTCATGGAATGTAAAACTTAGAATATATAAACAATTTTACCTGTTGTTCTTTATCGTTGTGAAACATGCTATCTTTCTTACCTTACCTGACAAAAATAAATTTATGATGTCCAAACAAGGATGAAGATACTGGGGAGTGGAGGAAGTTACATACTCATAAGTTATCTATCCTGTACCCACCACAAGACGTTGATAAGATAATCAAATCTCGCAGATTACGGTAGACAAGACATGCAGGGCGAATGGGAGAATCTAGAACCATGCTCAGGGTATTCACGTAGATGGTAGGATAACACTAGAACAGATCTGAAAGAAATAAGGTGTGATGAGGTGAACTGGATTGAACTATCTCAAGAGAGGAATAGTTGATATACTTTTGTAAGTGCAGCAATGAACTTTCGAGTTCCTGGTGTCATAGAGTGAATAAGTAATAAAATAAGATAACAAATGAGTAGGTATATTTTCCACCTTCTAGCGCCACTCTTTCTACTCTCATAAAGCGAGTACAAATAATTTGAACCTTCTCGAATTCAAACCGAGTCTTCTGAAAGGTGTCTGGGCATCCATCGTATAAACGACACAAAGGTGCATAGACAGGGTATTGATTAGCACAGTCATCCATATAACGCTTATCCTTGAAAGTAGCAGGCTTATCTTGCTTTATTCCACTAAGATGTAGCTTGTAAGATAGGCTCATAGTTAAATAAAACCAAATAAACTCTATTCCCTTTTGCGTAAACAAAGCGCAAATTGACCCAAAAACAGTACTTACTACTTTTTTATTTTTTGTAGATGTTCATAATATGTCTAATCACAAAAAAACAGAACACAATCACTAATCAGTAATTTAAGAGACCATTCATTTATTTGTATTTCATATAAAATTAATTAGGGTAAGATACAACAACATTTTCGAACTTTCACAGACGCGTGCAACTCGTGTATTTGTCTGTGTGTGCGTGATAACATTGACGCACGTTTCCCTCAAACCCTAACCTACCCCAATCCCCCGTCCCATGCGCGCCCCTCTCAGTCCCGCGTCAGGTCGTTGACCCTGCTAGTGTCAGAGTCGTCCTATAATCCCCCCCTTTACCCCTCCATTCGCTCCAGACCTTGTCCACCACGTACTAGCAGCTGAAGGTACAGTCCAATTTTCATAGAAATACCGAGAGAAAAGTTTCTAGATTTACTTTCACGTATTCATACGTCAAGTCATTTGATCTTTAGATGTAACTAATGGTAGATATTATCGATACCTATAAAATTACACTAATAATATAGTAAAACGTTATCAAAATTGACTACAGAATATGTATTTTTTTAACTGTTCTTTCTATAAAAATTGGACTATTTATACAAATCTATTTATTTTTTATGTGTATAGATATGGCCATAAGAAATAATGCATTTCATTCGTAATAGTTTTTCTTCATTCTAATCACATTGCCTCAGGACGCTATATAGTAAGATTATCTTAGGGTAAACAGCCCTCAGTAGGACTACTATCCTGAACTTCCCACCACAGTCGACCAAGAACAATGCTAGTCTAGCAACTCCCACCATTCGGTCATCATCGCATTGATCTATTTTGTTATTCTGGGAGGTTAGTTTTTAGTTTGAACAGGTTTACCAAATACGTTTATAATTATGTATTTCACTCGAAATAAGATATGTAATAGTTAAGAAGTTTGTCAGATGGGTGATATCTAAAGGAATATTCTGGATCGCGTTAAGAGAATAGCTGCTAAATCGACATTGAATACCCTTTCAAAATTTTATTTCACTTGAATTCCAGCTGTTACCAAAAGATTCAGATTTCTGAAATTTATCCATGATGATAAAGCGAGAATTGTTTGAAATATATTTTGCTATACTTTATTATTATTTATTTAAAATCTATATTTGGTTCAAATGTCCTTATAACGCTGTGAGATAAACATTATCAAACCACTGAGTAGCAACTGTATCGAATAAGCGCTACTTAAGTAAACCAAAGTTTAATTTCGTGGAACAGCCAGTTTAATTTCGTGGAATAAGTGGAAAGCAAATATGAATAATAAGAAAAATTATGTTGGGACACTAAATTTCTATATTTAAACAACACTGAACTTATTCTTAAATTAAAATATATTTGTTTTAACTTAAAAATACAGATCTACTAAAAAAAAATACTGTTAAGGCATGGTGTGGATTAAATCTAGTAATTTACAAACAATTCTTCCTTCAGCAGATGCCAAAAGATTGTGTTCGAGCCTTAAAGTACACAAGCAAATAGCAAAGGGAATATATATGGATTTAAATTATCACTGACTTTTCCAGGTTTTTCAGACAACGTTTAAAAAAATTCCAGACCTAGCCTTTTTACGGTTTTTCTTGCTGAATGGGAGTTTTTCCGTTTATTATATTGATCACATATTTTCAAAAAATCCTAGGCTACCATACATCAACATTATTATAATTTCTTGTCAATTATCTATTATTTATATAGGTATTATTTGTGTTCCTATGTAAATGTGTTATAAAATAAACCCTGTACAACCAACTCATGTTAGAATTAAAATGTCTAGGCAATACACTTTGTTGACATCGAGAAACACTCTCATCTTTGTTTAAATGTTTAGGTGAAGAATTAATCAAACATTTAAAATCCCCAATTTCCTTATTTTTGATTAAATTCCCTAACATTTACCTGCTTTCCTTGACATCAAAGAATTCCCTGATTTTTCCAGGTTTTTCCTGTTTTCCCTGTCTGTAGCCACCATGTGAGACGCTTCTGGTTGATTTAAATTAATTCACTCTCTTTAGGTGGGATCCCACTGCCACACTTTACATATATTTAAATGACATCACTCACACGGTGCGTACGGTGGCAAGTATTCTAACGATAAAACGTGCCACGGAGCGTCTTGGCCCTGTGAGAGTGGACTTTGATGAGCTGCATCACCAGCAGTTCAGAGATATTCAGCTTGATTGATTCGCTGTCGTATCTGACATCCCAGTGATTCCTATTTTCAATACATTACTGGAATATAGTCATTGTGGTCATACTTAGACCAGTGTTGTGTTTAAAAAAAACTGTTTAATATGTTTGATAAAGATAAACTATGCATATAGCCCAAACGATAGTGAAACGCATTGACGCACAAAAAAATTAATATTTAATTTACTGATGATAGCTTAGGCTTGTAAAGCATTATATTACAACAAAGACAAATTTTATGACGGCATACTAGTTTACGACAATTGCTGAAAAAGAACACAGCAAAAATGATGGATGAACCAGGCTGGTTTCTAAATTATATCTACGCCTACAAAGTTGAAAATTCACCTTCCAGTTATTAACTCTTACGTATATTGTATATCCAGAAACGTTGACAAGTTCGGGGACGTATCACTTGTTTTTCAGCTTCTTCACATAGTAAAAATTCAATAAAATCTAACATAATAATTATTTTATTTACTCTTGAATAATAAAACTAGGGCTGCACGTGAAGCATAACATATTTTGTTGGCCTCAGCAGGATTTATGAGTTACAGTGAAGTACTTACTGGAGCTTCATTTGTTCTCACTTTCTAAAATAGGGGTACAATACATATTATAGTGTTTTTTAGTATTTACGATTCTTGCATAAAAAATAGCAGTAAAGAACAGGACAAAAGTTAGAAGATCTCCTTGATTTGAATTGAAGTTTTTTAAGTGACAGTGAAAGCGACCATGGCAGATTTCTTTCTAACAAGGGAAATCCCCCAAAGGTAGAGGACGCTCCCTTGGCTTGCGGTAAGGGTTGCAAGGAGACCTCACGGCTTCCATTGGAAAGACACTCGCGATAACACAATACACCACAGATTGGACATGTGCTAGACGTACGAGATCACACCAGCAAAAAGAACATACTTGTATTAAACACTTTCGCAGTCACCCCAAATCAACTTATATTGTTTATATTCATTCTTTATTAACCAGAACCAGGATGTGGAATAAAATAATCCTAATTATTAATTTGTGATCTTTATTTTATATTATATTTCATTTAAATCAAACCCAATATAACCATTGGTAGGGAACGTGAAAAAGTTAATCATAAAAAACTAATCTTTTCAATATATGTGGCTAAAAAAAAACACTAAGCATGGAAGATAATTCTAAACTTCAAACCATATACCGTTACCAAATATAAGACTAATTAATTTGATAGGGTATAAGAAATTGTTTGCACAAACTTAAGCATAATATTGTTTGCTCAGCAGTGTTATTCAATAACTTCTTTGTGTCGAGTTTTCCTAGTTCTATAATCCTCTAAGTGGATGTGCCATTTCCTCTCAAAATGATAACAGGTTTAACTCTACTTTGGATCCACTGCCCTTTTAATGTGTTTGTTTAAGCGAGTGTCCTGGTAACTATTGAAACAATTTGTGAATATCGTTAAGCTTGGCCCTCTCCCACCCAACCCTACCCCTTACAAAGACACCTCAAATTAATTTATGTTAGCTCTCTTTAAGTAAATACCCTGGTAGCTGGGTTTTCAAAACTAACAAAAAAAACTATGTTCATAATTTGAACTTGAGTAAATACCATATATATTATTTATTTAAGGTGGGGAAGGGGTTGCGACAGTAAAAACAAATTGAGGACCACCCTAGAATAGCCACGGGAATAAACCACACTATAAAGTAGTGGTTCTCAATACTGCTTCTCGACAAGGGCCACAATTATTATACATTTCATGGTAAGTTCCTCATCATATTATGAACATTTTTATTTTAACGACGTTGCCTACTTGGAGCTCTTGAAGCTTTTTTGAGAAGTGGGTTGCACCTTAACTTTACACACCTAAGCAATCTAAGCACTACCACACTTAGACACCAATGTACGGAATAGAAATAGAGAGAAGAAAATGAGCAGTTCACCTTCCAAGGCCTCTTGTTTATCTGCTGATAGCCCTTCCCCTCTTCCTCCAACAAGTTTACACAGTCACTACACTATTTTCACCGTTTATACATATGTATATATATTTAGCGCAGGCCAGATTGACATCCTTTGCGAGCCACCTATTGAGTACCAGTGTTATAAAGGAAAACTCTGGTGTTACTAAAACTTAATTCAGCTGTTGATCTCGTGGTCACCTTGTGATTACTAGAATATTATAAAAATAATATTGAGTTGGGTAAGATTTTTTTGGTTATGGATGGGGTTAGATAATAGAATGGTACGGCCCTAGCCTGAAGTCACCAATGTTCGCAAGAGACAGCGAATATGGAAGCTTAATGTAAATAATTACACGGTTCAGCGGAATATGCTTTTCCTTTGGGTAGACAGGTCAAACTTACAGCCAGTTTGAGAACCGAGAACGCAGTTATACAAATCTAATGAAACATCATTCACAATTAATTTTTAGGACAATAAAACCTAAGCTAAAACACGAACACAATAAACACTAAACGTATACATGAAACCATGGTTACATCGACACAAAACTTAACGTTAGGTGGTCTCCTTCTCCAATGGTGAAATGAAATACAAAGTTCGATGGCACCTGACCACTTTATATGAGCAGCTGAATGCACAATGTCCCATGATGGAGAAGGTGGCGAGGAAAGCCAAACTCACAAACAACAACAACAATCCCCCCCCCCTTTCCACTGGCATCTTCCAAAACTAAATAAGATGACCACAACAAAAAATAACTAGATTATAATTATGTGAACAAAATTATATAATGTATATCAATTTCCATGGATTCCAAGCAACAATTGGCTATCATCGGGGCCTGGATTTTGATGACATGTCATCATTTTTTGCTACATCACAGACAGTGCACATGTAGTCGTTTTTTATATCATTTTCAATTGTAGGCTATGTTTTCTTAGTTTGCGGGCTTTTGAGTAATTTTTAGGCATTTTTGAGTCAATTTTAAACATTTATCTTGATCAAGTATATTCTTTAATACTATTTATATTTTATAAATGCATAAATATTAAATTCTCTCACATAAAACTTTTCAGCATAAAGTTTTTGGAATAAGATAATGTAGGTAATGAATTTTGAGTCCTTTTCGCTTGTATCTCTGTAAAATACACATTCCTGGTGAGACACTACAATTAAGCTAGAAAGGGGTTGCGATGGAAGAGAATAGCTTTTAATTCTGAAGCAGATGTTTGTAAACAAATCAAATAGTAACTAGGATATGAGAGTTTAGTTGTTAAAAGCATCGTATATAATATGTTTTAGTTTTCATTTGTAAAGTGCGTGTTTGATTTAGTCGTGTGCAATCATAACGAGTTTTTATTCATATTTTTAGGTCATTTCTTGTAAATTTAAAGTTTTTTTTGGTAATGTTTAGGTAATTTTACAGGTCATTTTGGACAATTTTTATGTCATAATCCCACATTTAAGGGGTCTGCAACCCTCTAATATCATTATTTTGTTCAAAATTGAAAATAAAAATGGAATATAAGTCAGGGAAATAATATTTATTTTATGAACAACAAGAACACTTTTATTCATGTGCTTAAGTAAATGCCAGAAAGAATGATTAAACTAGTGAATCCAAGTAAACATGAGATGTAGGCAGTTAAATTGTGAATTTTGTGTTAGAGTTTGAAGTTGTTATCGAGGGTTGCTAACTCCAGGAAAAAGTGAGAATACCTTGATTTTTTTTTACTAATCGACATTTGAAGCACCATTTAGAAATTACAAACATTTTTTGTTTTGTTACGTTGACAAATTTTACTATTTTATTAATGTTATTTGAAAGTTATTGATAATGTCTATCAATAGAAACAGCTGTAGACCATATTACTTGACGTATGACTAGGTAAAATTTGATGAAACTTTTTTCAGGCTTTAAGATAATTATATCCATTCGTAAGACAAATGGGGTATAGCCTGTTATGATGAATATCTGGGAAAGGTATTTTAGAAACTTTACATCCATTAATGTTTCCAGCCTGTGGCTTGAGTAAGTTTTTTATTCAAGCCACTACTGGCTTGCTAGGCCTCTCGTAGCTGCATATGCCTTATAATATAGCTTAAGACTAGGATAGGCACAACATCCATCCAATCCCTGACTGTTAATTTATCAGTGTGAAAAGGTAAACCCATATTTATTTTAGAAACTATAATATTGTTTTATAAGAAAGAAAAGGAACCAGCCATTTGTCTAGATCGCTTGGTTCACCTGATCACATTGAGGCAGGGGAAATGAAACACCAGTAGAGGGGTTCGTCCCAATTTGGAGGGTCCCAGTTATTATGGACCCAAGGCATTGATGTCGGTCAATTATTGAAGAAGTATTAAAGTGTAAAACTGTCAAAATTAACGCCTACCCCATTTTTTTAGTTATCAAATCAACATATTGTGTATTCTTTGACATAAGGAAAAATGATTACGTAGACCAATATCACACAAGATTCATTCACACGAATAAGAAACTTTTTATTAAAGAACCAAGTTTATCACAATGAATAAACTTACTTCAAGAAAGGATATAGTGAGAGATCGCCAATTCATAGATTATCTAATATCTGAGAAGAAAAGGATTAACAACGCTAAGCATGAATTCGACGCAGAGGATTCCCGTGCAGGGTTTTAATAACCTATCATATATTAATCCTTAGACACAGCACAACAGTTAAAACCCAGTCCTCCAATAACCAGGAATTTAGTCCTAAAATTATTAGAGCCCTAGTTATTGAGGAGTGGTAGTTTGAAGCTTTTGGTGGAAAATTACATTAATCTGAAAGCAAGAAATTGTTTTCTCCACTATATTTCACCAGGCTATACTCATTTTAAATACGCTAATTAGGTAGAGATTAAGAAGGTAGAGTTTATGGTGAGCTTACACATTTGAGTGTAGAGGGCGTGAAAAAGAGTGTATGAAAAGCAAGCATCAATACAACCAGCCTGAATTCGAACCCCACCCTTCACACTAACGTTAACTGTACTAAATGAATCTGACAATTAGTTCAAGTCCGCAGATATAATGGACCTGTTACTAAGGCAAAATGGCGGTCTAATACTGCACTAGTGCGGGTGTGTGTGTGTTTTAAACCAATCGGTTTGAATGGATGGAGTTAAATAAAATAGGATCGCGTAACGCTGGCGTCCAACGGCTACGTTGGTGTAACTTGGGTGTTGGGATCGATTTGTCTCCTGCCTCTCAGCTCGACTTGTCTTCTCTCTATCTTCGTCAGTTCTTCCTCTTCTCTCCCTCCCAAACATTCCTCCTTTAGATACAATATCGGCTCGTGGCGAGTCAAGTAGTCACCATTACTGTATATTAATAGTTCTATGAGGATACGAGTATATCACCATTCTTCCATAGGGTGCTCCCAAAGTATTCAGCAAACAAAGATATGTTCATTAGCACCAAGTCCTCTACTACTCGTCTAGGCTCCGTATTTAATCACACTAACGGTGTAGGAATAGAGAAGTTGGAATTTACAATAAATGTACCCACATTTGTATGAAACTATCAAACCAGACTATACAAGACTGGCGTTTAGATCATGTGTCCCCCCATACAGATTAAAAACATGGTAATTCAAACAAAGGGTAATGTTTCCTATTTTGTATATTTGATTGTAACATACTTTATACTGAACAATTATTGTGTTTAAACAATTTCCTCGTACCTAAGTAGCATTTCACTAGCGTCTTATATAATAAATATGTTTTCAGCCGTTCCTCTTCCCTTCTCACTCCCATTCTTCTAAATATCCTCAACCCTTTCTCCTTGAATTTGTGTCCTGAACTAAGACGCGTGAAAATGGTTGTCCTGTACACTGACTTTTTTTTTAATGAGAAATGTCTGAGTTAGTATATTTACAATAAAAAATTGATAAATGATTTAAATGGATCTTAAATGATAGTCCTATATAATAAATAACTTTCCATGACACCAAAATGTTTTACCGTTAATCAAAAGCCATTATTTTTCTGTTATTTTATAGGAATATTAAGAATGCTTCAGAAGGAAAGTTATTTGGTGTCTGATATACAGTAATATTTGATTTGGGGTTAATAATTCAGAAGTATTTTTTCTTATATATTAACGTTGTTAGTTCCAACTGTATTACTGAATGATAAGGGTAATTAATTGACTTCATGGGTTCAACGTAAGCCAGTGGGGGGTCGTGTACGTGGGCACGTAAACACCAAATATTTTGAAAAAATTATATACTATTTTAGTTTTAAATAGGCTAATTATAATTAATTAGTCTATCTAAATCTATGTGATAACTTATTACTCCACATAATCACACAAAAGTCAGTGTTCCTGAACCAGATCCCAATGTTCAGCTTGTCATTTGTCAAACATTTTATTTGTTTGGTTAGGTTTTTTTTATTTAAATATCAGTGTCTTCAGCCCTACCATGCTTCTAAATAAATTAAATGCTGTGTGTTTGTATGTTATTCAGGAAATCGAGCTATTTCACATTTACAAGGAAAATGAATGATGTAAAAGGTTGGTTTATCAAATGCAAATTCAATATTTTCAATTTGTTTGTGATAAGCAGTTTAAACTCTATTTTATTATAATTTAATGTTTTTTATGCATCAACGTGTGAGCAGTATATTGCAGTATATTAGGTGTTAAATGATCAATCAAACAATATGTTTTGAGATTTACGTAACTAGCTTTAATGTAAATAGGAAAAGGACTAAACAAGTCAACTGGAATAGATCTATGGTATCCAGAACCAGAATAAGACTAGTTTGTTGCTATGAGTGTCAATTTAACTTGTACTAAGTTAAAGACACAGCTTAAAGAAACAACTGTAAAAGTAAAGTTTTAGTTGGCAAATGAAGTACTATTGATTGTAAGAATAAATAATAATTTGAAGGCAGCCAATTATAACTTTAGAGGTTTTTGTCCAAAAGATACATCCAGGTATTGAAAACTATCTTTAATTCATATTAACGAGGAAATTTGTAGGCCATTTAGAGAAAGAACAGTGCTCTAATTTACAAGCTCACACTGTGTAATTTTCTGAAATAATGAAATATAAGTGTCTCCGAATTTTCAACCAAATAAAATCATTATCATTATATAAAAGGGGTACAATTATTACGTCTCTAATCCAAAGGAAGGAAAAGGCTAATTTTCAGTCTCATAAAACCAAAAACACCTGGACAGTGGGCGAGAGTAGTAATGTGGATAATGTGGCTCCATGGGGTGAGAAGGGTTCTTGAGTCCCGTAATCTTCTAGAATCTAGACTATGGTTCAGAATAGTAAAAGGTTGGCATGGTAACGGAGAAGAAGTTTCATACTCAACTATTTATAATTTTTCTCCCACGTCAAGCCAAGAAGCTTCTTTAATTATCCGACTTTCAACGTAACTGAAGAAATGAAATATTTCTATGACTGGGGAGATGGGTTTGTGAAGGTGGATGGTAAGAAACTGGGTGGAAGTCAAGGGTGGAATGAGAAGTGGAGAGGGGGAAGCTATAACGTCTACATGGTGTTATATGGGGAGAGGCAAGCTCTAATGTCTAAACGGTGTTATATGGGTTAGAGGCAAGCTCTAATGTCTAAATGGTGTTATATGGGGAGAGGCAAGCTCTAATGTCTAAATGGTGTTAAATGGGGAGAAGGAAGCTATAGTGTATACATGGTGTTATATGGGGAGAGGCAAGCTCTAATGTATACATAATATAGCATGGGGGGAGGGTGGGTACATCACAGTGTTACGTGATACATATCTTATATTCATATATTTTTTAAATATTATATTTTATGATTTCACCGTTGGTAAATATACTCATAGATAGCTTCCAATTCTGAATAGTATTTAATCTAAGTCTCCCTTTTGGTGTCACAAAACTTTCACGATGAACTAATAACATTCACTCTTGAGGTGAAAAACTACGTAACAGAGATTTGGTGGGGGTAGGGGTCGGGCTAGATGTCTACTTGATGTTACATGGAATAAGAGCGGGCGCGGTCAAAAAAATTCAAGAAAAAAGCTTTGCATGGTTTATGGATGACCCAATAGAGCCCCGGGCTGACAGGCCAGGTCAGTGCTGCCATGCTGACAACGACAATCACTTATGCCTATTTACAAGCTGATTGACACAAATTTGCTCTTAATGATGCCACCTACTTGAAAGCAAAAGAATCACACGCCAATATTTTATTACGGAAAATTCACCTTAGTATAGTAAAAAGTGGCCTTAAATGTATATGTTACGACAGTAGCAATCATAATGTTTTTAGAGAAGGCTATATATAATTGTTTACCTTCTTTATTAGTATCGTAAAACTACACATAAAACATCACTATCAACTCTCATTTCCGTTTTGAGGTCAGCATATTTTGAAACATCAAAACCACGATTTAAATATTTCCGAACATCTCAACGTCTACGACGTAGTTCAACACTAAGGTGGGGAATCCCTCTTAATGAAAATCTAGTAGTAGTCTAAATACTAGTGTAATAGCGCACTAAATCAGTTCTTCAAAACAGGATTCTTCTGTCAAGATGAACTTTTGAGGCCATTGATGAGAAACCAACACAATATTTTGTGTTTCATTGTTGGTTCTCGTATACAATTATGTTATGTTACAGAGTATAACCCAAAACGGGTAGTAGCACTTGGTGCTAAAAAGAAAAAAGTTAGGTAACAATTTTAGCGCAGTAAAAATAATATGTTTTAATCTTCCATCAGCCAGTTAAATTACTTAACGATGACCAAGTTGTCCAAATAACTCAAATCATTAACAAAACTATTGACGTATTTATAACTTAGAAATGTGTACATAATAGTGAATTATTTCATTCTGGTTTTAATGAAATATATTATAAATTAAAGTTGTAAATTCATCTAAGTTCCATGATCAAAAATTAAATAATGACATCTATATCTTCTGGGCCATAAACAATTTCGAGCTGAGACAATACGAGTCGATTTCTCTCAAAATATTGATTGGATTTGTCTATTACCATTATAAATCAAATCTTAGAACAATAGAGGGGGATGCAACGCTAGCGATTGAGTCAAGTTCACGGCAAGTGTCACGGTAGAGTGTGGGCAGGAAGAATGTGTGTCACTTTAAACCGGCCTTCTCTAAAGGAGAAGAAAAGTTAACATCAACAAAAACCACGATAGTAAGAGAAGGTTAAACAATACCTCCGTTAATGTATACGCTAACGTTCTCTTCCCTTTGCTGTTGCTTCGTCTTTCTTTTACTCGGTGCTACACATCCTCTCTTTCTAGAAGCTAGCACTCTATCTCCTTCTAACTCTTGTACTAGGCCAGTCGTTGACCTTAACGTTACACCGGCTGTTATGGCCTCATCTAGTTGTTGAATAAAGACGACCACATAATGAGCTAACATCCACTGGCTAACTGTTCTGTTCAGTTCCTCGAACGAGCTCAAGTAGGATATAGTGACCCTCAAAGAGACGTTCATTAAAACCCTAACTCACACCTGACGACAATATTACTTTCCAGGTGCCACTAATCAATTAATTCAAGGAAAAAACAAATAGTAATGGAGTGTAGCTCAACGTCTAACTACTAAATATAATTAAATAGTAATGGATCATAAAGTCCTATGGCTAACATCTAAAAGTAACCAAATAGTCATGGAGCATAAAGTTCTATGAATAGCTATAAAAGTAATCAAATAGTCATGGAGTGTAAAATTTTATGACTAGTGATAAAAATAACCACATATTCATGGAGCGTACAATTCTATGATTAACGACTAAAAGTAACCAAATAATCAAGTAGTCACAGAGCGTAAAGTTCTATGACTAACAATAAAAGTAACCAAATACTTTTTTTAATATATAAAAAAATAATAATATACTTTTTTTTACAAAATTATGTATATATATATATATATATATATACATAAGTTATTTATATATATATATTCATGTATACTTAAGTTAT
>CABFWB010000722.1:91713-120548 GCA_902151455.1 Timema bartmani | reverse complement strand
ATATATATATATATATATATATATATATATATATATATATATATATATATATTCAAAACTACCTGTTATTATTATAAAATTAAATAATAAAAATCACACGCGTTCCTGATTCATTAATATAGTAAGTATAGTAGTTGTAGTAGTAAGTAATATAAGAGATGTAAGTAGTAGTTTTTATAGATAAAAACAAAAACATTTGGGGAGATTACAGATTTCATCATATTATTATATATCATATTATAAGCTAGTTTGCAAGTCGTGTACTGATATGATCAGTTGGTTCAGAGAGTGCAAATTAAAAATGGTCCAGCCTAGTAGAAGGCACTTATTGGCTGGTTCAACACTACTACTTATAAAATTGAAGATTATACTTTATAAGCTTGTTTGTAAGCTGTGTGTTGCGATATTCAGCTGGTAATAAAATATTCCTAATAATAAAACATTTGGATCGACTCTTTTAGCAGAAGATTTTAAGCTTGTGTCGGTTCTGAATGCTCATTGCATACGACTTGAGTGACCTGATGAAAAGTTATTAGTGATGTTTTGACGATGGCTCTTACTTACTCGTTTCTACACATGCTAAACTAATGTATCTAATATGAAAATTCAAATAACTAAGATTGGTAGAAATACACAAGTTCGCCGAGCAATACTAAGTGTAGGCCCTAATAGGGACACCAAAGTTACGTGGGTTGCTTATATAAAGAAAGCTAGGAGATGAGTTATACGTTAAAACCTTCGTGGTGGAATAGCTTGAACATAACAGAGCATGAACATTCAAGTCGAGGGAAACTATAATGTTTGTTTGAAACTTTAAAAAATAAAATAACCATTTAAAATAAAGTTTTGATAAAATAAACAATATGTCTAGAAAATAATCTTAAAAAAAAAGTCATTCTAAATTGTTTGACTGGCTTTCAGGAATAATAAAGATAGATGGATGTATAGGTATGAGAATTTGATACATATATTGGTTGGCTCATAGACTAAATGTCATGATCATCTAGTTTGGTTGGCTAGTGACGGGGAGGTCAGGGTTCCTATCCCAGCTCCACACAGCCTTCCTACCTCATTAATATACGTAGTTAAATTTGGATAGCCCGAATGGAGGCGCGGTGCAAAAAAAGTTTTATTTTCGTGTGTTCTTAACAATGGGGTGAAAGTTTCGGAATAAAATTTAAAGTCGATGTCAAAATGTTACCAAGAGATTGAGTTAATATTTTTAAAAAAAAGTGTTAGTTTAGTAGTTAAAAAATATATTATCAGTATTTAAAATGGTGACGCCCTCCAAGTTCTTAGTCAACTTTTGAATGAATGATTAATATTAACACCACAAAGTAATTCTAATATACGTCTTCATGAACAAAATAGGCAGGCCTTAAGTTAAGTACACATGCCAACATTCACATATTTCTACACACTACTATCAGTATTAAAACCTAAAACTATATCATCAACTTCTTAACTAGTCTCCCTTCGTCAATATTTAACAAAACATTTTATTGAAGTTTTTTTTTTTTTAACATTTATTCACCAAGCTTGCACAAAAGCTAGTCTCCTTAGAAAGATTTATTGAACGCACTTTACAATCTTTCCAAGAAGTGTCAAATCAGTGAAAGACAATCAACCACAAAGGTAGATGTCATCATAATTTGTAGTCAATGATAAATACCATTAATTCGTTTAGCTGGAGACCTGGCACCCTCCAATAAAAAAAAAATTGAGTACACCATGCTAAGAATTATGTCATGTTTTTTATATATAACAATGCATTTTACAAACAGTTTGGGTTATACGCCTTATGTCATGTTCTAATCATGACTACATTCTTAACATTCATCTTTGTCTATATAATTGAAAAATGTCTCCTATAATTTTGACCTGCGTGTGAAGTTGATATTTTTATTTGGTAACCAAGTTCAAAAGAAAACAAATCAAAAGTATATTCAACAGTGCATTATGTTCATAGAGAATAACCATTGTTTATGTGGTTCAAGACGTCAGTCTCACTATATATATATATATATATATATAATTACCCAAAAAATGCCCTAGGTACTCGATAAATTGCTTAGAATTTTAAATTCAAAGCCCTTGAGGTTAGCTATTAAACGAAAAACCTTTTTAGAGGTCACCGAATCAAACATAGTTATATTGACAAACTATTAACCTTTCGTTTAGCCTGTAAGGTAGACAGCTTACCTTGCATTATTACACTATGGTGTAGATTATAATATACGTCCATAGTGTAATCCGTCAATGGTTCCTTTTCATGGTAAACGGAGTGTACATACGTCGTTCATCCAAGGTTAAAAGAATGCCCCTGCCACTTTTTGTTAAAATTGCTCCATGAATTTGACAGGTTATCACGGAAGAGACATTCGGAAAGACAGACAAATTAAATTCCAAATGGTCAAGTTAAAACTGGACCTTGTTACACTTGGTTGACTATAAGAATTGTGATAGTGCATAGTTTCTTGTTTGCCATATGTATATTTTGTGTGCAAATATAAAGGTGCATTCCTCACTCTTTTCTTACCATAGCTCAATGGTGGAGATCTCAACTATACTGAGGAGGGTCGATGCTCTCAAGAGGAACGCTGGCTGATATTTTCACCGTTGATGAATTACATTTACTGTTGCTTCTGTTTCACTCTGTGCTTCTTTAGGACCACGAGTATTGTTACAAAGGCAGCAAAGCCCTAAGTCTTTCATCTCTCAATGTACTTGGTTCAAAACTCGGCTGTGTGTTATTATCATGACAGAAGAGTAAATATTTTCATCTCTAAAGGCCGTCATGGCACAAGAATGTAGTTTCTACCATTTATCTGGAAAAATTGATCAATATGAAATTCCTTTTTGCTGTGTGCACTGCATTTTACTACTCTTTCGGGCTATCGGCATATTTAAACTAATGAGAATTTTGTGTAAATATAACTGCATTTTCGTGGAAGGGGAATGTAAAACAACTCAGGAAAAACCACTCTCAGTACACACAACCGGAATTATAACCTGAACTTCCTATTCACCGACAGACCAGATTAGATCCAGTTGAGGCATGACACTGAAATGAGTCAAATATCTTAAATTGACTAAGCAGTATTTGTTAAACGATTATAGAACCACCAACAAAACAATGTTATATTATCCTTAGACAGTGCGGAATTAAATACTCATAAAGGACTTTTAAAGTTATAAAGGACAAAGAGTTTATTTTAGAACGAAACACTTCTTAAGGCTGTGGCTATTGTAATGCATTTATTGTTACCGATTCATGGTTACTATAGTAAAATAAGTGTCGATGGGAAAGCAATCAAAATGTCCAGCTGTTAATCTAGTTTGTCTGTGACACGGAGGTTAGGGCTCAAATCATTGTCGAGTGTAATGAGTGTGGGTTTGCCTAAATGGTTTCCAGCGATCCCTACACACACAAATACAGGTACATTTTTTCTAAATGATGTGCCGAGGTTGACACTTAATTTAATTGATTCAATATAATAAAGTAAAATATAAAATTATTATTATTACTACTATCAGATTATTACTAAGAACAAAGTAATGTAAAATTAAAAGGAAGTGTATTGATATTATTTGATTACGTTTATTATTTTATCTCGACCCCTCGTAGAGAAAGTATTGTGATCGTCAAAAAAATTGAACTCGAGATTTTGGTAAATGTCAACGTTTCATGACCCCCTGAAACTAAAAAAGTTGTTTTCGCAATGCCGTCCGTCTGTCTGTACCTTGGGATAGAGCCGAAACTATTTTACTGATTGGGCTAAGCCTTGGTATCTAGGGTTTTCATAAGGTCCCCCCCGAGGGTTTTTTGTAATTAGATAATATAATCTTAAATTTAAGAGTAGTTTACTGAAGGGAAGAAATTGAAAAAATAGATTTTATCGATTTTGATTAAATTTTATATCTAGACACTGTTTAGCATAATAAACAAGATGGAAACACTCTTTTTATCAAGAAAATTACTTTGAGGGTCACAACTATTTGAAATAAGAAATAACTTATCATTGTAAATTTGTAATACTATTAAAAATAAAAATCTTTTATTTGAAGTTTATTTTTATAAAACCAATATATTCTGAATTATAACCATGTATATATATATATATATATATATATATATACTTTTTAATTCAGGTCTTTGAAAATTAATTTGATTCTTATGCTCTTTGGTGGACAAAGACAATATTTCTTTAACATTGTTCCTACTTCCTAATGCTATAAAGTAAGTAACAGTGTATATCATTTAATTTTTTGTCTTTGGTGTAGGGTTTTTACAACAATGTATATACCTACTATTTCGTTTCAGAAATCTTACGAGTTTTCAGTAAATATCTATTATGAGATAAAAGAGGGAGAAAGTCTGCGTGATGCACCGTATCAGTTATGTTTTGTTTAAGATTGGATTTGCCTTTTCGTCGCAAGGGCACGTGAGACAGGGACGCCTGAGAAGGTGATTAGTTGTATCTGAGAGCTTGCAAACTAAAGACGTGATGGCTAATAGAGTTGTGTTGGAAAGCTTTCAAGCTGTAATCGTGTTAACTAATGGTCGTTGGAAGGAAAGCTTGGTACATAGACGGGCGGTCCGTTGTTCGACCCTCGCGCGAATGATAAATGAAGCCGGACCCCGGCTGAGCGAAGCAGGCTGGGATACGATTTTTGTTGTATATGAGTTGATACAGTGAACAATATAGTTTGAGAGTGGTTAACGAATCGTTACTATCCTTGTTGCGAGGACGTTATGTGCACCGGTCTAGACAGTCAAAAAGACTGTTCGGGCCGTGGCTACATTCATTTATTAATTGTGTGCTCCATTTAAGCAATAAACACCCAAACCAGCTTCCGAAAACGTTCCGTTGATTTAGTGATCAAGTCATACTCCTTCCATAAATATCCACGGAACAATTAACTATGATGTTAATTGAAAGCAACATGAAGTGATAGTATGTAGGTGAGATGTGGTGGCGCCATTCTACCTTTCTCATCCCCACGACACTAACGTAATACAGTATACACATACTTTTGAAATACAGATATAATGCTGTCTATATTTGTAAAACTTAATCTAGTTGTTAAATTGCAAATGTTTTGCAGATATGTATATACTGTACATATATAGGCCTTCTAGTTCTTAATTATGTCTATGGCCGGTTGATTATGAAACTAACCAACCTAATAAAACCTAAAATTGTTATAAGCATGGAAGGTTGGGCTTGTTTGTAAAAAAAAAATCTGTCAATTACTACGCCAGAGTGAATAAAATGAGATCGAACTAAATTGATTATATTTTTATTAAAAACAAAAATCGAAAACAATAATAAACAATTCTGTTCCATTTGGTTCTGTTCCGTGTTCTATACCAGTGGTCACCAAATGGTGGACCGCAGATACATTTTTAAGGATCTTGATGAGATAGTGATAAACAGAAGAAATGATGCTATTTCAGTGGTGGGCAGGTAGTAGTCATGGAAGGCCAGTAATAATAAATAAGTAAAATAACTAAAAGAAAAGAAAATCACGTTTTTTAATTAGTATAGTCTTATAGGGCTTGAACTTGAGTCACTGTTAAAGTTTTGCTGGACCACGCAGGTATGTCGAGTTTTTAAAACGGACCTCCATCAAAAATAATTGGTGGCACCTGGTCTATACTATAAGTATTCAAAAGTGTCAGATTTTTAGGCCATCTAGGAGCATCAAGACAAGAGGGTGTGGAAAGACAGACAGACACACAAACACGCACGCACACACACACACACACACACACACACACACACACACGAGGAAGTTATGTATAGAGATATGGTTACAAAATCGATAAAGGGTTAGTTGGTTTTGAGGCCTTCTTGAAATATTTCAGTTTTTAGAGGTTTTCGGGGCATCGAGGTGTTTTCGGTTTTGGTTTATGTGAACCCCTGGGACCCCCAATGGGAATTTTCAGTCAGTCAGTAAGCTTCCTGGGCTTCTGGGATTCAAGATGGTTTTTGACTTCGGTTTTTTAGAAACCCTCCATTTTGAGGGCTCCTAGTGGTAATTTTGAGTCACCACTCAACCAGAAAAAAAAACCGAAAATACGGTGCCATTGGGTTCTGTCCCGTGGTCTATACTATAAAGGCTCGGCGACACAGAATGCGGGCTACCACAGCGTCCTGCGATCCTAGTACCCAGCGAGAAGGACTCTGATCTTTAATACATTATATCGCATCATCCCTATCACACATGCGCCGTCCTACCGCAGCGGGTTAGAGAGGGATGCGGTGGGTTAGTTTCAGTTTGTGTTTTGAGCCCACTGCATTTAGCCCTCTAGTAGGAACATGGAGACAGAAAAGATCATTGAAGAGGTACGAAAATAAATAAAAAAAATCTCTCTTCAAAAGAATGCAATTCCCAGCGCAGTCTGTGATATTTGCCAAGTTGCTCTCCTTTCTTATTGATCTCATGGATCCATTTTCTTTTTCTACATGTTCTCATCAGAGTGAATAATGCAAGCACTTCCTCTTCGTCGGAAGAAGAATTCATTTTCAATAGCATACAATAGCCACTTTAAAAAAAAACGAGAATAGTGCAACAGAAAAATCTGCTGTTTTTATACTGAGCTTTTGCGTCGCCCGCACTAGTGTACCACTGTGTGTGTGACGTCTCTTGATCGCAGGTTGCTGCTGTTTCCGGCAACGTCCTGCCCCTTGCGGTAGCCCGCATTCTGTGTGGCCGAGCCTTAAGTGTGAACAATTTCAGGTTTCTAGGTAATCTAGGGGGCTTCTGGAGGGTGTGGTAAGACACACACACGCATTAGAAAATTATGTGTATGTTTGTGTGTATATATATAGACGTATTGGTGAAAATACCTTTCCCGGCAAAATCGGTAGGTCCTTTCACGCCCACTCATTGAAATTCAGTGTGGAAAGCAATGGGAAACCACCACCCTTTCTGAACTCTCCTAGTACATAGAACATCTACCAGATGGTGCGGGCAGCACTAACTAGCCAAAAGGTTGAGTGTATGCCCAACGCTGGATGGATAGAAATCACATCAAACCAACCTTCAGGTTGTTGACTTATGAAGAAGATAGATATATATATATATATATATATATATATGCATACATATGTTTATATTATATAGGCCTATACATATATATGTAACAATTTAACAACCAATTTAAGTTTTGGTAATGAAGAAGGAATAAATTAATATTTGATTTGATTATTTTATTCAGATTCTAGTCCAACACCCTAGCTCAGTCGGTAGTGAGTTTGTCTATAGAGTTAAGAGTCCCGGGTTCGATTCACGGAATGGCCAATACATTTTTCGTTGGTGAAATGTGGGTTTATACTTTCACAGTGATGACTGGATGTTGAGCCTGT
Organism: Timema bartmani; assembly: GCA_902151455.1. Taxonomy (NCBI): domain Eukaryota; kingdom Metazoa; phylum Arthropoda; class Insecta; order Phasmatodea; family Timematidae; genus Timema; species Timema bartmani. The sequence continues at coordinate 113,172 of CABFWB010000722.1, read as the reverse complement.
TCTAGTCTTAATTTATATTATAATGCAAAATATATGGCTTGAATAAAAAGCTGATCCAGGCCATATACTAGAAACAGTAATGAATGTAAAAAAAAAGTTTTAAGCAATTGAGCATAATTTTGTCCCTTCTCCCCCGTAGTGAGTTATTTATTAGTAGTATTTTTCTTATGGGGGTCTTTGATTCAAATCCTTGATAAGAACTTCAGGTGTCTGTAAATATAGTCGCTTCAGAAACCACAATACATAATCAGGGTGGTATTAAGCGCTTGTAAGCCAGACTTTCTAAAAAACTGTGAAACTCTCAAATGAAGACATAGTTTATAAAACTAAGCAAAGCAGAAAAATATATCATTTTATAAATTGGTTTCACAAATTTAGGTCACCGTTAAACAACAGAATGAATTCGGTATCGACCCATTAAAATAGTTACGTTTCTATCGAAATAGGTTCATAGTGATATCCAATCTTCGTAAGACTACAACGTCAAATAATGATAATGTGTAAATTTCAGGCATTTATTATACAACATAGGAACTAGGGCCTTGTTTTTAAAGTGAGCTCCAAAGTAATTGGCCATGCTAACTCTAATTCGCATCTCCAAATGAGAATCAACCCAAAACACCCTTTTAAAATCTCAAACTTCATAGTTGGATAGCCCTTCCCCTCTTCCTTTGACGAGTTTACACAGTCACTATTTTCGCCTTGTAAACATTGACTTGCTTTTTAAAATTACATTTTTATTGATTGCTATTCTAGATAGACATATGCTACCATGGACTATTTTAATCTTCATTCTGGCAGGAAGACTCGTACAGGCCATTTTAGTGACCAAGCCATAGAGCCTAAGCTGTAGAGGATTTATAAAAAAATACGTTTACAAAAAACTACTTTAAAATAAAAATAATAATCTTGTGACGCTGTAGGACTATATTTAAAATTATATATGAATTTATTGTATTTTCTTCCAACGTTATATCTTTAAAACTCGCTGAATAAAACGTAAATTCACTAACATGAGAAATACTATGGTGACCTGCCGTGACGTCACAGGTAGGAAACGTCCTTAATGAAAGGAAGTATTTTGATGTGATGGTTGAATTATCTATTTCAATAAATACACAGAGAAGTTAATTATATACCAGTAACCTGGTTGTCTAGGGGTAAGGTGTCAGACTTCTGTGCTGGGGGTCCGAGGTTCAATCCTCGGTCCTGGCACAGATTTATCTGATTACCAAACCCCTCCTTCACATCTGATAAGACGTGTATTAATCACAACTTGTGAATGTGAGGAATGCCAGGCCTCCACCGTGGTTCGAATCCCACGTTAAACTGTAGGTCCTCCATTTCATCTCACAATCACCCTACCATTACACATTAGCATAAGTGCGTATAAACCGAACGGGTAGTAAGACGCGGTTCTATAATAATAAGTTATTATTATTATTATTATTATTATTATTATTATTATTATTATTATTATTATATACCACACCCTTAGAACTAAACATCTAGCCCAAATGTGAAAAATGGGAACATTAGCTAATATGATATACTCAACTATTCATAGCTAATTAATTAAATCGTGCCTGCTCCAAGTGGGACCACATGAAACTCCTGTAGTCCTTTGAGCAATCAGTTACGAAAACGGGCCCAAATCATCGAAACCATTCTCGTCATTCTACAATGAGGCAAGCCTCGGTCCATGGGAGTAGGTTCAAATGAAATATTGATTAATTACTCCTCTGCTACATCGAGTATTATCCATCCTAGCCTGTCTGGTCGGCCTACTACACAGCAACCGCTAGCATCCCTCCCCACCCCTGTTTCCCCTTCTCTCGTGACCTCACAGCTAGAGGGGAAGAGGGAGGCATAGTCTGGCACGTGGCAGCCAGGTATCGACTGCAGCCGGTCTAGTGGGAAAGGTCGTGGGTTGGTGCCTGTTCACTGCCATGGCCACGGCCGTGGTCTGCTGACTGTCACCCGTCTGTTGCTTGAAGCTATTTTTAGAGATCACACCTCTTTGAAATAAACATAGCCTTCGCTCCTATACACTGCGTTTTTACCACCACTATTCCATTTGTTTCCTTAGTACCGATTGAACTTTTGGTTTTAAGTCTTTGTTGCAGTAGCGTATTAGTCTCAAAGTGTTTCCCGGTACGTATGTTAAAAAAAAAAATTATAAGTGAGTGACTAGTAACTAAGGTGAGATCTCCTCTACCCAGGCCAAACAGAACTTAAAGTTATCTGGTTTAACGAAAATCGAGATAATACTGAAATTGTAAGAAATATCTGAAACTCAGAGTGACAAATTTTTGCTGTTGTATAACTATTTATGTTATTTAACAAGTAAATATATATACATAATAGATATTATTTTAGTGTATGACATATTTGACTGAGAGATATAGTATCTACAGTAGTTCGGTCACCGTGTATGTAGACTTTTAGCCGTGCTTTGGGAACAGAACGTTGCCCAGGGTCATGTCTTGGAGGATTTACACGTCATACCCGCAACGAGAGGATGTGATGATAATGATTATAAAGTTGGGGACCCAGTGGAAATCTTAAACCTAATTTAAGCTGAATTAACCAGGCCATGGAAACCATAGGAACAGTTTACCTTTCGGGAAAAATACCTATGGCTGTGCCAAGAATCGAACCCAGGCCCTCGATAACAATAGCCACGGGTGCTGACCACTAGTCCAAAAGGCCGCTCTATATCAAATTATTTTGTTTAAAGTTTGCCTTAATTCTATGTGCTGCGTGGTACCCAACCAAGCAATGATGACTAAACAATCCTACACATAATCTTCAGACGAGTGAATAGTAAACCAGTGATCACGATTAAATAAAATAATACCTACGTATATTAGTCAACTGGATTTTTGTGCCATATTCTTATTTCACATATTAAAAGGATCAATTTATCAAGTATAAGTCCGTATCACCCCACAGATGAACGAGGTTTCATTGTATTATGTAAAATTGACTTAAGTATTATTTTAGACTATATATTGTATAAGATATTCAATTGAATAAAATCCTCCAAAAAATGTGTGTTTGTGTTTGAACATCAAAGTAAAGTAGGCCTAACTGTAATTTTTATAGGCCTATATAATATTGACAGGGTTGATGTGTTAATATACATTTATTTACAAACACAAAGTATAAAGGTAGTATTATACGTAATAAGTTTGTTACTCGTAGAATAGTACGCATATCAAATTTTTTCTACAACGTTTCACTATCCGTTCGTGCTACACGCATATATATATATATAATGCGAATGTGTTATGGATGAGGATGGTAGAATTTAGAGAAAATGTATCCATATTTTCGCGGAGGTAAATTGGGGGAACTTTTAAGATAAGCCACAGTCAGTTCATCCAGCCAGTATTCGAACCCCAACCTTCCCGTAACCGACAAACAAATCAGAGTGGAAGAGCTTGACGTTTAATTCATGTGCCCACCGATTTGAGTCCTCACTGATGAGTTCAAAAATAAAATAACTCCGTATATGGGACTTTATAAGTCATGACTTTTGTTCCAAAACTCATCAAGCACTACCACTATATGATCATCCCTCCTAAGCATCAAGCAGTACCACCATATGATCAGCCCTCCTAAGCATCAAGCAGTACCATCCCATAATCAGCCTTCCTAAGCATCAAGCAGTACCACTATATGATCAGCCCTCCTAAGTATCAAGCAGTACCATCACATGATCAGCCTTCCTAAGTATCAAGCAGTACCATCACATGATCAGCCTTCCTAAGCATCAAGCAGTACCATCACATGATCAGCCTTCCTAAGTATCAAGCAGTACCACTATATGATCAGCCCTCCTAAGTATCAAGCAGTACCATCACATGATCAGGCTTCCTAAGCATCAAGCAGTACCACTATTTGATCATACTTCCTAAGCATCAAGCAGTACCATCACATGATCAGCCTTCCTAAGCATCAAGTAGTACCACTATATGATCAGCATCCTTAACCATCAAGCAGTACCACCATATGATTATCCTTCCTAAGCATCGTCTTGTGTGTCAGCTTACAAGTACGCACGATGGAATCGACTGTCCTCGTTCTATTGGAGGCTGGAGAGCGACTGACATCCTGACATATAAAGGTGATGCATTCCTCACCAGCTACACACGTCAGACACTTTAGCTCAGGCAGTATAGAACGTACACCAAAATACATTAATAGTCCCAGGTTCGAGTCCTGGTACATCAACATTGTTTACCCAGGGTAGGTCCTCGAAACGTTTCAAAGACCTGCGCGAATAATCGAAACGTTGATCACCAGCAGTTCACCCATCCCTCTGTAGAGTAATGGGACGCACATTCCATGAAACACCCTTGACTCCTTGAGGGTTGAATCTCATTTTACATCATTATTTAACAATCACACGTTCTCCCTCAGACATATTTCTTGCGATGCGACAACTTGTCACTTTAAAGTACGGTAAAAATCAGGGTTTGAACTAAATTTTCAATACATGATTTAATTTGTACTTGCTATTCCAATCTGAAAGCATCAGAAAAGTTACAGGACTAGTTACAGGGCTAAATTTAAGGGTAAATACAATGATTTTTACAGGGATAGTGGCAGGGATAGTTACAGGGATAGTTATATGGATATTTACAAGGATAGTTACAGGGTTAGTTGCAGGGCTGGTTGTAGGGAAAGTTACAAGACTAGCTGAAGGGCTAAATACAAGGATATTCGTAGGGATATAGGCCTATATAGGGATATTTACAGGATAAATGCAGGGATATTTACAAGGCAAGATACATGGATAGCTACAGGGATAGTTGCAGGGTTAGAGAGATGTAAAGTTACAGGGATAGTTACAAGGATAGTTAAAAGAATAATAAACAAGTCTAGGCCCAGGGCTAAGTACAAGGATGGTTGCAGGAAAAAAATACAGGGATATTTGCAGTGTTAAATACAGGTATAGTTATAGGGATAGTTGCAGTAATAGTTCCAGCGCTATATACAGTAATAGTTGCAGGAATAAATAGAGGGATAGTTGGAAGAATAGTTTCATGTATAGTTACAAGGATAGTTACAGGGCTAGTTACAGGGAGCAGGGCTAGTTACAGGGCTAAATAGGGATAGTTACAGGGCCAAATACAGGGATAGTTACAGGGCTAATTAAAGCGCTAGTTACAGGGATAATTTCATTGCTAAATACAGGGATAATAATTGCAGGTTTAAATAGAGGTATAGTTACAGGGCAAAATAGGGGATAATTACAGGTCTAAATACATAGCTAGTTACAGGGATAATTGCAGGGCTAAATACAAGGATATTTGCAGGGATATTTACAGGGATAAATATAGGGATAGTTTCAGAGCTAAATACAGGGATAGTTACAGGGATAGTTTCAGGGCTAAATACAGCTACAAGGAAAGTGTTCCTGATTCTTGATATAAGAGTTTGCTCCCAGCTTCACTCAAGGTCACTGTTCAAGCCTACCATTTTCTTTCAGTAGAATGCTCTTAAGTGAGCAATGAATGGCTTTTAATTTTGTTTTTTGTTTTTGAGTTGGAGGGGGCGGTCGATTGTTAACTTCTTTATTTAGAAACCTCGATTTTAAAATAAACATTGCTTGAGATTTTACTTAACATTTACAGAAAAAACTCGATTATATTTGTTGAAGTTTATTGAAGTTTTAATAAAACATATTATATTAAAATTTCAATACATTTGGTATATTCTTTTTAAAACAAAAAATACATGAAACACCCTTAACAATATTAATTTTAGAACAAAAGTTTATTTATTAAGATAATGGTTTCTAAAAATAATTTGTTTAAAAAAAGTAATTTAATTGGCTTGAATACCCAAGGACCCTATCTACTTGAAGGGAAATAACCTCACACTACTTTTTTGTATGAGAATAGCTCTTTTGAAAATATTAAACCACTGAAACAATCCTCGCCTATCTTTGAAAACTTTGTTGTAACTAATTTTTTTTTAAGAGATGGCAAGAGAACAAACACCTGAATGTAGTGTTCCTATGAAATAGAAAGCAGCTCTAACGTACTTATTCAATTGACAAGTTTGTTTTATATCAATTGAATAAATACAATTAGGACAAAAAATTAATTTATATCTCGCTAAACTTAAAAAAGTTCTTTCCCTTCCAAAAATAAAAATATAGACGCAATTCGGTTCAAGTTTTGTCTTTCTGATGAAAGATGTCGTCTGGTGACTCGAGGACAGTCAGCGCATTCTCGTGAGTAGCGCGCGAACCACAGAAAGCACACCACGAGATTGGGAACGGTCATTCACCCAGAGGCCGCCTGAAAATGTGGAGCAGCTCGGTAATGCCCTTAACCTCTGTCTTCGTGTGTGTATGTGTGTGTAACATTACCTGATTTAATGACATCACATACGTTATAAAGTGACTGGTTTCTGAGCTGAGGGTTTTTATATCAGAATACCCGCTTCAGCGTCACTCTTACCAGACTGTACTGCCAATGATGGTGAGATCGGGGTTCTAGTCCCAGGTCCAGGTAGTTTTAACTAAATGCTTTTCCACTCATCCTCCGCGAAAATGCGGGTACACCTTGGAATTAAAAACTACCTTACCCCTAACACATTAGTGTAATTAATGCATATACCTAAAACCTGAACGGTTAAAAAGACATGGGCCACGATTTTTTATTTATTTTTTACGAAATACCCGCATCAATGAGCACGCAGACCAATGTCAGGCTCTTCTAGTCTGGTATGCTAGTTTTTGGAGGTCGGGATGAAAATACCAACCGGAAAAATTAGGGGTGTTTTTTTGTTTGTTTTTCCCAAAATATTTTCCTCTCCCTCCAGCCAGATGCGGATATAATTCCTTAAAATTCTACCTTTCACACGTTTACTCCATTAGCGCTATTAATTCGCGTTTGCCTATAGTTGGTCGGCTGAGCAATCCAGAATACTTTTATTTTTAGCCCCACGTCTTACTAGCCGTCCAGGTTTTAAGCATATGTACCAATTACGGTAACGTGTTCGGGATTAGGAAGGTTTAGTTTAAAATTGTACCCGCATTTGTGTGGGGAAAAAATAGAATACTATTATGGTTAAACTTCCCTCAGTACACCCGATTAGGACTCGAACCATGATCTCTCCGTAATCAGCAGTGCACTCTATTGCGAGAGCTATTCCTTAGACCATTCAACCATTGAAGCGGGTTTCATAATGTTATAACTCCCAATGACCCGGGGTTCGAATCTTGGCTGGGTGCAGTGAGTCTAGTTTTATAATGGGGATGTGTCATTGTGACGTTCAAATATTCTTTTCCCTTAGTTCTAAGCTACCCTATTAATACCCACACCCTAGAGACTCTAAACTAACCTCATTATATCCATACCCTAGACCAGCGTTTTTCAACCGGTGTGACGCAAGGGGTCATCAGGTGTGCCACAGGAGATTGGGGAGAGATTATAAATGAAGCAAGAAAAAATTAAAGGAATCAAAAAAGATTTTTTAAAACGATGAATAACATAATTTTTGAAAATAACATATTACATATTAGAATTTCGAGATTTAACCTTAAGACACAATTTTTAGTACCAGTTTTTAATGATAAAATCTCTGGTTAAAAAAGTTTTATGGTGTGCCTTGACAATTTCTACGCCTTCTTCAGTGTGCCGTGAGTTGAAAAAGGTTGAAAATCGTGGCCTTGGACTCTAAACTACTCTATTAGTACCCATACAATAGATTCTAAACAACTCTCATAATATCTGTACACTAGACTCAAAACTACCCTCATAATACCCATACCCTAGACTTTAAGTTACCTTCTTGATAGCCATATCATAGACAAACTCCCATCACAAAACTCCAGACAAAAAAAAATTTAAAACCCCTCTTGAATAGTGATTACAGTGGCCTTTGAAGAATTGCCCCAAGCCTTGTTCGAGATAAGAGTTCCCTTGCCAGGAGGATTAGGACCACAGACACTGAAAAAATACAAGTATAGCAACTTTACTACGGACACTACCCGCATCGATAGGCACGTGGATAAANAAGGAGTTTGTTCCTTAATTGTTTCCCACTCTTAGGCCTACTCCGTGAAATGCAGGTAAATTTAATCCAAAATTCCACCTTTCTCATTCTTACAACATTAGAATAATTAAAATGTGTATAACCCGGATGTGTAGTAAGACGTGGGGTGAGAAAAATATTATATAGACACACTAAGAAAAGTGACAGGGCCGAATCAAAATTCTATTCGTCTAAAATAAATACTAGTTTATAGTTTCCCCTTGGTAAACACACGAACTAAAACGTTCGTTATGTAGGTGTGATTGTTGACCGTTCTCTCCGAATAACCTAGTTCTGTCCCTAGAACGTGGTTCTCTCCTAGGATCAACATTGTCCGACACTAATGGTACTGGGGAGTGAAAACCTTCACTTGAAGGACCGTGAGTATTTCGAGAACGCGAGGACCACTCTTTGTAGTTTAAGGACGTTGCCTGCCTGTGACGTCATGCCAGGTCAACACAGGGTTTCCCATATTAATGAATTTACATTATATTCGGCAAGTTTTAAATATATAACGTTGAAAAAAAAACAGAAATCTTTAAATAATTCTAAAAATAATCCTACAGCTTCACAAAATAATTATATTTATCTTCAAGTAGTTTTTGTGTAAACTCTTTATTTATAAATTCTCTACAACTTAGGCTATTTGGCTTAGTCACTGAAATGTCCTGTAGAAGTCTTCCTACCAGAATGAAGATTAAAACAGTCCGTGTTAGCATAGGTTTATCTAGAATAAAAAACAATAAAAATGTAATTTTAGAAAGCAAGTCAATGTTTTAAAGGCGAAAATAGTTTGGTGACTGTGTAAACTCGCCATAGGAAGAGGGGAAGGGTTATCAGAAGATAATCAAGAGGCCTCGCAAGGTGAACTGCTCATTTTCTTCTCTCTATTTCTATTTCGTACATATGTCTAAGTGTGATCGTGCTTAGATTGCTTGGGTACGTCACTTAAGCTGCAACCTGCTTTTCAAAATAGCCTCAAAATCTCCAAATAATAAACTTTTTTTTTGCACCGCGTTTTATTACCCGTTCGGTTTGTACGCAATGTCCTAATTATGTAAGTGTGTTAGGAATGGGGACGTTTTAAATTAGAAGTGTGCCCGCGTTTACGTGGAGGGAGAGTGGAAACCCATTTAGGAAAAAATACCCTCAGTACACCCGACAAGGATTCAAACCCTGATCTCCCCGTTATCGGTGGTCTAGTCTAGCGTAGTACCTTAAAGGCTAAGACCATGCAGCCACCGAAGTGCGCGACAACTTTGTTAAAGGCACCGTCTACTTGGAGGTGAAAATAATCATCTGCAGTATTTATTAAGGAAAGGGCAGTTCTGAAGCTCCAAAAACAACTAAAACAACCCTTAATCCTGTTATAATGTCTTGTGCGCCTATGAAAATAAAACTTTTTTGCTTATGTTTCTAGTAATATACCTTAATCTCATATTTCGGACATTTTACGTTAGATTTATTTTAAAAAGGGCTAATTATACATTTTAATATTTGTTTTTAAAAACTAATTAGCTTAGAATACAAGTTTTATGGCTATATACTATAGAGACATCTTATTGTCTCTACCCTCCATTTTGGAACGTGTGATGTTTTAAAATAATAAACCATTTCTTAAATATAGTGAGATTTCTGAAAATCTGCAGCTAGCCTTAGCGCTCCGGTAGGCGGTCCCCTTAGAGTTGTTTAAAATGGTCTCAAGATGGTGGATCACTATTCAATTACAGTTGTATTTTATTATAAAATAGTTTTGTTGTAGAATGAATGTTGTTATTTTCTTCCACTAAGTTTGGGTGTTTACTATCAGAGAGTTATATCTTACAGTTGACCTGGGTGGTATTGGAGTAAAGTTTTCGCCTCAAGACACAATATTCGTGGGCTCAAACCCAGCCGGGGTCGACGGATTTTTCTTGAGTGATAGAAATTCGTAGCAGAACTTCCTTCGAAGAGGAAGTAAAATCGTCGGTTCCATGACGATTGTGGTATGTAGAAGACTCCTGAAAGGTATGTGAAAATACCCTTCCCGGCAAAATTGGTAAACCCTTTCGATCCCGCTCATAGAAATTATCATATGCTTATATAATCATAAAGTTCAGTAAGTGCACCTTAAATAAATAATCTCTCTTGTTTTATGCCGCTGAACTATCCTTGATAATAAACACATCGCTAAGAATTTTTCTCATTCATTAAGTTATAAATGACTAATTTAGGGTATGATTTCAGTGCTCAAGAATGAATTGAGTAAAAGGCATTAAAGGAGTGAAAACACCCGAAACTAAAATTAGTTTTCAACATAAAGATCAGGATGAACGCAATTACTTTCTAAAATGCTCTAATCTTTCAAACCTAAAAACTTAATTTCACTATCTTAAGCAAAAATAGCTTCAATTGAGTTTCTCATTATTACAAAAAGAAAAGAGGTCTCCTATATAAACAATAAGACTAACGCTTAATTTTTACCAAATATATGAAACCATTTATTTGCAACAATGTTGGGCTTTAAATATTACTACAGTCACTTTATAATAAGTTGACAAATGTGTGTCTGTAAGGCGAGATATCTCGGGTGTTGGTTTAATTTTATGTGAGAAATCAACTGTTAACATACTCGTGTGCTGCCAAACGTTGCACGTATTTGGTGCGCAAATTCAACCATTTTTAGGTGATCTATGTTTAATAAATTCTACAGATTTGTTACACCAACCTCACTCATAAACCAGAATTTTTAAACTATGCCAAATTCCTAAATATCACATTCCATAATCTTGTATTTCCTTAAGTTTATAAAAATAAGAATAGAGCTATACTGCATTATAGTTCCTTTTGTAATTTGTTTGAGTCGTTAGACATCCTCAGTTTGTAACTTTTATAATATATTAACCTAGTGGGTGTGTATGTTTACAAACATAATGTTGAGTTTGAGGAGCACGAAAAATACTAGTCACCATTTGTTTAAATCATGACCTTTCATTAAGCAGGTCAGAAACATTCACTCAATCACGCGCACGGAATGTGTGGGATAGGCCTCTGACGTAGAACTACGTCACTCTACCAAGGTCAAACCATTGTTTACATAAAATATAGACAGATAGTGTATTTACAAGTTAATAAAAAGAGCTAAAATAAAGTAAGCATCTGTATCGGCTGATGTGCGAAATCTGGATAATGTCAGGCTTAGCCGTAAGATGTCAGCACTATCCAAGTTCAATGGATCAAGTCATAAATAGAAAGTAATCTATCTCATTTTTGACTCTATCTGGTTAGTAAAGTTTGTACTGCAGTAAAAATGTTTGACTAGACATTCTCACCAATTTGTAAAATGGCTATCAAAATGTTGAGACCATGTTAAATTACCTGAAAAAAAAAAGCTTTATCCAACTTTATCTGCATGGCAATAAACTACAAATCCCCAATGTTACTTGAACCTTGTGGCTTTTTTTTATCTGTATGTGTAGGAATGATTTATTTTGTTACCTTTCTTAGAATATTTTTCTTCCCTACAATGAAAGAAAGTTGAATAGACGCAAACAATAAAAAAATGTACCGTTTATTCAGTCTCCTCCCCCTCCGTCGTTACTTCACTCCCCCTTTTACGGTTCAACAAATGGCCACTGTCTTTTTCAGAGGTTGAAGGAGGGCTCATGTCCCGTTATCGTAAGGGAAGAACGAGTCCCGTTAGGCAAGAACCCTCTTTCCCCCTCCTTTCATCCTCTCGCGCGTTCATAATTACTTTGGTGCGTAGGAAATGTTCACTGTTACTCAGCTCAAAGAAAACAACCGTATGTCCTAGCCCGAACACTCCTCAAGAGACAGGTTTTGATAAATTTCAATTCGTAGCGAATCTCCTTACTTTGGAATAATATCTAAGAAAAACAAAGAGATATCGACTACATATCAAGGGTCACATGACTTACAAACTAACATAATTTATGAGACACTTATAAACAAATACTAAGCCTAAAACTATATTAGGTAGCATGCGCTGGGGAGCACATAGTCTAAACTTAGTCTAGTCTGGTTTACCGGTGACAGGGAGGTTGGGGATTGAATCCCACTAGGGTTTACTGACGGTGTTTTTCTATCAATTGTTTGCCACGCTCCCTCAACGTAAATGTGGGTAGGCCCTATATTTCCTCTATATTATATATTCCTTATACATGTTACATACTTAAGCTCAATTATACTCGTTAAATTACTCATGTGTTCAAGAATATTTTGGACATCCAATATAAATTAACCAGACCTAACTTATATAAGTAAGTTAAAATTTTACGTTATTTAATACGCAATGCTTAGACAACGAGATTTTATCAACACATGACTTGAAATTAACTTCACCTAAGACGCTCTAATATACATACCTAGCCGGAGTGATGGTGAGCGACGTGGATGGATACAGCATCGTCTAGTACCACGTCAATTAAACTACATGTGCATTTATAATAAACAAATGGAAATTTTTAAGTTACGGTTGCACAACGTATTTCTACCCATTTTAATAACGTTAATGGGGTGGAAGTGAGGAAGGTAGAATTTGGAGAAAACTTACATTCGCGTTGATGTAGAGTGATAAATATATTTTTTCTCTAACTTATTTTATTCGGTCTGGATTTGAGCCCTGACCTTCTCGTCATTGGCAAGCTAAATTACATGAGCCTGAACTTTAGTCTGCATGCTCACCAATGTGGGTATAAAACTTAAATTTCAGAGTTAGAGAAGAAGAGTTTTTAAGACACTCATTGAATCTGTCCAAAGTTACCTAAAAACATGTTATCTACTTTACGGATATATTGGGTTTTTTGCAACACGACTTACTAGCCGTTTGGATTATATGCATATATATTAATCACGCCAGGAATGGGGTTATGTGGAATTTAATGGAAGTGTACCCGCATTTGCATAGAGGGAGTGTGGGGAAGCTTTTAGGAAAAACACCCTCAATACATCAGACCGGGATTTAAATCACGATCTTCCCATCATCGGCAGTTTTGTATTTTGCGAAAGTGACTCCTTTCTGTGTTATTCAACTCAGGGTACGCGAGCTCATATTAGGGGGTACATAAAATTTAATATATATATATATAATATGGAGTATAGAATACGTATGACTTGCATTATGGACCAAAAATTTTGCAGGTATAAAGTCAGTGGAGAAACTTACTTAACTTGCTTCCCCTAAAATTCCAGGAACTCGCATAGAGCACAGTAAATTTTATCAGAATTTATTGATTCATAGAATGAAAATAGTTTTAACATAATAGTGATGTAAAATCAATTAGTTAACTTGGAATTGCATAGTATAAAACTTTTCTTAAAAAAAAAAATTATTTTGAATATTTTTCTAAGAAAAACAGTGCTGGAACGGCGCTCCCACGCGTTCCCGCTCCACTACACCTCTGTAAGGGGTCGTCCATAAACTACGTAACGCTTCGAGGGGAGGGGGAGCTCTAATGTCTTCATGCTGTTACATGGGGGGAGTGGTGGGGTACATCAAAGTGTTACGTAACACAGGTCTTAAACTCAAGTTCTAATGTTGAAAAATAATATTATTGTTCATGTCTTCACCTTTGATAAACATACTTATGTATAACTTCCGAATATCTGTGGCGTTGAAAATGCAAGTTTAGCACTTATTTTTTGTTTATAAATATTTCTAATGTGCTTAGGTGGCACTGTCTTCCCGAGAATATGAATGCCAAGCACATTCGAAAACGCATATTTGCATGCAGATGACAGTGACATGTTTATATTCACAGCATTTGTTTAGATTTGTCCAACCAACTGACCCCCTCACGTGCTTTTAGTTGGATAGCAGCTGTCAGTCGAAGCGGCCTTAATTTATAATTATAGTTGAGTTTGAGTATAATTTAGATTCCTACTGCACAGTCTTTTACATAGGTCGTGAATAATCGCTTGTCTTTGTACGAAAAATGTTTTCAAAAAGAGTAAACTTGTTCATTGCTTGCGTATGAAAAGCGATATCCAGAAAAAAAGTGGAAGAGTCTCAGATGTTGTAGTGAAATGGAAAGAAGCCATGTACAGAATGTATCTCAAGGAAAGTTTGAGGAGTCCATCGATAGTGTTATTTCTTCGTACCAGCGGCATGATATGAAAAGTAAAGCTTCAAATATAATTTATTATCTACAAAAGGTAGGTGTATTTAGGCCTATACCTTTTCCCTTATGATAAATCTAGTGTGTATGTATATAAATGCAACTATTATGCATATGCTATGGTGGCTGCCTTGTCTAAATTGTCGTTTTCTCAGTAGACTAGACGGCCGATGTTGGGAAGATGGGGTTCGAATACCTGTCAGGTCTACTGAGGGTTACTTTCCTAAACGATTTCCTACTCTCCCTTCATGCAAATGCTGGTAGATTTTCTTTAAAATTCTACCTCTTTAGTATACATTTTGTAGGGTGGTATAGTCAAATTGTAGTTATTATAAATATTTTTATTATATTTATCTAATGGATTAGAAATGAGGAAGGTAGAATTTTAGAGGTAATCTACCCTCATTAACGTGGAGATAGATTATAGAACCATTTAGGAAAAGCCACTCTGAGTACCCCGACAGGTATTCGAACCCCAATATCCGCTTCATTGGTCATCTAGTCTTTTTCGAGAATGAATCCAGGATCCAGGATCGATGTTGGAACAAAATATGAGTCTAGGTATTGATAAGTCAATTAAAGTAAAATTGTAGACTAATCCAATAATAAGTTAGAAAAGTTGTATAGCTAGAATTATTTAAATAGCTCTTTATATGATGATAATATGACTATACAAAAAAAGTGCACAATATTAAAAAAGATGTCTTTCCCCAGCTTCAAGCATCTGATGTGGACACTTTATCATCATCAGGTAGCGCTACTATAAAAAAAGGGCCATCTTAGTTAGCACATGCTGCGGCGTCTTGCTCTTATTCAGATCAAAAACCTGACATCTATAAAATAAATATAGCAGAGTTAGATATCATTCTGAAAAATGAAAAATGACATCTGGACACGGGAATCGAACCCGGGACCTTTGGCTTAGTACGCCAATGCTCTAACCACTGAGCTATCCAGGATTCGTCCCGTGCCCACGGTCATTCTTCACTCATATTTTAAGGCAGAGTCTATGATGGACAGAGCAGAAATCGTCAGCTACATTATGTGATTTTTTATTAATATCACAAGCCATCGGATAACGCAGCCATCGGCGACTCGGTAGTGGCTATTGCCAAGTTGTACAATTATTATTAAAATTGTCAGGGTATGCGTATATTTATTAAGTGTAAATAGCCGAAGCTATATTAATGGTAGTTGGTTCAGTTAGATATCATTCTGTCATTTTTCAATTTTCAGAATGACCGTGGGCACGGGACGAATCCTGGATAGCTCAGTGGTTAGAGCATTGGCGTACTAAGCCAAAGGTCCCGGGTTCGATTCCCGTGTCCAGGTGTCATTTTTCAATTTTCAGAATGATATCTAACTGAACCAACTACCATTAATATAGCTTCGGCTATTTACACTTAATAAATATAGCAGAGGTTTTTCCTCGTGAACCTGAGGAATTTGAGCTCGCCGTCTTTATGTCTGTACTTGTCTGTCTTATCTGTTTGTATATGTAGCTATCAGTAAATAATAATACTCTCTGAAATAATTTATGTTCAGGATTTAAAATGGATTTTAAGAAGTATTAATTCTGAATCCCTCCTTTAGTATCACAAAACTTCCCTATGAAGTAATTTCATTCATTCTTGGTGAGAAAAGTTATGTTAACACAGGTTGGGGAGGGGGAGGGGGCTAGGATAAATGTCTACATGGTGTTAAATGGGAAGGGGGGTATATAAAGGCAAGAAAAAGCGTTACGTGGTTTATTGACTACCCCTAAAGTCGAAGAGTAAATATATCTAGGGGTACGCGAACCAAAAAGGTTGAATACTACTATCTTAGACCATGCAGCCACCGAAACGAGTTTATAATATATATTAAGTAATTAGAGAGGTAAAATATCAGAAGTCCACACGCAGCAACTGATTGTTCATTAGCTCATAAGGGATTCGATCAGGAATTACTGACTAAATCATGACCAAACTTGTAAGAATCATAAAATAAGTAGACAAAACTCTCATAAGTTACATAGATCCAAGTCAATTTAATTTTTATTTGTTTCACGTTGCTTGAATTCAACTTTATAATAACAATGGTCGCATTAGTCACAAACATTTTTACAGTCCTTAATAAACTTCCTGTGGACCTAGTACAAAATTTATGAAGGTGAGACTCGCTTCGGTGGCCGCGTGGTCTAATGCGCTACTCTCGCAGTAGACTAGACTGCTGATGACGTTATGAAGAGTATATAGAGGTTCAAATCTCGGTTGGATGTATTGAGGGTTGTTTTTTCATAATGGTTTTCCACTCTCCCTCTGAGCAAATGCGGGTAAACTTCCTCGAAATAAAACCTTCCTAATCCCTAAAATCATTTGTGTAATTAATTAGTACATAAGCGTATAAGCCAAACGGAAAGTAAGACGTGGTGATTAAAAAAAAGGTGAGTTTTTTTTGTATTTGGCCCAATCAAAGGAAAATGAGTAGGCCTCTACAGTAACAGTAAAGGGTCACCTATTCTTGTTGGTATGGTGCTAACTTATATCCTTATCCTCAGCAAAGTGTAGCTTTAAAATGTATTTGTTGGACTGTATGATGCGTTCTGCCTATCTGCATATTTACACTGGTTGGATAGGGACTATTAAGGTAGAATTTAGAGAAATATAAATGCATTTGAGTAGAATGAACGTGTAAAGTCATCTAGGTAAAACCTAGTTCACATGGGCGAGATTCAAACCCCAACCTCCATGTGAATGATAGACCAGGAATGGTTAACGACTTAACGCCATGCGTGTGACACTTGAAATGCTTTTGTGATCACGATATCAAGGACATTAAGGAAAAACAGGTATTTCTTAAGAATTAGATTAAAACATCAGCCTAATGAACAAAGGGTACCGAGTTTGGTTACCGTGATGGTCAAAACATTTATTATTGGTGAAATTATGGTTTACCCTTTTACAGCGATGAATTAAAGGCAGGGGAATTGGTTTTGTGTATTTCTAGGTTTAAGATAGTTTATAAGTCGTGAGCTAATATAATCAGCTCAAAATTTTCACGTTAAATACCTCTAATAATCATAATATTAAAAACCTTGTACGTAATACACATTAAAAACCTTGTCCATAATACACAATAACGTAAACATGTACTAAAAGCTCCCATTCTCCGTATTTCACTACCCTCCGGGGGTTTCCCCATATTTACACTAATGAGGTAAAAGAATGATAAAGGTAGAATTTAGAATAAATCTGTCCGCATTTGCGTTGAGGTGAAATTGAAAACTATATATCCTACCGCAGTTCTGCATGTAGTTGAAATAACGCGCACGGGTAGTAAAACACAGTGAAGACAAAAATCTGTTAGTGGTAAGCAAAAAAAAGGGGGGGGGAGAAACAGAACCAATGGGTAGGGAACGCGAGAAAATGCCAATGCTTTTGCAGTTTTTATAGTAAAACTTTTTTGACAAAATAAATGAAATAATGCTTAAGTACAGAAATGGAGTTTAATTTTCTTCACACGGTGATATCGACAGTTCTTGAAAATCTCTCATGAGTATAGTGGCAGTAGACGAGGAACTTTTAAAACGAAGAGAAAAGTTGTCACTAAACTCCAGGACAACCTTGATTGATGTTTAATAATTGTTGGTATCACCGTTTGAAGAAAATTAAACTCTATGTTTGTATTGAAGCAATACATTATTTATTTTGATCAAAAAAGTTTTGATGTAAAAACTGCAAAAATACTTACCTTTTAAACTGTCTCCTACATCCCCACCTTAATAGTATGAAATTATTGTTATAAATTGGTGGTATTTAAGGGAAAATCAGAAAGGATATTTTAAATGTTTCTCATAGAAAATCAACTATCTATATAAAACCATCCATCAAACAAAAAATTACTAATATAGCTTAATTTAATAAAAAATCAAATATATATTTGCTTTGAAATCATTTTTAAAAACTCATGCTCCGTTAAGGCTATTTTCTTAATGTTTTAGGTGCTTTGGAATTTGGATGAGTAAAAAAGGTTGATAAACCTAGCAACCCTCATATATCGTTCTGAAGGCAACGAACAAAGACGAACACGCAGGTAAGAGCAGAGAGAGAGAAAGAACACAACACTCAGCCTTGTGACCCATTTGCTCTGGGGCCGACAACATTGCTTCCAAGAGGTGAACGAACTTTAGGGAGGGCACAAGTTGAAACAAACCTATTTCTACCCTTCACGATCCCGTTGGAAAGTTGAGGAGACGATCGATATCTATATAGAATTATATCGTGTATAATAGGTTTACTTTCTAATTTGTAAATTAAGTTTTTTGTATTTTAATAATTAGTTATCAAATCTCAATATAATATTTTATATCATTTCCACGTTTTTATTGAAACACGTCTTAATACAGGTCCGGGCCATCCATATCTTCACACTAATTTTGATATGTTATTTATTTGAGGTATTTAAGGTGCACTTTATGGACTGAATATTTCGGCACACGAGGATTTCTATGAGACTCACTTCCGTGGCCGCATGGACTAAAGCGCTACTCTCGCAGTAGACTAGATTGCCGATGATGGGGATATAGTAGTTCGAATCTCTCGTGTGTACTGAGAGTGGTTTTTCCAAATGATTTTCTACTCTTCCTCCACGCAAATACGGATACACTTCCTCTAAATAAAACCATACTAATCCCTAAAACCATTCGGGTAATTAGTGCATAAGCGTGTAACTTGAACGGTTAGAAAAAAAATAGTTTTAATTGATAGAAAAAGGGTATACAAATTTGGTCGGGAAAGTTATTTTCACAGGGTTCTCTTACATGCCTCAATCGACATGAGACTGACGGCTTTAAATCCCTTCTGAAGGAAGTTATGCTATGGATTATTATCGCTCAAGAAAAATTCATCGACTCCAGATGAGTTTGAACCCACGAACATGGGGTCCTGAAGCAATTCACACCAATGGGGTGGGGGTTGTATGGTAGACATTAGAGCAAATTTATTCACAGTTTGCTCAAAATGGGTATCTGGTTAAGTTTTTTTTAACATATCAATAATTTAATATTGTATTGGATTTTTCTTAAAATTATTTATTTAATATAAGGCCCAGTTTACTTATTTTTGAAAAGTTTTGAATTTTTTTGAAAATAGCTCAAACTATTTTGGTAAGCAGTGTTGGTATCTGATGACTATTTTATATTATGATATTTTTCTAAAATAAATTAATTTAAGGGTGACAAATTTTAGAAAATGTTTATTTTTCAGAAAATAGCTTATAAGGTTTATTCAAACTGTATCTCGGAAATGTTTTTCCTGATGAATAAGAATATACATTTTTAATTTTTATTAATATTAATAATTTGAGGGTAATTTGATTTTTAAAAATTTGGAAAAAAAAATTAAAAAATAGAACTAATATTTTTTTAAATTCATGAATAAAGAGTGTTTATTGCGATTAACAAGATTATGTGTTTGTATTTCTGAGGAAAACTTACTTTTGGGTAGTTTACTGAAAACCCTATTTTAGTAAATTTTGTTCCAACTATAATATACTTATGTGAAAAGGTTTGTACGTTTGTGTCTTAGCTATATTTTATTTGGTTTTGCGCTAGATGTACATTTGGACTAGGGAAAAATGTAAATGATCTGACATTGGATGAAGACGGTAAATTGTATGGAAATAAAACAATCCTTCTGGAAAGAAAATGAAAAGACCTCTGTGGAAAAATCCATTCTCAAAACACCCAGCCAGACTTGAACCTCAACTACCTGGATCAAGTGGTTGATTGTAAATCAAGTAAATGAAAATGTAGTCGGAAAATTATGTGAACTATATATTAATTTATATTTATTGCAAACATAATTGTATATTCATTTTAAATAGGCTTATATGGATAAGGAAGGTGTGTTTTAGATCAAGATTACCGGGATTTTTTTTAAAGAGAGGATGAAAAAATCAGAAGGATATAGTAATAATTGCAGTGTGAAACTAACGCTTTAGACCGTAAAACAATGAATAAGGTTTGAGTCGACTTTGGTGGTCTTAGGGTAAAGTGCTCACCTCAGGTCCCAATGTTAGTGGGGTCAAACCCAGCTGGGGTTGACGGATTTATCTAGAGCGATAAAAATCTGTAGCATAACTTTCTTCGGAGGGGAAGTAAAGCCGTCGGTCCAATATAAACTGTGGTATGTAAAGGAACCTTGGAAGGTATGTGAAAATACCTCTACAGGCAAAAATGGTAGGCCCTTTCACTCTCGCTCATAGAAATTCTCGTGTATTGATATAATAAGTTGGTTTAAAAAAATGCACGTTAAATAATTAGAATAAATAAAAATCAATGTTACAGTGTGTTGAAAATATAGCCAAAAGATTACATATATCATTTTGAAAAATATTTTATCTTTAAATATAGTTCCAGCTTATCTTGGGTCATCATCAGGTCTTGCGATTTGTTTGTTCTACATTGAAATATTCTGGGTCTAATTTGTTACAACTTTGTACCGTCTTCTGTCAACATCGTCCGCTATCTGATTCATGTATTCCAGTCTTGGTTTCCCTCTTGAATGTGTCCCTTCCATATCTCCTTTTACAATTATCTTCATCAAACTATGTCTCAGTATATGTCCTATCACGTTAACTCTTCTTTGATGTATACCTTTCCAAAGATTACTTTCTCCATTTCCTTTCCAAAGATAACTTTCTCCATTTGATTTTCTTAGCATTTCTGTATTTGATACAAATTCCTTCCATGATATTTTCAACATTATTAGGTAGCACCCTATTTCAAATGATTCTAATATTTTCTTTTCAGTTGCACCAATGGTCCTAGTTTCAAATTTGTAAAGCGCAACGCTTCATACATTATGCCCTTATACATTCTTTCTTTGTTTCCAAATTTATGCTGGTTGGGGATAGCAGTGTCTTATTGCTA
Source organism: Timema bartmani (assembly GCA_902151455.1). Classification (NCBI taxonomy): domain Eukaryota; kingdom Metazoa; phylum Arthropoda; class Insecta; order Phasmatodea; family Timematidae; genus Timema; species Timema bartmani. Next base: position 92,085 of record CABFWB010000722.1, on the reverse strand, counting down.
TGAAAAGCTTTCTTCGCCTGCGCTATTGTATTATTATTATTATTATTATTATTATTATTATTATTATTATTATTTTTATTATTATTATTATTAGCACCGCGTCTTACTATCCGTTCGGGTTATACGCACTTACGCTAATGTGCAATGGTAGGGTGATTGTGAGATGAAATGGAGGACCTACAGTTTAACGAGGAGTCCAAACCACGGTTGAGGCCTGGCATTCCTCACATTCACAAGTTGTGATTAATACACATCTTGTCAGAGGTGAAGGAAGGGTTTGGCAATCAGATAAATCTGTGCCGGGACCGAGGATTGAACCCCGGACCCTCAGCACAGAAGTCTGACACCTTACCCCTAGACCACCAGGTCACC
>CABFWB010000722.1:56447-91691 GCA_902151455.1 Timema bartmani | reverse complement strand
CTGACACCTTACCCCTAGACCACCAGGTCACCTGCGCTATTGTACTTTTTTTTTTTTTTTTGCTTCTGCTATCTCCGGTTATTTTACTTCTCGGTGCCAGAATTCCATTACTTGTTGTAGCCTTACTTCTTCTAGTTATATAAATTAAATTAATTTGACTGGTTTTTCTGCACAGCATTAATTTTGTTTTATTTTTGTTGACCTTTATATTATATTCAATATTCAGTATTTCATCTATTCTTTTCAGAAATTCTTGAAGATCCTCTTCACTTTTAGCACTAACAGCAATGTCATAAGAAAAAACTAAGTGTGTTGATAAGTTCTCCTCCCATTCTAATTTCAGACATGATTTCTTATTTTACTTGTGTTAGCGCTTCTTCTACATATGTGTTATATATTATCGGATATGTGTTTCATCCTTAACTAGCATGTTTTCTTCATTTATCTTCCTCTTCGTGCTCATTAACTATAATTATTGCTGTCTGACTTTTGTATGATTTGTATTTAATTCTTCTGTTGTTATACTTGATCCCAATTTCTCAAAATTTCAAACATTGTAATCCATTCCACACTGTCAAATGCTTTCTCAATATCCACAAATGTAATGTGCATATTCTTTCCCTACCTTATTTGTTTTCCTAATAGCATCCTCAAACACAGAATGGCTTCCTCCTGTTCACTCTGTTCTTTCTGAATCCAGAAGGAGCTACTCCAAATATTGTTTCTATCTTCTGGTCCATTCTTTTTTGTATTATTCTTTTAAGTAGGATACTTTTGATGCTTTTGTCGTGAGACTCAATGTCCTATATTCTTCACATTAACTTTTCCAGGTTTATTTGGTACTGTAAAGACAACGCTCCTTTAAAATTTCTTCAGGATATTCTCTGTTCTGTACATTTTTCTGTAAATTTGAAAAAGTTCTTCCTTTACTTTTTCTCCGGCATGTTAAAGCAGGAATTCCATCTATTCCAAGTGCTTTGTTATCTTTAACTGATTTAGTGCTGTTTCAAATTCCGATCTTTTTATGTAGTTCCTCTTTCCTCTATTTCAACATCCTCTTAGTTTTTCAAGACACCTTCCTTTATTTCTCCTTTGTAAAGATTTTCTAGGTATTCTTTCCATGTTCTTTCTTTGTCCTCATTTTCTAATCATATATTTTCATTTGAGTCCCTTAGAGAATAAGATTTAGGCCTTCTATCTTGAAAGTGTTTCTTCACATCTTTGTATGTTCCTTTTCTTAGGTGCTCTTCTGTGGTCCCGCATTTTCCTTCAATCCCCCTTTCTTTAGCTGTATTAGTTTTGAGGTTGAATCATTCTTTAAAAATGCGTATTTTCTTTTTTCTTCGTCATTTCTTGAGCTCTCATATTTATTGCTAAATTATATTAAGGTCAGTCATTATCTCTGCTGTAATCCAAGGCTTTCTTACCCCAATGTTATTCATTTCTAGCATTTTCTCTGCAGTTTTTTTTAATTATTTCCTTGATGTTTGTCCATCTCTCGTCTAGAGCTATATTATTTTAATTGTTTTTAAATATTTAGTTACTATTCTTGGTACACTTATCCTTCCAATCTTCTGCCTTCAGTTTTTACAAATCCAAATTTCAATGTTTATTTCCCTTGACCAACTTTTAAAACTTCCTTCTGGATTTTTTTTTTTCCAGCAAATTGTGGTCGCTAACAATGTCTGCTCCAGGGTATCTTTGGCACTGCATTATTTGTTTCTTGAAACTTTTTTTGTAAGAATATAGTCTATTTGCTATATTATTGTACCTTCAGGTGTGTTCCACCTGTATCTTACTCTCCTGTGACTCTGAAACAAGGTATATGCTATTGTCATCTTGTGCTGTATACATAATTCCATCAATCTTTTTAACCATCATTTCTTCTTCTCAACCCTTATTTACCTGGATCCTGGGTCATTGTTATAAAATGTTTATATTATTACCATGGATGGTTTAGTGGATTATTAATCGGAACATTAAAGATTAATATTCTTGTGACTACATAAATAAGTACAGTATGACATTTCGTTCTGGCAACAAGTTTTACCACCTTGAATTGGATAATTAATCAAAGAACATTTATCAAATTAAATATGATTCCTTCATACACATCGCGACACGTTATGGTTACACGCATATGTACTAGTAACGCTAATGCCTTAGGAATGAGTAATGTTACATTTAGAGGAAGTATACCCACATTTGCGTTGAGGAAGAGTGAAAAACAATTTAAGAAAAATCACCCTCAGTACGTCCGACCAGGAGTCAACATGGGAATTGACCTCATGGGTTCCGTGTTTGTATAGAAACGCTCTAAACACTAAGTTCCCTCCAACATTTGAAGAAAATCACTGCATGTGAACATGTGTGTGTATCACGCGGTCATTCTTACAATGGTCTGGGTTGCGGGATAAGGTTCTCAACCCGTCTAGATGTGATGACATTTATTTTTTTAGAAATTGTTTATCACTCACTCTCCACACTAAAACGGGTAGATTGTTGGTAAATTCTACCCTTTTGATCTCTATACTATTAGTAAAACTATGCAGATAGCCAGATGTGGTAAGTATTATGGGTAACCGATGGCCCAGTAGGTCACCAAATGCCACGAAGGCACTCTCTTCTGTAGATTGACCTACTTTCCACATTCTCGTGATGGGGTATTTACCCCCACCCAAACCAATCCCATCCCTTAACCTACACCCCGCCCTCACCCCTCCTATTCTCTATATCCTAGGCCAAAACATTTGATTTTGTGTTGGGGACATAGCCATACCCTCCACAATGAGTTAAGGACCCTACCCTCAACCCCCTAGCCAGCCTGGCTCAAGGGCTTTTCCAAAAAATGTAAGGGTTTGGCCACCCCAATGGATCAGGGACCATATCCCGAACACACTGGACAGCCTGTGATTGGGGGCTCATAATTTGGAGGAAATGGCCCACCCCCCAATAGGTCAGGGCTCCTATCCTTAACACACTGATCATCCCGTGCGATGGGACAAATATTTTTGTCGGTTCGCTTAATACGGAAGCCTAATCAGTAATCACCAATAAGTGAACAAACCAACGCTACGCAGAGATGGGAGATAGCACATCCTGCCACCAACCCCTAAGGGGGATGTCATCAAACCTTGTTACCGTTCGTGATCACGCCACTACATAGGCCTGAGTGTGGGAGGGGGGGAAGAATGATCAAGGAGGATATTTTCTGATCATACTACTGAAAGTGCAACAAAGAAATACACTTGCACCACAATTGCATCCTTATTTACCGGCAAACAAGATGTTTAGTCCGCATGGCACAACTCAACGTTCACACACAACATCGACATTCTGACCTATCGTATGAATAAAATTATTAAGACGTGGTGTAGATAAACACAGTAAGATATGTTTCTTGTCTGGTTTGGTCAGTCAATTATTAGCAAATGTGAACTCTGAATTCGCTAAAACATCCTAGACGCAAGCAAGATGCTGCATTGTGCCGGGGGACAACAATAGGTGCAAACTAAGCACCACGTCCTATTACGCTAAGGAGTGCACCAGAATTTGCGTGGAGGGAGATGGTAAAACCACCCATTGTACACAATGGCTTACCCATGACTCGAATCCCTGCTCAGACGGTTTAGTGCGCATAGTGTACGCAATATAACAATTGAAGTAACTTTCAAACTAAATCTAATGCACGGCTAGTGAGCTGAGGGCAGTTAGAAAATCGAGAATACATGGTGCAAAACATACACTCTATTTTTAGTTTTTAAACTCTATTACTGAGTATTTGCGACCTGCACTTTGCCTAGCCTACTAAACAGGAGAGGAAAAAAGGGAATTGTATTGGGCGATATCAGCATGGTGGTAGATGGTAAACTACCCTGTAGCTAAAAAAAGTCTAAAAGTGCAGCCAGCCTGAATGAAATTCCTTGGGTCTGACTAAGGCGTCAGTCTCGTCAAGTCTAGTTTGCTGCTCGTGGTGAGGTCACAGTTCGAATCCTGGCCAGTATGCTAATTGTGTTTTTTTTTAAATGGTATACATCTCACCCTTCCTGGTCTCAATTCCTTATCTTAATTAAAAATTTTAGGAAGTTCCGGACCGACAATAATACGTGGCAAGAAGGTATTAATTAGCTATATAAAGCATCAGAAATTTGGTTGGAACAAACTTTTATTAGATAAAAACTTCTTTTTCAGACAATATTGATAACACTACGATATATTTATTATTAGTATTATTTTATAAGTATTAATAAGCTAGTTTTCTAGCTGCCAGATAAGTATGCTTTTCCTAAGAAAATTGGAATATTCTGAATCCATAGTGTTTGTAGGTTTCTTTGTAGGCTGATTATGATGATACAAGAATTATTATTATTATTATTATTATTAGCACCGCGTCTTACTACCCGTTCGGGTTATACGCACTTACGCTAATGTGCAATGGTAGGGTGATTGTGAAATGAAATGGAGGACCTACAGTTTAACGTGGAATCCGAACCACGGTAGAGGCCTGGCATTCCTCACATTCACAAGTTGTGATTAATACACAATCTTGTCAGAGGTGAAGGAAGGGTTTGGCAATCAGATAAATCTGTGCCGGGACCGAGGATTGAACCCCGGACCCTCAGCACAGAAGTCTGACACCTTACCGCTAGACCACCAGGTCACCCGATACAAGAATGTTTATGATGACTAAATCATCAATGAAGAGTTTTAGAATATCCAAGCCAAGGGCTATAGTTGGCTTATATTATAACTTTTTTTTTTACAATATATCGGATATTGAGTCTTTTCTTCATGTTACGTTTTAGTACAATTTTTTTAGCTGCGCGTCTTACTACCCATTTAGGTTATAGGCCTACACCTATGTACTAATTACGCTAAATTTTTTAGGTATTAGGGTCGCTATATTAATTAGAAGTATACCCGCATTTGCGTGGAGGAAGAGGGGGAACCCATTTTGGAAAAATCACCCTCAGTACATCCGACCAAGATTCGAATCTCGACCTCCCCATCATCGGCAGTCTAGTCTAATGCGAGTGGTGCCTTAGACCATTCGGCCACCGAAGAGGGTTTCTAAATAACTAAAGTGCCGGTGAGCACATGGTATGGATGTCAAACTCATTTATTCTGATTTGCCAATTACTGGGAGGTTATAGTTCAAGTCCAAGCCAGGTGTACAAATGGTTTTTATTTCCTAAATGGTTTCCTACACCCCTTACACACATATTGAGGTTGAATTTCCTTTAAATTATATCTTTATTGTCTTTAACACATTTGCGTATTTAATATATGCGTGTAACCAGAACGAATAGTAAGACGTTAAAAAAATCTCCCTTGTGCACCCTTAAGTGATATTTAAAGAGCCCCTTCAAGCAATTCTCCCACTTCTCTCCTCAATAAATAGAAAGTTCGTACGTTAAACCAATGAATAAGTACAGTGCGCACAGGCCAACGCTGGTTTAACAGGCCAGAGGCGTACATCAATGTTGTCTAGCCATTAACTCCGTGTGCAATACATGAAAGGAAAAACATCTTCAGACAAGGAAGGAGATAATAAACTGCTTATGGTTCTTGAAGAGGAACTGCTCACCTTTGACCCTCTATTACACTTTTATTAGCCTCTTTTCTTAAAAGTGATTGACTAGGATAGAAGACCTAAATTAAAACCAGTATAATAATTATAAGTAATTTGTTAGATACTCCTATGTTCAATTAGGGGAGTTTGAAATTAAATAGCTGCGCTGAAACTAGCATAGAAGAGAATGGAAAACCACTAAGTCGAATGAATAAATAACCAATCCTCATGTAGAGGGTGAGGATTGTAAGACTGTCTTCTACGTTAAATAGTGAAAAAACTGTTTCAAGAACTTCACCCGCCTCGGTGGCGTAGTTGGCTAACGCGCTAGGCGTGTTGAGCTCGACCGCCGAGGACGGGGAGATCGAGGTTCGAATCTCGGTCGGGTGAACTGGGGGTGGTTTTTCCTAAATGGTTTTCCACTCTCCCTCAACGCAAATGCGGGTTCACTTCCTCTAAATTCAACCTTCCCAATTCCTAATCCATTAGCGTAATTAGTACTTAAGCGTATAACCCGAACGGGTAGTAAGACGCGGTGATAAATATTATTAAATATTATATATTATATATATATATATATTCAAGAACTTCAAAAAGAATCAATGAAAATCAAACCAAGCTATTTTATCAACAATTTAGCATCAGTATGAGTAAATATGTACATATTATGTTTGGGAGGGCATTGCTAATTTCTTATTTTTTTTGCATCTTGTTATTACTTTAATATGAGTTTTCCTTTTGCTGGTCATTAAGAGTTTGACGCACACGTAGTTTATTTGTACAATGCTTCTTACTTCCCACCCTGGCTATACGCATTTTGATTATCCCACTAGCAAACCTGCGTAAGTAAGCCTGACATCTATTCCACGTGGCCTATCGATGCGGGTCACTTGATAGATTTGATTTGAATTAATACTTTAAAAAAAATTATAGCTAGCTAGTGAGCTTACGAAAGGGTCGCGTCTACTTAAAACGACATACTCATACTGGGGTATTTATTAATGAGTATTGTATTTCTGGAGCATTAAACCCCCTCAAACAATACTATGTGATAGTATAAAAACATGACTTTATGTGGTTGTTTGAAGGAAGCTAGATCTATGTTTCTAATCATGTCCCTTATTCAAAGAACGCCAACATTTTATGTTAAAGATCGTTGAAAATAAATAATTTTACGTTATCATACAATTTATTAAAAACATACAAAAAATTAAGTTTTCAATTCTGTAACTACATTTTCCTCTCCAGTTTAGCGTGAGCCATATTTTAAAATAACAAACCATTTGTTAAATAATGCGAGATATGTGAACGTCTCGAACGCGTCGCGGCACTCCGGTAAGTGGTCTCCTTAATATAACTGTACTAGAGTTTATTTAAGTCTGATACCCAAACCGTGGTCTGGGCGTCAACGTGTACATTTATTTACCTACGCTACTGGGTAAGGTCAAGAATATTTTCTTATTTATGTTTTCTAAGGTACTTTAAAAGAATTGGTCATAAAAGTTCGGAAACTTTTGACTTAAGAACTATCAGTTGACGTATCCAGCAAGAAATTAATCCCGGGTTCAAGAACCACAAATCAAATGTTCTCAGCAGAAAAACCTCTCAAGATATCTTATAAATTTGCTCAGGTGGTTCTAGCACCAGAAAACACAAATCAACTGCAAAGTTGGACATGTGGTCTAAATGTCACTCTCATTTAGACTGGATTGTCAGTAACGGGAAAGTCAGGTATTGATTTATTTTCCGCACCACTTTAAAGTTACCATGTATTTCTAAACTTTTGTTTTTCTAGGCGTATAATGACAGGGTTTGTCGGCTACACATTCCTGAACTTATACTGCCAGTGACAGATGTATAACAATTTTTTATTCTGAGGTTTGGGTAACTTGTATGTGTGGTTACTTCAGCCCGATGAGATTATGTGATGATAATGATGATGATTATGTGGTGCCAGTAAAAGCGTTAAACCCAACTTATGCTTAGTTATTTATACAATGACAACAATAGGAACAATTACTACCTTTTGGAAAAATACCCACGGTACCACTGGGAATAAAACTCAGGACCAATGGATTAGTAGTCAGGAGTGCTGTCCACTAGACCAAGATGACGGCAATTTCTCCAGTCTGCATCCATGAATAGACACTCGATATCTTGTATAGAAGAGCTTTTACTAACTGAATACTAGTGTTTAAGGTGGTGATGTATGGAACACGAGAGAAGGTAAGTGTATATGCAGTTACTATAGCAAAAAATTTTTTCGTCAAAATAATTAAATTATATCTTTCATACAAACGTAGAGTTTAATTTTTTTCACATGATGACCTCAACAGTTATTAAATATCTGTTAAGAGTGTCCTAGAATTTCTTGAAAAACTTTTTCTCTACATTTGAAAAAAGGTTTTTAGATAATGCTACTATTCTCATGATAGATATTCAACAACTATTGATATCAATATGTGACTAAAATTAAACTTTTATGTTTGTATAGAAACAATATTTGATTTATTTTGACCAAAAAAAGTTTTGATATGAAATATCTGCAAACACATTGACCGTTTCTCGCTTTACCTGCATCCACAACTTAAAGTAGATACATTAGTATTGCAAATATATAGCTAAAAATCGAAGAATAAATTAGCACCTGTCTAGGAGTGACATAACAATTAAAATAACCTGCTTTGTTGGCCGCATCGTATAAGGCGATACTCTCGCAGTAGACTAGACTGCCGATGACGGGTAGATTGAGGTTCAAATCTCGCTCGGGTGGACTGAGGGTGGTTTCTACTTAATGGTTTCCACTCTCCCACCACGCTAATGCGGGTACACTTTCTATAGATATAACCATCCTCACTCTTAAAACCATGAGTGTAATTAGTTTATAAGCGTATAGCCCGAACTGGTAGTAAGACGCGTTGCTAAAAAATACATGACAACATAGTTCAAGGACAATTATTATTTTTAGGAAATCATTATTATCAATGTTGCTGTAACAAAGTCTATTATTTCATTTTTGCTCTTTGGTGAAATTTGATGCTGTTTTTCCCAACATGCTTCTGTAACAATGTATATCCCTTCGGGTGACCTGGTGGTCTAGGGGTAAGGTGTCAGACTTCTGTGCTGGAGGTCCGGGATTCAATCCTCGATCCCGGCATATATTTATCTGATTGCCAAACCCTTCCTTCACCTCTGACAAGACGTGTATTAATCACAACTTGTGAATGTGAGGAATGCCAAGCCTCCACCGTGGTTCGGATTCCACGTTAAACTGTAGGTCCTCCATTTCATCTCACAATCACCCTACCATTACACATTAGCGTAAGTGCGTATAACACAAACGGGTAGTAAGACGCGGTGCTAATAATAATAATAATAATAGTAATAGTAATATATCACTTCGTTTCACTTGTATTATGAACGTGCTTAGGTATAGAATGCGTTCGTTTGTGCACTCAGTTTGTGAACTAGATAATATTTAAATTCTAATATTTAAAAGAATGTACTGTCATAATTGGTTTTTTGATTGCTAGAGTTATTTCAGGATTGTACACAAAGGAACTATCGGAAAATACGGCATCTGGGTGGTGAACGTCCTAATTTGATATAATTTGAAGCGGCTTGAACTTGCGAAGAACGGGTCGAAGTGCTAGTATTATCTAAACGAGATAGCAGATCTACTGCAAAGGTCTAGACAATTATGATTTGATAGAATTTCATTTTGATAAAAAAAACATGAAATAAGTTTACTGTATGTATTTACAATCTGTTTATTATGAAAAGTAGCCTACCTTTACGTGATACATAAAATATAAAATAGTGCCATAACGTAATCATATGACTAACATTAAAACAATAAATCATTATATTGTGATGAAGATTATTATTTGAATAGATCGCGAACGGTTAGCAAGAATTATTAAACATTCGTCAAAATTCATTAAATGCGTGGAAAATTTATTTTAGGATTCCTGCTGTATTAAAAATATAAATGATCTGATTGGGGCACGTCACAATGCTACCTCAAGAGAACAAAAGCTAACTATGAGTAAACCATAATAATTATTTTCATTTATGAATTTAACGTTTGAGAATTATATGTAGGACTACCACTAAAATATCACTTTATATTTAACATGGTAACTGATGTGTAGTACTTTTATTTACATTGATAGTTTCATTCCCTTAATCTAAAATTTAGCTTACAATACAAATTTTAGTTCAAATAATTTAATTTAAATTTTGGGAAGAACTGTATCTCAAATCTATAAAACTTTTTTACCCGCCTCGGTAGCGTAGTTGGCTAACGCGCCAGTCGTGTTGAGCCAGACCACCGAGGACGGGGAGATCAAGGTTCGAATCTCGGTCGGGTGAACTGGTGGTGGTTTTTCCTAAATGATTTTCCACTCTCCCTCCACGCAAATGCGGGTTCACTTTCTCTAAATTCAACCTTCCCAATTCCTAATCCATTAGTGTAATTGGTACTTAAGCGTATAACCCGAACGGGTAGTAAGACGTGGTGCTTAAATTAAATTATCTAAAACTTTTACTACTTTATTATTTGGGCAAGATAATTATTTTGGTTGAAATACAAACAAAATTGTTAGATGAAATCTAGTATTTGAATTGGGAATTATTAACGATGATATTATATCAGGTAAGAGTTAATCATTTAAAAGAGAATTTCACATTAGCCACTATTCTTAATATAAAGAAAAAAGTCATCGTATATTACATTCAAATGTAATATAATTCATTAAGTGGCTACCCTGGGTAACGCTTTTCTTTGCTTCAAACAAACAGAAAAAAATCTCTTCATCTTATTTCTTCCAAGCCAGTTTTTGATAAGTTTAAAAAATCTAATCAAACATTTAAAATTTTACTTTCGAGGTGAACACGTCTGTGCACAGGGCTATACTGATTTTAAAATTATTTCAGCCCTCTGCTTGCGGTAGAAATCGCGAAAAGCTCATAATAGATGGACAAACCATCTCTACATTTTTAAAATATACATAGGTTGCATTACTAGCTAAAAACTACGTCGAAGTACTTATTTTTTTAATACAATATTATAAGTTCACCTTTTTTTTATTCTAACAATGATTTAAGAAGTAAAAGGCCCTCATACAGCGAACATACACATTCAATTTACCACACCAATTATCACGCGAACAAATATGTCAATTTAAGCTTGTCTGGACCATCGATAACAAGGAGGTCAGGGCTCAAATCCTGACTGTCTATTCTTAGCATGGCTAAATAAAATAATCTGACTCCATGAAATTCGCCTTCCTTGTTGATAAATACTCATTTCTTTTAAAGTTGGAGATATCTTGAACAAGTTTTTAGATGTGGTTCATATAAGTAAATGATTAAAACCAAGTCAGTCCACGTTAAATAAATTCACAAACTTTATACATAAAGAGCAGGACTATAGTATCTATTTTTATAAATTCATATACTTGTTACTGTACAATTCCTTTAAAAAATCTAAACTATGCTATTTTTAATAGCTTACAATAAAAATGGCTAACGTCAAGGGAAGTAATTATGCCACCTAAACTAGAATTAACTAGGCCTATATTTTATAAACTGGATAGGACACATCCTTAGGAGGAAATGTTTTCTTCACGACGTCATAGAAGGAAAGGTTGAAGGAAAGAGGAGCTTAGAAAAAAGGAGGATTTAAATATGAGATGACTTGAAGGAAAGAACAATATTCTGGGCGCTCAGGTAAGAGGCAAAGGATAGCGCGCATTGGTGATCGGTCACTGACAAAAGGAATGGACCTGTCGTAAGACAGAACTCCTAATAATAAATAATACCTGCAGGGTTGTGGAATGGGTCTTTACACCTATAAGTAGCCCGGGAGGACGGTATTTACAGTATCTTAACCACAATGATTACCATTTTTAGAGATTAATGCTAGTAGCTTTAAAACATCACCATTTTATTAGTTTTTTTCGGTAATACATGTGTTAGGTATTATTTGTGACACTGTGAAAATGTAGCTTAAAAACACTTGGTATTGCATTGTGTAGCATACGTGAGAAATTTACACAGCTTTTGTGTGAAGGGAGAGTGGGGAACAATTTCGGTTAAGCCACCTCAATACACCCACTAGGGTCCAAACCTCGTCCTCTCATCATTGGAAAACATGACAAGAAGAGACTGGGACTGATCACAGGTGGGAGTTTAATCAATTTTTGTTTCGCTCTCTAACCAATCATCCACTTGTGAATTTTTTCTTATCATCTCTCTAAATATTTACTCCCTGGTATTATATCAACACTTAAACGTAACGAAGCACAAAATAATTTAATCCATAAAAATAAAGAAGATGTTCATTCTTTTGATAATCTTGTAATTTTTTAGTATTCAAAAAGCTTTTTTTTATATAATCAGTATGATTTCTCCAATTTTGTACACCATTTAAAATAAATTCGTGACAAATTAACTTACTAAACAACAGTGTAAATTATTACTAACAATTTCACCTTTGCAGTTTTTATAGCAAAACTTTTTGTGGCCAAAATAAATTAAATATTGATTTTGTACAAACATAGAGTTTAAGTTTCTTGACGTGAGGATAGCAAAAGTTTTTGAATATCTGTAATGAGCATAACAACATTAGGTGACAAATATTTAAATGGAAGGGGGGGGATGGTGTCACTAAAATCCAAGACATCCTTGACCGATATTCAAGAAATGTTGAGGTCATCATGTGAAGAAAATTCTACTTTATTATTGTATTGAAGTCATATTTGAACAAAAAAGTTTTGATATAAGAACTTAAAAACATTGACCTTCTCTCATGGCCCTCTACAACCTAATGGGTATCTACCGAGAAAAGAAGGGAGGTAAAATGACCTATCTTAAGTGCAATATGAACATAGTTTTGTACAGTTTAATCAGTTTATTAATATATAAACCCAATGGTAGTCAAACCAAGAAAAGCGTAAATTATTTGCGCTGAAGCAGCCTAAGTTAAGAATTTAAATTTCCTTCTCATTTATTAATATGAAGCTCAAACCCGTTTACTAATATTTATTTGATTGTTTATATAATCATTCCAAAAGTTTTATTTCAATGTGGATTTAAAAAACAGCACAAGCACATTGTTACCTTCAATTTGATACAAAAAATATCTTTATATCAATTATGATAGTTGAGAGAGTAGAATAAGATTAACCTTTGAGAAAATGGATGTAATGTGGGTTGCATGTTGCCCCATCCATTTTAAAGACTGTTCTTAAGGTAATATTTGTGTGAATATAAATGATAAAAATTACATTTATTTTACAAAATCTCCCATTGAATAATTTGAGTGTTGCTAAACAGACGTATATTACACACACTAATGCATCTCCAAATATCAATGATCTGGTCAAAAAATGAAGTAATGAAACTAATTTGTAAAGCAATATCCAGTAGTAGTGGTGGTAGTACTGTAGTACTGGTAGTAAAAGTAGCATTATAATAGTGTTGGTAGTAGTGTTATTAATATTAATGGCAATATTGGTAATATTACTTGTGGACTCCAGTATTAGTTTCGTGGCTCCAGACAAACAATATTATCTTATATAGAGAGACAGGATACTTAATATGAAGAGCTGGAGGAAATGCGACAGTATTCTCCTGAAGGATGGGAAACTACATTGTTGGAAAAAACACTCAATGTTCCCCTTCGAGATCCGTTACTTTTCCCAAGTCAAAACGAGAAATGGCAGCCCTTACGATGGTAATATTACCATTTGTAGGTTTCAATATTTGGTGTCAAGTAAACGCTTTAATTTAATATTTAAGTGTATTGCATGCTTTTAGAATGACTTTATTTTAATTTAATAGAAAGAAAATATGTTTTCTAAACATTACAAAAAGTTTTGGAAATTACTGAATTCGCATTATGAATGAATACGTATTTACAAAACATAGTTATCAGGTTATTCCAATGCACTTGGAGCCTTATTAAATCTATGATTGGCAATGATTTTTACTTTGTCATCTTATAAAATAAAAAGTCTCAAATTTTTTGTCAAAATACGTATGGGCCTATCATTAAAACACTGACACTGGGAATGAATTCATTAGCAATAGACATAGAATGGGATATAACTAATTTGTAAGAATGAATTACGTTTAAGGAATACAATTTTAAAATATTGAATTAGAATGTTTCTAAAATAAAGATAATTCTTTCCACAATAACGACTTGAATCTTTGTCTCAAAAATAATATGAATGGCAGTACTCATCAACCATGTGAAAAGTGTCACTCTAAAATATATGTTACATGTCTAAACGAAATAAATGTTTATTGACCCGGAAATACATTGTTAGGCCTAGCTTATCATCTACCAAGTCCTTCACCCTCATGCGGTTTTGAGGAGTAGAGACAACGTAGACAAAATTAACAAAATGGAAATAGCAACAAAGGGCGTAGAAAGCTCATTTTTCTAGGGGGGTTTGCCAACAAATTCTAGGGTAATCCAGACACCCCCCCCCCCAACTCTGTCCTTTCTTTCAAACTTTTCATTGTTAGCAAATATTGTTTTTATAAAGTAGGTATGTTGAGATAATGGGTGGGGAAGGGTAGTAAACCTACCTACATGAGCTACAAACTCCACTTCTGACAGTTGTTCTGTTATTTAAGCTGCTCTTATTTTAAGGGTGATTCTTCAAGTAGGATCTTACAGGTGAAATCAAAAATGTTTTCCTCATTTTCCTGAACCTCACTTATTCGGCTCATTACAAGAAACGTCCTTAGTTTTTCAATACCATGTGAATTTATGGAAAAAGAAGTACAATATTTGAAATGTTGACAGAGCTAATTTTACATTCGGAAGTTTTACAAGGTATATCTTGAAGGTGAATATTAAAATATTCATTAACTAATATTTGGTTGATGACATATCCAATTGAAACAGTAGTACTTTAGTAAAATACTTAAACATTGTGTTTTTACATGTATTTGTGGACCCCCTTTAAGGGGGCGTCCAAGAGGGGTCCGGTCTTTCTAAGCCCTTGATAGCAACTGTACTTGGATAAATTGATTGAAGGTATTACCTTAAATACTGAGTACGAAATACTGTCTGAATCATATGAACATTCTAAAATTAATATTATTGAAAAATATATATTTTACAAATCATGAGTATTCTTCCAATTTGAAAATTGAAAGTGAAAAGTACCGTAAATATTCTCAGAGTCGGACTGTGACAAAGGCTGTTTCCAGCTTACTTGTGATTCATCACAGTTAGGATTAGGATCTAAGAAGGAGCATTTCATCTTCAAACGTAGATCTTCAGCGGCGTTCATTTGGATGATCTGGTGGTCTAGGCGTAAAGTGTCAGACTTCTATGCTGGGGGTCCGGGGTTCAATCCTTGGTCCCGGCACAGATTTATCTGATTACCAAACCCTTCCTTCACCTCTGACAAGACATTTGTTAATCACATCTTGTGAATGTGAGGAATGCCAGGCCTCCAAAGTGGTTCGGATTCCACGTTAAACTGTAGGTCCTTCATTTTATCTCACAATGACCCTACCATTGCACATTATGTGCACATATTACATAGTATGTGCGTATAGCCCGAACGAGTAGTAAAACGCGGTGTTAATAATAATAATTCAGCGGCGTTCGTTAAACTTAATGAAACGGAATATTTTGAATTTCTCTTGAGAAACTCATTATTTCCATTACTAATTTAACATCTACATTACATCCATTATTGTTTCCAGCCGGTGGCCTGGGTCAATTTTTTATTAAAGTCATATATTTTTCACTGCCGGCTTTCTAGGTCTGTCGTAGCTTCATTTGCCTTATAATCTAACTTAAGAAAGACAGGCAAATATCCAGTCCACGGCCGTTAATTCATCACTGTGAAAGGGTAAACCCCCATTTGCCAATGATAAATTTTTCGGCCATGCCGGGAATCGAGCCCAGGACCCTTGGCTCAGTTGGCAGACACGATATCGACTGAGTTAAGGTGTCGGATCTAATCTAATATGGATTCGCAATTATTTTTTTTAAAGCTAAAAGATTTAACTTTATCTGACAACAACAAAACACATAGTATTTAACAAGTTTTACTGTAAATTACTTTAAAAAGTATAATTTCATACTTTTTTTTAAATGCAGGTATTAACTGTAAAGTACTTTAAAAAGTATAATTTCATACATTTTTGTAATGCCAGTATTATCTATCTTTTTTAAAAGAGTTTATAAAATGTGCATTTGTATAAAGAACAATTTTTTATGTCCATAATTTTTCAAAATTACGGAAGTAATATCCTTTTGAAGGGAGGTCTATCCCTAGAGCCAATGAAATAAAAAAAAAGTACCCTCCTCCAACCTGTTCCGGCATTCGTCAATATTTCCGTGTTGTCTGACGTTGCGCAAGCAAGTCAGCCAGCCATTGCCCGCAGCTTCTACCTTGCTGCTTGCATACCAGCAACAGGCCGGGCGCCTTGGCCATTGAACTTGGGTTCGTAACGACTCACACCAAAAATTTCTTCCTAAATGCCACCAGCACCGGATAACCTCGCCTCGGTTTGATGAACGTGACTTTACTTACTTCTTTTACAGTTTACATCGTCAAGTTCAAACGCATCACTTCCATAAAAACAACATATTAATAAAAACGACTAATGTTAAAACAATAATTATCGTGGCAATAAAGTCATTAAGGTATGTATCGTAATGTAGCTTTTTTTTATTCGTTGTGGTGTATACTTAGATAAATTTAACAATTTATATTATTGGTCACTTTCTCACAATTGGTAAGTGCCCTTTAGTAAAGATTAATGCATTTTAATAATCCATTCTCTAAAGGTGCCCTATGAATAATTAATTCCTCGTGACTTACATTATTTAGTGAAGAAATGTCAAACAATCAATCCAAACGGAAAGTCTGGATATGTACCGGTAATTAATATAAATGTATACATTAAAATTAATTTTGTTTCTATTAAATAATTTTGTCAACATAAATATCTATAAAAAATTTGTTAAGCTAATTGGCAACTGTAAACTTGTATTTGATAAAATATTGTTACACCTAGAGAAGTGTGAACTTTAAATATATTCCACCGTAATTTTTTTTAAGCATCGCGTCTTATTATTCGTTTAAATTATACACATATGCACTAATTATGCTAATGATTTTAGAGATGAGGAAGGTTATATTTATAAAAATGTACCCACATTTGATTGGAGGGAGAGTAAAAAAATCATTTTGGAAAACTATCCTCAGTACACCGTCCGAGATTCGAACCTCAATCTCCCCGTCATCGGTAGTCTAGTCTACTGCGAGAGTAGCGCCTTTGATCATGTGGCCACCGAGGTGGGTCAATGTAAATTGCTTATTTATTTTATTAAATATATGTAACCGAATATAAGAGATTTTCATCTATAGCGCTGTTTAAATATACCAGCGCTTAGTATTATTAATAATTGTGTACGGATGCCTAGTAATATTATTGATAATTGTGTTCACATATCTAGTTAGCTATTGATAGCGCAACATTTTATTTTAGTCACTGTTGATTAAGATATTAAAGTGACCCGGGAAAATTTAATAGGCATAAAATGTGTAGAAAAGTTTGTTTATAACTGTCAGTAAAACATTAATCATCAATAATTTAACAAAATAAACATAAAAGCGTATTATTTGATTGGAAATAAACGTTATACCGGTGAAGAGCACCAATAAAAATATTATATGTAGCTATGGTCTTTATTTGTACTCTATAGGGCCAATAATCAATATAATTTTAACACAGTAATACGAGGAATAATAACAATCATAACAATCACAATAATATTAAATTAGTTGAACTGTAACTTTTTCTGTAACAATAAGTATTTACTTAAAGAGTAAACTTTGATATAAATACATTTATACCACCCAAAATTTAAGGATTGTACTGTCAATCATAACATATAAACTTAGATCACCAATTATTTGATGGTTAAACACAACTTATAGTGTAATTTTATTAAATTTAGAAGATTTTGTTTGTAAAATAGATCAATTAAACAAGTATAACAAAGTGATGTAAACGTTTACAAAAGCTTTTTTTCAAGTATTAAAATAAAAAAAGCCTTGTTATTTGATTTTTTAAATTATTAATGTAAATAAAATCAAAGTATATTATTTACTAAAAAAAGATAAGAAAATTGATTTTTTAAATACAAAAAATTTTAAAAAATTGACAATTAGATTCCAATTATTTAGGATCAGACCAACTATTATTTTTCTGTCCCAATGTTTTGGATTAAGCTATTCAATATTAAACCTAAATAAACACATAAAAGATAGTGATATCAGAGAGAATATGGACCTACCTCAGTTTTGACAGGGGTGTGAAGTGTTTTTTTGTAGATTTCGTTTTAATTAGTTTCTCAGCAATAACACTATCAGATGAAACATAAACATGATGGAAAATCCTCTAGGAACCACATTTTATTGTTCAAATATTATATAAACATAATAACACCGATATGTATCACTTTTTAAAGTTAAACACTCTTTAAAGTTAAACACTTTAGTATACGTAAAACACTTGTCCTTCACTAGTCAATATTTGTTTATTATTATTAAATGATAAAAACACATTCACAACCGTATTCGATGTAAACAATGTAAAATTGTCGTAAATAATTTTCACTAGGTAATCCATGAACTGTCACTTTAATAATAACATGTCTTGAATATTTTTAAAACGAATTCACTAATAATTTGCGTAGATAACTGTTATCTTGCGATTTTGAACTCGCGAATAACAATCAACAAGCGACACCGGTATTGACTATATCATGTGTGCTGTTTGCACTGTCTTGTCATACTACGTTCATCCACCTTGCCACGGTATCGTCCCTCACCTTGAGTGCTCTTCCTCATCCTCCTGGTGGCTGTTCTTTCAACTAGTCTTCTATTACTACTTGCTCCTGGTAGTTCGTCGACCAACGGGACTTCCTAGCCAGCGGAAAACACTCGCTTACAATGGTTAGTGACCCCATAGTCAAATTTTGCCTCTTTTACTTTTTCTTAAGTTATTCTTTTCTCCTTCAGTTCTATAGTTTTCTTTTCGAACAGGTTAGAGAGTATTTCTTATGGGAGATATGTGAATTGATAAATTTTGATCTCCTGGTTCAAGGTGACACGCGATGCTTACGTTGGGATGTCATGCTACTATGATATACATGGACCATCACGTTGCTATAATCACGTGTTCAGATATATTTACAGCATAACATATCAATATTTTACTAAATATGTTTATTTAAATTAGAATTAGCACTTAACTAAATTAATTCAAACTAATAGCCTCATCCTTAAAAACTTAATTTATGTAAATGCGTTTGTGAAAATTTTAAAGAAATTATCTACACTATTTCTGTTCAAAGATTCTAAAATTATCAAAACAATTTTTTTTAATAATATTTTGTTGGAAAAATAAAATAACATATGTAACACTTTATTCCCCATATTCGTGACAAAAATAATTTGCATGGCTACAATTATCAATAATTATGGAAGACGTTAGCCACATAAACAACATTATTATGTATCACATTACAGAAATATGTAAGTTAGCAGACCCAAAGTGAGAACGCATATGCTTCTATCTTACGCATCGTTTAAATCTCTCGCACATAATGTGTGTCGCTCAACCCATCCTCAAAGTCTCCAGCACAAAGCAACCAACAAGTGAATTGTAAATAGTCTTTCTACCACTTTCTCGTCTTATAGTGTGAAAATAAAGGGTTGTTTATTTATTACCAGCCCCAAGATACATTCAAGGGTGGATCCAGGGCCTGTTTTCGAGGGGGGTGATTGGTTTTCATAGGTCTCCTTCAAATATAAATTTAATAATTTTAATTAATAAAGATTTTAATATAATTATTTTAATAATAATAATAATAAATTTTATGCTAGTTTACCCAAAAAATTAATAAATATTTATAATAATAACAAGAGGACTGTAAGGAAAAAACTACACTATTTTGACTAACAAATAACAAAAATATAAAATTAAAAGTCACTGTCACAATAAACTTAATAAATTTGTACATGGGTCTAAAATATTTGAGTAGTTAATAATATAAGATAAATGTATTTTAATACGAATTATTGGTTATCATACTTATTTTAGGGGTAGTTTTAGTTCTAAGCCACATGCTTTTCTGCACATTAGAGCTAAATTGAAAGAGTTATTGATTAGGCCATGCTGGAGATGGGGCGAGAGAGGTGTAAGTCATTCTTTACAACATTAAGGTATTTGTTTCAATATTTTTGATTATTTTGTATGCTGTAGGGGTGGGGTGAGGGGGGACCACCCCTATCGCCCTGCCCCTCTGGATCCGTAACTGAATATATTTTAAATATGTAATAAAGGTTATTTTTACCGCTTTTTTAGACAGTTGATCAGTTTTCAAGATAAAAAGATTTTCGCAGTTATTTAGTGGTTAATTTAAAATTTCACCAAAATTCAGCTTTCTATCTCATTGAGAAGTACTAAAAATTCTGTGGACAGAATACGTTCGTATTTATAGACACCACTAGACTTTTATTAATATAGATAAAAAATAATTTGATGGTAATTTATAAATAACTGATTTTTGAAAATTTTAAATTTATTAAAATATTTGAACAATTTTTTTAAAAGTTCCATATAAAGAGTGTTTATTGTGATTAACAAGATGATGTGTTTGTTTCTATTATGAAAATCTACCTGAGAATAGTTTAATGAAGTACTATTTTTGAAAATTTTCTTCTAAGCATTATAATACACAACATGAAAAAGAGTGTGCGATTATATCGTACCATTTATTATATTAATAATCTAATTAATAATCTATTTTAAAAATCTAAAATTACATTTATGTATATATATAAAATTATATTTATAGACTTAGTTTTGAAATTAAAGATTTTTTTTTTAGTATTTCATTAGTCTATAAATATTTTAGCACAGTGAAACATTTAATATAGGCCTATTTACATATATATTTGTATATATGTATTTTATATATTGTATATATAACAATATATATATTATATATGTATATATGAGCAGTAATTTAAATATATATTATTATTATTGGCACCGCTTTTTACTACCCGTTCGGGTTATATGCACTTAGGTTAATGTGTAATGGGCAGGGTGAATGTGAGATGAAATGGAGGACCTAGAGTTTAACGTGGTATCCGAACCACGGTGGAGGCCTGGCGTTCCCCACATTCACAAGTTGTGATTAATACACGTCTTGTCAGAGGTGAAGGAAGGGTTTGGCAATCAAATAAATCCGTGCCGGGACCAAGGATTGAACCCCGGACCTCTAGCACGGAAGTCCAACACCTTACCCCTAGACCACCAAGTCACCCCTAAATATGTAACTTTGTAGTTTTACTATTACTTAAAACAAATATTTAAAAACGATACCAAAACACTAAAATTTGGCCTTTGGCTTAGATATTACAAAACTCTTTCCTCTTTATATGTACTATTAAGGTTATATTATCATGCTATCCCTAACTTTCTGTCTCTGTTCTCATTTACAGCCAGATGAAATTA
Source organism: Timema bartmani (assembly GCA_902151455.1). Taxonomy (NCBI): domain Eukaryota; kingdom Metazoa; phylum Arthropoda; class Insecta; order Phasmatodea; family Timematidae; genus Timema; species Timema bartmani. Next base: position 70,540 of record CABFWB010000722.1, on the reverse strand, counting down.
CTAAACATACATTTAAACTGGGCTATCACTTGTTCACGGCCATAATTCAAACAAAATGTTCATTTCAATATATTACCGTAACAATATTTAGTAAATTTATTCTGGTTCCTACATTGATAAGCAGCTCACTGGCTAACCTGACTGTAAGCATATAATAATTTATTCAAAATGACAAATATTGCGTTAGTATTTGTGAAAACATTATTTAACCAATAAAAATACATTTTCTAACAAATAAATAAATCGAGGTATTAAAGGGGGGGAAATAATAATTGGTTAAAAATAATATACTAACGTTAGTTATAATTGTTCGCATTTGTTCGAGAGCACGGTAGATATAGAGGATTCTGAGCCAAGAGGTTAAGTATTAATTACGTCTGGCTGGAACAAGGTTGTCATCTCTACAATGGTGGTTTTCATCCTCCTTAACTTGTACATATCTAAATTAAGGTAATGGGATAAGATTAGGTCAATGACAAAGGAAGAGGTGGATGGTTTTGGGAATTTGGTGCATGAGCTCAATATTCTTTTTTTTTTTTTTATCGTATGGGAGGGACTTCGACGTTCAAATTTGGTCGCCTTATGTGTAGATTATATTAGCTGCTCTGTTGGCACAGAACGTTGCCCAGTTAACACCACAGGAGGTTGTATACACGTCGTACCCACAACGAGATGATGTGATGATAGTTATTATGATATTGTGGAGCTGGGGTGAGTCTTAAGCCGCATTTAGACTATTCCTTTTTCCTTGCGTTTTGAAGCATGATTATAGAGGCAAATAGCCGCATGCGCTGTCTCGTGCCCCTTTTCTTAGAAAAGTTGAAAGGCAAGCAGACGCGCGTGGTTCCCACTTCAAGTGGGTATAATTCTGCCTTTTGCTTGCAACTATTATTTATTCACATTGAAAAGTTGCTGATTATTTTAAATATAGGTAAATATAAGTTTTCTAGATTAGCAATACAGTAGTAAAATTACCTGTAACAGAGGTTCAAAATCTCTAGATGACATTCGATTAAAGTTTTTGTAAAGTAACTCATTGTTTATACGAATTTCTTTCAAAATATCCACCTCTCGTCGGCGTTTCAAAAATTCACTCATCCAAAATTTTCATTTTCGCTTTTTAATATTTGAAATTACTATAAAAGCAGCACAAACTTCGGCAAATAATTCCTCAGTAGACGACATTGCAAACTGAAAGGTCTTTCGACGTGTAAACAAGAAGATGCATGCCTGAGAGGCATGACTTCTAAATACTGTAGGCAACCAAGAGTAGAATGCAGTGCTGCATGCAGTATTGCACGGAAAAAAGTTATAGTCTAAATGAGTCTTTGAACTAACTTAAGCCTAATTAAACAAACCCTGGTGACAACTGGGATTATTCTCCTAAAAGTAAAAATATCAAAGGTACCTGCCGGGAATCGAGCCTAGGACCCCCATGCTCGTAGCCAGGTGCACTGACCACTACAACATAGGGTCGGTTAGCTCATCATTGAATCCTAGTTTAACGATTTAGAGGCAATATATTAGGTGTCTTATATGTTTAGTAACAGGGTTTTTTGATTATAATAGTCAGTTTATTTTGTTTTTGTTTTCAATTATTAAAAATTATCAACATTCTATGTATTTCTAAATATAAATATCTATAAATATAGTTTATTCAACGCATAGGAACAATTCAGATAGTATGATTAACAGTGATTTTTACCCAAGTACCTAGTACACTATAAGCAGTTGAGTTCTATATATCATCGTTCGACTATGGAGGCCATATTCTTCATTCTGCTATTGTGAACGTATTGCTCTTGTATTTAATCAGCCATTACCAATGATGGGTTTCACTTCTCAGCTACCGTGAATATTAAATCTATGGACGCCAGATTTTGGAATAAAAAAAATAAAATCGTTATAACTATAGTAAAACTATGAAACTAAAACATTTAGGAATACAAAATTATCCAACAATTTGGCAGTATTTACAATAAATTTATAAAAAAAAGTCAAGATAATTAAAATATTTTTCCATATTAAATTAGTCCCCTATATAACTTTCAACGTAGATAATAGCCCTCAAGCTAAATTGGTTAATATATGTTTCCTCAGGGACATATTCTTGGTTTGTAGTGTTTAATACGGTAAGCCTGATTTTTTATTATGATAATTTATTTTTTGTTTGAATTTATAAAGGTAACAGAAAGCATTGATCTTAAATTTAAAGTACATTTCTCCTTTAAAATTTTGGAGTTTTGGTAAGGAGTATGTAACTTATTGTTACTTTATCAAAGTATAATTAAAAAAATCTCATATAAATACTGTGCAAGCATACATCAATATCAAGATACCTGCAGTGACGGCAATTTCATGCTCATCTAGTCTGTTCTTTAGGTAACGGGAAGGTCAGGGTTTGACTCTAAACCTGGTGTAATGTGGGTATTTAAAAAAAAAATAGTTTCCCACTCGCCCACCACGCAAATAAGGGTATATTTTCTCTAGATTCAACTAACCTAATCCACATTACTGGAGTAGTTAAATGCTTGTAGCCCAGACGAGTAGTAAGGTGCAGTGGTGAAAAAATATTCAATATGTATGAATGAATTGATGAGTAGTTAAATAATTCATTTTACCATTTGAAATGAAATACAAATTATTTCTATCATGAACATTTTCGACCCCGATATTATGATGTGTGTGGACGTTTTATGTGCCTGTCTGTATTTCTATCTGTAACTGTGGCTTCAGCAAAAACGGTTTTATGGATTTTGTTCAAACCTGGGAGTAGGTAGCTGGTGTAGTAGGTTGTACGCACCATGAGATCACTGACGTCACACCAAAACGTAAGATGCCTCCTCTGGCGTTGTGATTTTAAAAAGGCACCGTATCTGTCTGGTTGTTCAGGTTATACACATATATACTAATTACTCTAATGTGTTAATGATGAAGGTTGAATCTAGAGAAAATATACCCGCATTTGCATGAAGGTTAAGTGGAAAACCACTCTTAGTACACCCAACCAAGATTTGAACACCCGAGTGGCAGACTTTGGCATTGAAAAGCATTTATCTGAATTATTTGTTTAAATATAAAATTATATTTATTTATGATTTGATTTAGGACTTTATTAGGATGAATATTTTTTAATTTGTCCTTAATCGTTAACATTGTTACAACGCTGGCTGAAACTGAACTTAAAATGGCACCGTAATATATACCAGATATTTCTAATTTCTATATATGTTCAAGGACGTATGAACTAAATACTCTTAACGGAATAAGAATGAGGAAGTGAGAAATGTACCCACGAGTGTCAGTAGAGTGAGAAACCACCCGTTACCCTTTCTTAAAATGTAATGCCACAGTTATAGATATTTTAGTATTTTACTGATATTACTAGTTCTTAAGCCTGTCTATGACAGGCTGATGTCAATATTACCAAACCTAATAAAACCTAGCCTTCAATTTGTATATGCATGAATGGTTAGGTTTTGCTAGGTTGGGCTATCTTGTAATAAATGTATATTTCTGTCAATTAATGGTTTTTTATAAGAGTGGCTAAAGTGAGAAGTGACTAAATTAATTTGATTTTTATTAACTGAATTACAAAATTTATATATATAAATAGTGGATACTGTAGGATTTTTTGTATCAGTGTCCACTAATTTGATCCTTCAATGACTTTTAAGGTGGGGATGTAGGTAACGCGAGATTAGGTAAGTATTCCTATATTTTTTATGTTAACACTTTTTCTTTTTCAAAATTAATCAAATATTACTTCAGTACAAATATAATGTTTAATTTTTTTCACATGGTGACCATAACCGTTCTTGAATATCAGTCAAAGATGTCCTGGAATTTAATGACGACTTTTTCACTTCATTTAAAAAGTTTTGTCATCTAATGCCTCTATACTCATTACAGATATTCAATAACTGTTGATATCACTATGTGAATGAAATTAAACTCTATGTTTGTACTGAAGCAATATTTTATTTATTTTGACAAAAAAAAAATTTCCTACACAATTGCAAAAACACTGATATTTTCTCACGTTCCTTACACCTTAAGTTGGGACACCAAAATATCCTGAATATGAAGCATTTTAGAAAAAAATGTTTTGAACAAATATTTTTTTTGTTTTTGAGGGATAAAGAAAACAGAATTAGTTATTTTTGTTTTTTGATTTGGTGAGCGTTTTCAAGGTTATTTAAGAGTCAGTTTTGTTTTCTTTAAACCAAAACCTGTAATGCTTTTAAAATAAATTTATTCTACACAAAAATACAGACACTTTTCTAACTTTTTTTGACAGATTTTTGAAGATATTTGACTTGTATTTTTCTTATACAAATTTATATTCAAGAACTTTTAACCACATTAAAAGAGTATCAATGTTAATGCTCATCCTTTTGAACATTTATTAAAGTAATTTTATAAATAATATTGCATTTAACGTAATAAAGAATAGAATAATGTAATAAAAAGTGCTTGAATAAAAATTGTTATAAGAAATGTAAGTTAAAATATATTAAAAAAATGGATGTCAAATAAAAAAATTCCAAGCAAAGGTTTTTTTTTGCATAATAAAATGCCGTTTAAAAGTTATCGTTTGAAATTTGTAACAATTAAAATAGATTATTTTTCATGCATAAATCTTCTTTGTAAGTTTCCTTGGCAATGATGTGCTTGTAAATATCAACAAACCTTTCAGTAATTTTATGCATTTGCATTAGAAGGTATGTATTTATTATATCACAAATAAAAATTACATAAATCAAGCTCTCACCTGTCATTTGATCTTCGATTTACATAGATAAGGCTAGGTATGTATTCTAATAGTAGTCAATGTATAACGTACAATGCACAATTCATAATTAAAATACGATTTATATCGAAATGTAGTGACTAAAGCCTAATAGTAAATAATGCAAATGTCTTTTATTGTTCATTGTAGCAGTGCCTCCAAGTAAGATGGCTACTTTTAGTGTACTTGCATTTGATTTTTTAGTTATTTTTTATTTATTTAATTGTTTTGCGTGTACACTTAGTTTATTAATTTTGTTTCTTTGATAGTAGCCCTAAAAAATGTATTTTCTTGTTCATTGCGACAATGCTTCTAAGCAGACTCGCCATGAGGGGAGGGGACTATTGGTACTTTGGTCACGGGCCCGTGACTCCCAGGGGCCCAGTTCCCAAGATCCAAAGTAACAAATTAAAAAATAAATTGTAGTAGATTAAATTAAATAAAACTGATTTTAAGCAAAAAAAATGCCCATCCACACTAAGGAACAATGCACGTCCAGCCCACAAGCTGTAGTTTCCTGCAAATAAACTGAATGACGCTTGCCACAATGATATAATTGAATCAGTAAAAGTCTTGTCCTTCGTTTCAAGTGTTCGAAAGTTATTTCTATACTTAAATTAAATTTGGTGCGTGAAGAGAGTTGGGTAATGAATCACGTTCAATTTAGATTTAAGTATTTTATTATTGGCATAGAATTTCAGTGTTCAGTTACAGATTAATTTGCATACATTCTTTTGTTTTGTAAAAATGACAGACAAATTTTAAAAAACGTACAAATTAAGTCTAGCAGTGGTGGAGTAACGGAAAGGGGGGTGGGTCTACCCTTGGGAAATCTCCCGATTTGAATTAGCTCTACATCTCCCTTGGAATAATCTTTCTCCGCTATTGATTTAGTCCACTTCCATTTGATATTATTGAATATCAAGATGAAAAATGGTTTTGTATCAAACTCCAAATAGCTTTAAGATGCATTAAATTTTCATAACTTTGACAGGGAAGGACAACTCCAAATAATGATTAGAGGATTTAATTTGTAAAGAAAAAATGTGAAGACCACCCTAAATAAATTATAGAGGCATTTAATTTTTAAAAAATTGCTAGGTGTACTCGATTCTAAAAAAACTTCTGGAGGCATATAGTTCGCTGAACATTCCCAGCTTAAAACCCCTTCAAATCGCTTCCAGAGGCATCTAATCATTAAAATTTCCAGGTGAAGAAAATTATTATAAATAACATTTGAGAGCATCTATTTTTCCAAAATTTGCTCGAAGAGCTCTACTCTAAATAGCTTCTGGATGGATTAAATTTAAAAAAAATAATTCTCTGTTTTCTAGAGGCATCCGATCTTCAAAAGTTTGACGGGAGAGTACCACATTATCTAGCTTCTATAGGCATCTAATTTTCATAAATATTCCAAACACACACCACTCTAAATAACTTAATGTGACATTCAAATTTTAAAAAAATCTAAAAAAGGACCACTCCAAATAGCTTATAAAGAAATAAAATTTGTTTAAATAATTCAGACGAGGGCAACCCCAAATATCTGCTGGGAGTATCATATTTTCATACATTCGCCTTGGTCCACAAGCTGTTAGCTTTGGACTGAAAGACACTCAAACCCCCTTTTTATTTGCTAATATAATTTAACCCCCAAGTAAAATAATGTTTCACCAGAGAAGTCGAGTAGAATAAAAAAGGAGGGCCCGCGCTTTGCCTCTGGTACCGGACCCGGTTTGAGCACCTGGTGGGCCTGCTTCACCGTAAGATGTAGGCCCCCTAAATTGTTAAAGTTCTTAAATTTACTTCTTAAATTTAAGTATTTTTTTCAGTCATTTAATGATTTCTCGTGTAAATTAGGTTTAGCTAAATTTAAAAAATAAAACATCCAAACTATTTCTGTTGGTGTTCATTGCAACAGTGCCTACACGAAAGAGATCCACCTTTAGTGTGCTTGCATTTGCGTCATAAATGTACATTTTTTTTCGGATATTTAATAACTATATGTATAAATTAGGTTTATTTTGTTTTGTTTCTTTAATAGTAGATTTAAACTATTTCTTTCGTTTTTCATCACAACACTGCTTCCACGTAAGCAAGCCACTGCTTACATTTGCATCCTAAATTTAGGTTTTTGTTTCAGTTATTCTATGTTTTCGTGTGTAAATTGTGCATATTTAGTTTTGTTTCTTTGATAATAAACCTAAACTATTTATTTTTTTGGTTCATTGAAACAGTGCCTCCACGTACGTTTGCCATTTTTAATGTTCTTGCATTTCCTTCTTAAATTTGGGTATTTTTCTGTGATTTAAAAAAACTGTTTTGCCAATAGATTAGGTTTATTTAGTTTTGTTTTTTTGATAGTAAGTTAGTTTAATTTATGGCTTTGCGTGTAAGTTAGGTTTATTTTGTTCTTATTTGTCTTAGATCGTGCTTAGGAAAAGATAGCGTTGTCCATGGATTGTGTTCGTTTATGCACACAGTTTGGGGGTTGGTTAATGTTTGGTTCCAAAGATTTAATTTATTAATTGCCATAAACTGTTTGGGATCGCCATAACTAGCTTAGTATTGGACAAATAAAAATTATTTAAAAAAAGGATTCGAATGTTAAACGTCCTTGTTTGATTTAGTTTTGGTTCAGTTTACCCGCGTACCATCAGGCAAAGCATAAAATATTGTTTAGACGGAAGTTATAGCTTAACTTTCAAAAGAGAAACAATCTTTTTACACATTTTAAGATGAAATAATATTCATAGATTATATTTTAGATAGCCTATTTTTCACCTTTTGCTACTCAATTTAAACCAATATAGGATTCGTATCAATTAATAATCCAAGCTTTGGTTACTTTTCCTTTCGGTTAATTTTATTTTTAAAAAATAACAATGTTATTTTAAAGATTCCACGTTTAAAGCACGAGTACACTCTATAGTGTTAATACATATTTATTTTAAACAAACCAATTATTAATAGATCATTATATAATATTGGTATTTAAAATAGTTTACATTATGTTTAGAAATACAAATGTTTTGACAAAATGATTTCATACAATACAAATTACATTACAATGATATGTTTTGATATTGATTAAAAGGGTGTCCAAATTTGGTCCGGAAATTAAACAAAATATAATAGTTTTTCTGGATTTTTAGAAAACTTAGTACACATCCTTTATTCAGACATCAATATTAAATATTTTATTTGTTACTTCTTAGTATAATTTTGGAAGAGAATTCAAGTATCGGTGGTAAATAGGATCATATAAATTTTCACATAATCCAAATTCAACAACTAAATGAAACCAAGAAAAACTCGTGTATGAGTTGTATATATTTTATAAATCTGAGTTATTAAAAAAAGAGCTCTAGGTTTTTCCCGTATATTTTATTTTGACAAAGGACACATAGACTCATTAATTCTTATTTTTTGAATACGATCAATATAATATTATTTCAGTGAACAAATTTCCGGCTTAATTTAAAGAGTATAGGTAAACGGTATAGTCTAAGGGTAATTTCAAACGAACTAGCATGAAGAGGGCGACAATGTATGATGTGAGAACACTCTACCCCAGAAGGGGATGAAATAATTAATTGATTTGAAACTACCATTTGTGTCCCGAATTGTGTGTAAAATATATTTTAAAAAGTAGCCGGATAGGTAGAAAGGCACGTTTAAAAATAAATATATAAAACAAATGTATTATATTTTAACATACTAAAACAAATATAATTAATACAAATTTTATGGAGGGATAAACTAAATTCGCAAGAAAAAAAATTATAGCTATATTTTAATATCTAGTTAAAGATATATATTTCAACTGAATAGTAGGCCTACTTATTACTAATCCATTACTATTGGCAAATTATCTGGATTGTGCTCTTAGAAACATTTTCCAGAGTTTAAAAAAAACATTCAACCGAGATATTAAAGCCAACCGAGTTCTAGTTTTCACTATTTGATGGGGATTTACCAATATTCATTCTGTTTAAAGAAGCTATGAGCTAGCGGTATAGTTGCGTCATTTCTAACGAAACTGATACTCAGCCTCAAGTAGAATGGTCGGCAGACAAGTCTCTGATACTTTAATGTTACTTGCTAACTATTTTCATATATTCGTACCTCAAGTCATGTAATCATAAGACATTAGCTATGATCAATAGTATCCATAACTGACATCTTAACTCAGTCAGTAGAGTGTCTGCGTACTGAGATAAGGGTCCCGCGCTCGATTCCCGGCATGGCTGAAAAATTTATCAATGGTGGAATGTGGATTTACCCTTTCCACATTGATAAATTAACGGCCAGGGCTGTAGTTTGCGCCTATCCTAGTCTTAAGTTAGATTATAAAGCATATGAAGTTACGATAGGGGTGCCAGCTTTTAGTGGAAATTATATGGCTTGACTAACACACTAACCTAGGCTACAGGCTGGAAATCATGATGGATGTAAAAAATATATCTATAAATAATACTAACAATATAGTAAAAGGTTCTGAATATGGTGCTCAAATAATAAATTTGTGTATTATAAACTTTCTTCCTACCAGAAGTCTATTAAAGTATAAAATGCCTGTAAGTATGAGGAGAAAGAGACCGCATCTTACTACCCGTTCGGTTTATACCCTTATGTACTAATTACGCCAATGGTTTTAGGGATTAGGAAATTTATATTTAGAGGGAGTATAAACACATTTGCGTGGAGGGAGAGTGGAAAATCAGTTTGGAAAAACCACCCTCATTACACCCGACTAATCTAGTCTAACACGAGAAAAGCGCTTTAGAGCCTGCGGCCACCGAAGCGGATGGTACGTCAAGCTAACAACCTATTACCTTTGTATCAAAGGATTCGTCTCCTTGAACTATTAGAACCGGCAGCCCACACATCACAACAGTCAGTCTGTTGTAGCAAGCGCTCAATCCCATGCAAGAAATTAAGACGAATAAAACGATACCTTGTTGTAGTAGAGTAGAATTGATTCGTTTAGTATAAGCCATCCTTTTTAGGATAAAGGAACATGACAAATAGTAAGACCACTTTTTTATTTCTCGCTCTTACAGGTAGAGAAGGTATTGTGATCTTCAAAAAAATCGGACTCGAGATTTTGATGAATCTCGACGTTTCATGACCCCCCGAATCCAAAAAAGTGGTTTTTGAATTTCCGTTTGTCTGTCTGTCTGTACCTCCAAATAGAGCCTAAACTATTTTACTGACCAGGCTAAAACTTGGTATTTAGGGTTTTCATAGGGTTGCCCTGAGGGGTTTTTGGAATTGGATACTTACCCTAAAATTAAGGGTAGTTTACTGAAGGACTAAAAGAGAAAAAGTCGATTTTCTCAAAATCAGCTCTAACGATTTTGATTAAATTTCATTTATAAGCATTTATAAATATTCCAAACAAAATGGCTACTCTCAATATTTTGGCAAAATGACTTTAAGGGCTCCGGTCTGATGCGTAGATTATCATTTTTTATCATATCTCCGAAAATATTTAAGATATGAAATTACTTATCATAACAAATATGTAGATATATTTATAATACAGATATTTTATTCGAAGCATAATTTTATAAACCTAATAACTTTCAAGCTATACGCAAATATTTATATTTTTTAACTTTTCGAGCGACCTTAAAAATAATCTAACCTGAAATATTGATGTATGTCGACGTCTCATGACCCCCCGAACCCTAAAAAGTGGTCTTTGCAATTCCATCTTTCTGTGTGTTTGTTTAAACTTAAAATTAAGAATAGTTTAGTAAAGGTTGAAAAGAGAAAAGATCGATTTTCTCAAAATCGGCTCTAACGATTTTAGTTAAAATTCGTATCTAGACGTTGATTAAGATTTTAAATAATCTGGCTATTATCATTTTCCCATGGAAATGACTTTTAGGGTACTTTACAGAAGCTGGAATTTTCGTATCCCCGCAACTATTTGAGATACTAAATAACTTACCATTGCAAAATTGTAGTACTATTAAAAATAAAAAACTTTTATATGGAAATATATTTTTATAAAACCAATAGTTTCTGAGATATTGGCAAATATATTAACACAATTTTGTAGGCTTTAGTTGTAAAGAGATACTACTTAGGTCTTAACGCAATAATTCTCCAATGCCATAGAGTAATTAAATATAAGTAAATCTCTCAAAAAGTTTATGTTATTTTTTCTTAAACCTCTTAGGAAAAATGTTTGTACAACAATGATCTATCTCCATTTTGAACTCAATAGTCAATATTTACATTTTTTATTGGTCAACATTTATAAATGAGGAATTTAATAGCAATGCGATGACATGAAGATGTGCAACATCTAACAAAATGTCGAAAATGCTAACCGGAAGTCGAAATTTTAATACGAAGTGTTGTCCCTTGTGGACCCAATATTGATCTTTTTATCGGTCCAAACATACAAATGAGGACATTAGTTCTTTAAAAATAAAATTATAAAATTTAAAACCAGAACTCAAAAAAAGTTTTACATAGGTATAGTGCAATATATGCTTGGGTTTGCTAGTGTATATTATTTCTTTTCACATATATTACGAGTTTTGAGTAAATATCTCCATTTTTAAACAATAGAGTGAGAAAGTCCGTGTGGAGTTCCGTACCATTTATGTTTTTGTAATAGCATCGCGTCTTACTACTCTTCCGTTCTACCCGAAAATTAAAACTCATAAGGTAAGGATGAGGAGGGTGTAATTTAAATAAAATGACCCACTTTTATGGGGGAGGAGTTAGGGTTAGGATACAATTTAAGATAAAATAAAAACTACCTCCAATACACATTATCTATACCTGAAAAATGACCTCCCCTTCACAGGAAATCTTGCAAGGCCAAGTTGAGTTCATAGATCGCTTGCCCACCGATGCTAGTAAGAGCAACTTGTCAGTTTACCAATGAGAGGTTTAAAATCAAATTCTGGAATAACATCAATAGTGACAGGAATCCAGACCACAACCCAGCTAACGAGAATGATTAACATGGAGATAATTAATGCTAGGATTGATAATTCTGATAGAGTCTCTTACTTTTCATCTTTTTATCAGATTCTTTGACAGAGGGTTACGGTAAATCCATTACATCTAGTTAGTCTAATTACTAATACATATTAGTTTGTAGCTGAAATGAGAAAACATAAATTCCTATTTAACTCAGACGTTGAAATCTAAACACCCACATTGGCAGGCACGCGGACTAAACATCATTATCACCTGGTTTTCCAGTGATAGGGAGTCCCGGTCGGGTGTACAGAGGATGATTTTTTTCTATACGTTCTCCCAGTCCCCCTCCACGTAAATGAAGGTACATTTATTATAAATTCTACCTTCCTCACACACCCTCACCCCTCTATTAGGGTAAATATAATATAGGCCTAGATAGTTCAGCTCAGCACGTACGCAGTAACAAAAATAAAAACACGTACAAAATTATCCGTATCAATTTTACATTCCACCTTTATGTAGAAAAGCTAATTCTAAAATTATTGTAAGTTCTAAACGAGTTTCCACCAGGCTATTTTATTTATGAATATGTAGATTAATTATGATTAAATTGCGTACCCATAGGTAGCTGTGATATAAAATAGAATAAACGACTTGTTGCTCTAAGTTAGAATGCCGGAGATTTTTCCAAATGTGATTAACTAGTGTGGTCTCTCCATATTCTCTCGATGTTGATGTGGCTGAATTTATTCTCATCACCTCTATAATATCTACCCAACACAATAATCCTGCATAATTATAACACCTATGTTAAAACTTGTATTAAAACATTTCAGACCTGGGTCATGACGTCCTAGTTTGATGGTTCAGACAAGCATGAACGGTTCTGTCGGTGAGCACACACGACGAGTCATAATACTGGGGCATATGAAGTACCGCTCCACTTTCCCAGCCTTCTTCTTCATGGCCATGTGACGTCACCAAGACGTAGGCAGGTCAACGAACTTATTTTCTTCGACCACAATATCCAAGGTACACTATTACAATCTTGCTCAAGGAGTAACTTCCAGGCTACTAGTTACTTACCAGCCTAGATCTTCAACCGAGCTAAGTAGTATTTGCAGCTTCCATGGTACCTTTAAGGCAGATTTTATCAACGTATCTTATTATATTATTATGAATTACTTCTAGGACCCAAGTCATAGTAACATAATATTTGCAGTGGCCTGTCATAAAGTGTTGCCCGGATAAGCAGCATTAGTTTTAACTGTGTGAATTTTTCACACCCCTCAGTAGAACCCTCATTGGTGAGAATACATTCTTGTGTGAGGCATGCAGAGTAGAGCATTTATATAGGATTGGTCAAATAGGGCCCAATTGGGTGAGAAAATATCACAGGTACAGTTTTAACAGGGTCTGCTTCCCTTGCAACACTCAACGACACGCCGCTGAATATTTGTCCTGGCAACAAGATAATAATATCATAGTCTTAGTACCAAGGTAATATTAAGTTAGTCAAACTCCTTGGACACAGGTAACATGTTCACAATCCTAGACCCAGAAGTAATGTTCTGGCTCGTTGATCACTAGAACGGTTTTTTATCACCGCATATTACTACCGTTTCGGTTTATATGCTTATCTACTAACTAAGCTAATGGCCTTAGGGATTAGGAAAGTTATATTTAGAGGCAGGGTACATGCATTTGCCTGGAGGGAGAGTGGAAAACCATTTTTGAAAATTACCCTCAGTACACCCTACCGATATTTGAACCTCGACCTGCACACATTCATTGAAGGGTAGTTTATTGATGGGGATTTTTTGAAAATTTGAAATATTTCGAGAATAGCTATAAATATTTTGTTCAAAATCTATATCTTGAGATTATGTGGTATAGCAAATAAAAATGTATAATGGTTTTTGGGTCAAATCTCATTTATTGGTAGTTTATGGTGAGTGATTTTTCAAAATCTTGAAATATTTTTAAAATTACCATAACGATTTTGTTCCAAATGGGTATCTTGGGAGTGTTAGACATGATGACAGTTTCATTGTTTTTGGGGTATAAGCTCATTTACGGGTATTTACTGATAGCTTATTTTCAAAATCATGAAAATTTGTATAATGGCCCTGATGATTGGGTTTAAAATGGGTACATTGGGAGTGTTTGTCATGAAAAATTGCACGTTATAGTTTTTTACTTTCTCTCTATCTTATAGGTAGAGAAAGTATGGTGATCGTCAAAAAAATCGAAGTCGAGATTTTGATGAATTTTGACGTTTCATGACTTCCTGAATCCGAAAAAGTGGTTTTTGAATTTCCGTCTGTCTGTCTGTCTGTCTGTCTGT
>CABFWB010000722.1:41901-55043 GCA_902151455.1 Timema bartmani | reverse complement strand
TTTTTTATTGGTCAAAATGTATAAATGAATAATTAAATATCAATGCGATGACTTGAAGATCTGCAACACCTTATAAAATGTTAAAATTTTAACCAGAAATCGAAATTTTAATACGAAGTGTTGACCCTTGTGGAAGACATTAAACTGTTTGAAATGCTCTTAGGTGGACAAAGATGCGCCTCTTTTCTCATTGATTATATATCATTGTATATTATTTTATGCGTGTTCTTATGTGGAGTGGTGATGATACAATGTACATTATTCCGTTCAGAAATCTTACGAGTTTATAGAAAGAGAGAGAAAGTCTGTGCGGTGTGCCGTACCATTTATTTTAATCAAGACTAGTTAGAGGGTAGTTTACAAAAATGGATCTCGTAGGAATTTGAAATATTTTAAAAATGGCCCTGATGATTTGTTTACAATTGGGTCTATTGATAGTGTTTGACATGACAACTAACACTGAATGCTAGTTTTTGGGTTTAATATTTGTTTAATATTGATTTGCGTCTGACTAATTTAAAAAATGAATTATTCTAAAAATAGTTTTAATAATTATTTTTAAATGGATATTTAGGGAGCGGTTGGTTTCCAAAATAACACAGTATACTTTGGTTTGGGGATATTTTACTGAAAACTAATTTAAGTAAGTTTTGAATGCTGTGAAAATATTTATACCGATTTTGATCAAAATATATATCGGAGGACTATTTTATATGTTAATGAATAATTTATCTTAATTTTTCTAAAATAAATTAACTTAAGAATAGTTTGCTATTATTATTATTAGTAGTGTTCTATCTTACGACAAGTTAATTCCTTTTATCAGTGAATTTGGACTGCCATTGCACCCTGTTATCTGTCTCCCATTTAAACTCCTAAGATTTTCTTTTTTCCTTAAAGTCATCTGATATCTGAATCCTCATTCCCTATAATCTCCTGATTCCCTCAATCTTTCCTTCTGTGACGTTGTGCAGAACACAGTTCTTCCTGAGGATGTGTCCAATCCAGTTTGCTTTGTACCGAAGAACCACATCTAAAATGTTTATATTTTCACCCACTATTCTTAGGATTCTTCATTTGTCACCCTATCTGTCTCCCCTGATCTTCTAAAGTCTTCTCTACCACCACATTTCAAAGCTCCCCACGTATTTATTTTCCATCTTCCTAAGATGCCAAGTTTCTGCACCAAGCTCAACTTGCTGGTCAGTGGTAACCTCTGTTTGTTGAAAGCTTCCTTGGCCATGGCAATCCTAGACATAATTTTCTTTGTAAGGAGACTTGCCATGTACTTGAACTGTTCTATGTTTTACAACTTCTGGTTTCCAATTTTGATTTTCAATGGCTCTTCATTTTTAGAAATCACCATCACTTTTGACTATTCCCCGTTGATCTCCATGACATATATTCTCCTTATCTCCACCAGCCTGTTCATTAGTTCCTGCAACTCATCTTTATTTTTGGCCAGCAATGCTAATTTACTTCCGAAAAATAGAAAATATGTAAATTTTTGAAAATGACTCTAAAGATTGAGTTCAAAATAGGTATCTGGGAACAGTTTTTCATGATAAATAATAATACGTTTTAATTTGTACAAATTACAAATAATTTTATAGTGTTTTTTTTGCAAAGCGACAGTGTCTTCCACCAACAGAATCAACCTCAAAGTACCACAGTCTCCTTACCTACCTACAAATTAATATTTGGAAATGCAAATTTGAATATTTTGATCCTACTGAATGGGGTTGGAAGTTGAGGTGCAGATAGTTAGTGCCTCAAATCATGGATAAACCTGCAGCACCTGAATCTTTGCTGCGGGTTGTAAGATGTAATCGTAGAACTGGTTTCGGTACCTCCAGGTGTGGATGCAAGAAAAATTGATTTAATTGTAGGCCTATTACAGTATGTGGTGTTTGTCAAAAATCAATATGTGAAAATTTGCATCGTTATAATATAGAAGATGATGGAGAATATGATGAAGCTCAAGTTTGATAGTTTTCATACAAGCTTAATCTGATTTTCTTATAAACATTTACAAAAGTTTACATATTAATGCTTGTAATATTATGTGTATTTGAACTGTCGTAATATGTATATCACTTCCAGTTTTTAAATAAAGCATTTAATTGTACAATGTATTTCATATATCCGAATATTAACATACCCAGTAGAGATTTATAATACAGAGAGGACATTAACAATCCCAGAAAGATATTTCGATTCTAGAGAACTTCCGTAACTACATAAAATAGTGTACCTGGTTCATAAAGCATGTTAATTATGCATAAAGAATCGGCAAGACTATTTCAACGTCCATCTTGGATTTTCGCTTATTTCCCGTGAAGCGACTCTTGGCAATTTTGAGTATGTTATTTTACACACATTTTTAAATATATTAAAAAAATCAATTGTACTGCAATTTTGGCAATGTTCAGTGGTTTTATTTCATAAAATTACTTGACTAAAGTTTGTGACCCTAGCTAGATCCAAGGTTTATATTAACAGAGTTGTAGTCCTAGGTCCCCAGGAATATTAACATGGTTTTTTAGGTGACCTAGCGGTCTAGGGGTAAGGTGTCAGACTTCTGTGCTGGGGGTACGGGGTTTAATCCTTGGTCCCGGCACAGAGTTATCTGATTGCCAAACTCTTCCCTCACCTCTGACAAGACGTATATTAAGCACAGCTTGTGAATGTGTGTAATGCCAGGCCTCCACCGTGGTTCGGATCCCACGATAAACTGAAGGTCCTCCATTTTATCTCACAATCAGCCTACCATTACATATTAGAGTAATTAGAGTAACTCAAATGGGTAGTAAGATGCGGTGCTAATAATAATAATAATAATAATAATAATAATAATAATAATAATAATAATAATAATAATAATAATAATAACATGGTTTGAATCCAAGTTCCCATGTAATATCAACATAATCATTCTAAATCCCAGATAATGTTTATATGATCATACTCTTAGGTCCCAGATAATGTTAATATGAGCATGCTCTTAATCCCAGATAATGTTAACACCGTTATAGTCCTCGTTCCCAAGTAATATTAACGTGGTTATAATTTTTGCTCCCAATTAATATTAGTATGGTTATAATTCCAGTTCCGAATTATTATTAATTTGGTCCCAGATAATATTAACATAATCATTTTCATAGAACCCAGGTAATATTAACATTGTTATATTCCTAATCATAGTCTAGTCACAAATTATAGTAACATGGTTATAATCATAGCTCCCGGTTAATTTAAACATGTTTATAATAACATGGTCTTAATCCTAGGTTCCAGGTGATATTAACATGTTTATAATACTAGATACAAATTAATAATTTCATGGTTATAATCATAGCTCCTAGGTAATACTAACATTGTTATTATATTAGGTTTCAGGTAAATTAACATATTAATAGTCCTAAGACCCAGTTTATATTAACATGGTTATAGTCAAATGTCTAAAGTAATATTATCACGGTTAAAGTCCTAGGCTAAACGTGTTATTTACTTGGTTATAGTCCTAGGTCTAAGGTAATATTAACATGGTTATAATCCTAGGTACAAGGTAATATTAGCATAGTTATTTTCATAAGTCCTAGGTAATATTACCATGATTATAATCCTGGTTACTAAGTTATGTTAATATTTTATAACCATGATATCAGGTAATATTATCCAAGTTTATAATCCAAAGTAATTACTAATGTGACCTTGATTATAATCCTTTTCCCCAAGTAATGTTTACATGATCATACTCCCAAAACACAGATAATATTTACATTATCCTACTCCTAGGTCCCATATAAATTTAACATGATCGTACCCCTAGGTCCCAGATATTGTTAATACTATAACACTAATAGGTCGAAAATAATATTAACATAAATATAGTAATAGAGCCAAGTTAATATTAACGTAAATATAGTATTAGAAACAAGAGAGCATTAACATAAATATAGTACTAGAACCATAATAATATTAGCAAGGCTATAATCCTAGGTATCAGTTAATATTAACATGGTTATAGTCCTAGGTCCCAATTAATATTAAAATAATTATAATTCTAGGTCCCATGGTTATAATCCTATATACCAGGTAATTTTAACATGGTTATAGTCCTCGTTCCCTTGCAAAGATTTTTTGTTATATCTAATTTTGGGTCTCAAGTTATATTCACATGGCTATAATCCTAGGTACCAAAGATACATTAACATGGCTATAAACATATAGCTAGGGTAGTATTAACATAGTTATAATCCTAAATACCAAGTAGTATTATAATAGTTATAATTCTAGATCCCAAATAATACTAACATGGTTACAATCCTAGGTAGTAATTAGTATTAGAACAAAATAAACCAGATATTATTAACATGTTTATAATCCTAGGTAATAATTAGTATTAGAACAAAAGAAACCAGTTATTAACATGGTTATAATCCTAGGCCACAGGGTTATAGCCATAAGTCCCGAAGTATTATTAAGATGATCATATTCTTAGATCCCAGATAATGTTAACATGATCATAACCCTAGATCCTAGATAATATTACCATAATCATTCTCTAAGGTATCAGTTAATATTAATATGGTTATGGCGCTTGTTCCCACGTAATATTAACAAGGTTAAACTATTAGGTCACAGATAATAGTAATATGGTTAATGTCCTAGGATTCATGTAATACTAACATGTGTATTGTCCTGGGTATCAGGTAATATGGTTTTAATCCTAGGTATATTAACATTGTTATAAGACAAGATACCAAGTAATATCTTAGACACCAAGTTATAATAATATTATTAGCATTGATATAGTCATTGATCCCAGTCCCAGGTGATCTTAGCATGGTTGTAGTCCTAGGTCCTTGGTAATATTAATATTTTTCAACTCCTATTTTCCAGGTAATATTATCATTATTATAATCCTAGGTCTCAAGTTATTTTAACTTGCTTATAATCATTGGTACAAGGTAATATAAACATGGTTATAATCCTTGTTACAAGGTGATATTAACATGATTATAATTCGAGGTCTCATCTATCATTAACATGATTATGGTTCCAGGTCCCACGTAATATTAACATTGTTTTAATCCTAGGTCTCTGGTAATATTAACATTGTTATCGTTCTAGGTCTCAGTTAATATTAGCTTAGTTATAATGCTAGCTCCCTAATAATTTAAACATTGTTATAATCCTAGATTCCGGCTAGTACTAGCCTAGTTATAGTCCTAGGTCCCTGGTAATATTAACTATTGTCCTAGTTCTCAGGTAATATTAACATAGTTATAATCCTAGCTCCCTAGTAATATACATTGCTATAACCATATGTCCCAGGTAATATTAACATGGTTACCGTATAGTACTAGCTCCTATGTAATATTAGCATGGTTATAGTTCTAGGTCCCAGGTAATATTAAAGTGGTTATAGTTATTGGTCCTGGTAGTAACCATTGATATTATCCTGGGTCCCATGCAATATTAGCTCGGTAATAATTCTAGCTACCAGGTAATTTAAGCATTGTTATAGTCCCAGGTCCCATGTAATATTAATTTAGCTATAGACTTTCATCCCAAGATATATCAACTTGGTTATAACCCTAGGTCCCAGGTTATATTAGCATGATTATAGTCCCAGCCTGTACAAATTTATTTTAGGTATTGTTGTGATCTCTGTTTCTGCCTGCACACTTCTGAGGTCTCCAAACGGGATTCGAAACGGAATCTCCCTGAGGTTAAGGAACGCGGCTCTAGCCTACTCAACCAATGCAGTCCTACAACGATTAAGTATTGACATACCCACCCCCATGTCTCAGTGGTTACAGGAGTCTACTACAGGTTATGTGGTCACCAGTTTCTTACGGACAGGGCTTAATAGAGTTTAATCGTCACTTAAACCATCCTGTCTCTATAAAGTGCACATCAATTTTCATAATAAACTCAATGTTATTTAAATTTATATTCTAATATTTCTAAAGTGTTTTTATATATGATTTTCATTTGAGTTGTTCTACATGTCCCGTCTTTCAACAATTAACAACATCAATGCTGTATGATTGAGTATTGTTGAATGTAGAGAGAGAGAGAGTGTTGAAAACTGTTTAGAAAAAACTACGCTCAGTACATTTTGGCAGGATTTGAACCCTAATCTCTCCCTCACGGGCAAACCATACTAGATGAGCGAGACGTTTAGTCTGAGTGCCCACCGATATTATTTTGAGGTATCTAACCTTTGGAGTTGAGGTCTATACACACATCATTATCATCGCACAACTTACAAATTAACTCGTCCCATGAAAATACACGTAAAGCGTAATGTTTACAGATTAGTTGAGTGGTTATCACATATAAATCTGATATAATAAGCTTGAATCAGTTGATGATCAACAAACTTCAGGTGTTTTTTTGTTCTCAGTCTTACTACTCATTTATTTACATTACATTTATTTACATTACATTTATTTATATTCACATTATATATATATATATAATATTATATACATGATTTAAAAAAAAACGGAAGTATTCCTTTTATCACAAATAAAGAGCATCACCTACTAGAATGTAAATATATTCACACTTCAGTATGCAATATTTAATAAAGAATGGCACTTTCCTAAGCTTAAAAATTACTCAAAAATCCTCAATTGTCTTGAATTATTATTTTGTAGCCCTACAAAGAATAATTTGTGTATATAAGAAAAGCTATATTTGTGTTTTTAAACAACTTTCTTACTCTCATGACCGTGACCTTTCGCGTTAAACGTCGTTATAAATGAGTTAATTTAAATTTCCTATTATTTTTGTAGAGCTTAAAAGCATAAAATATATGACTTTATTAAAATTAATTAGAATCAAAGTAATACTTTTAGACTTTATTTTGGCATCAATAATATTTTAAAATATCAAATGAGTTATTAAATGATGCGGAGTTTCAAAACGCCTGCAACGAGTCTCAGAGATTCGTTAGGTGGCCTCCGACAATTAAATAAGTGGATTCAGCACACAATTAATTAGAGTCCATACCAAAGTATCTTAAAACTCAAATGATTTTTACTTATCCACTAATTCCAAACTTTCTAAACCTTCTGAGTTATGATGTACCCAAACATTATGAACAACGGTTTGAGACAATTCCGTGAAGTAGTGTCTTAACAAAATAGTCAGAAGATACATTAGGTGAAGCAAGGAGGCCTAGTTAGGGTCCTAGATTCTCTGGGTGGCACGCAGACTGAGCATGAGCAAGAAATGTGTCATAGTAGTGTGACGAACTTGACGAGGTCAACAAACCTAACAGACTTACTTTTAGACTGAGAGTGAAGTGTCCTCAAGATACCTAGGCCATGGTAGTATTTAGACTCTTTCACAAGGTCGGATCCAGGGTTTTTTGTCGGGGGCAATTGATTTTCAAAAGCCTCATTCAAGATAATTAGTATAAATATCATAATATTAATTATTTATAATAATATTTCTAGTTTATAAAAATATTTTACAAAATTATAATTATAATAATAGGACTTGTAATTTTTGTATTAACAAATGTGTAATTTTAATGCAATAAACATAAGCAAAAAGTCACTGTCAACATAAAAGTAACAAATATGTACTGTACACTTCGTTTATCCTTCCTTACCTTGAAGGAATTACCCTATCTTATAAGATATACCTTAGTGTAACAATGCAAGGTAAACTTGCTACAATACAGGGTAAGGTACATAGGCTTAAAATGTTTTGGTATAAATGCTTGGCTATCACCCTAAACTTAGCAACCTAATTACTGGGAAACTTTAGTTTTAAACCCCTTGCTCGGCGTCACATTAGATTTTATTAATTTTATTTTATTTAGCACCTCGTCTTACTACCCATCCGGGTCCGGTCCGCTGTCACATTATAACTAAGTTTAAAGAGTTATTAGCTGGATTATGTATAAATTAAGGGAAGGAAGATTTTAGCTATACATAGGAGTCAGTCAATATTTACAACATTGAGTTAAAGGTTTAAGGGGGGATGGAAGGGCACACGAGAAAAGGCCAGTGTTTTTGCAGCTTTTATGGCAACAATTTTTTTGGCTAAAATAAATA
Organism: Timema bartmani; assembly: GCA_902151455.1. Taxonomy (NCBI): domain Eukaryota; kingdom Metazoa; phylum Arthropoda; class Insecta; order Phasmatodea; family Timematidae; genus Timema; species Timema bartmani. The sequence goes on along the minus strand of CABFWB010000722.1, from coordinate 46,959 downwards.
AAATATTGCCTCAGTACTAACATAGAGTTTAATTTTCTTTACATGTTGATATAAACAATTCCTTAATATCCATTATGAGCATAGCGGCATTAGATGAGAAACCTTTTAAATGAAGAGAATAAGTTGTAATTAAATTCCAGGACACCCTTGACAGATAGTCAAGACATTTTGAGGACATCATGCGAAGAAAATTTAATTCTTTGTTTGTATTGAAGTAATATTTGATTTATTCTGACCAAAATAATGTTTTGCCATAAAAACTGCAAAAACACTGACTTTTTCTCGCATCTCCTTCCATAACACCGTAACTATTTTAAATTATATTTGATGTAAAGGGAATAGGACCGATCGCCCCAATAACACTCACCCCTTTCCCTGACTCCACCCATGCTCATCCAAGTTATAGAACGATTGATTTATTTCAATGATATTATGTTTTTTATTTCTTCTTGCTAGGCGCCTTACGACTGGTCTAGGCTATCCTCATGTAATGACACTAATAGAGTAGAAGAATTGAGAACAATGTAAGAAAAATCACCCACTGTACACCTGACTAAGATCCATACCCAGACCTCACCGTGATCTGAAAATCAAAATAGTTGATGCCTTTGAACAGTGGCTACCATCCATTATCGTTTCTGGTCTATGGCTTGGATCAGTTTTTATTCAAGTAATACATTTTCCACTACCGGCTGGCTAGGCCTGTCGTAGCTTCAAATGCCTTATAAGCTAACTTAAGACTAGGACAGGAACAACATCCAGTCCTCGGCCGTTAATTTGTCAATGTGAAAGGGTAAACCCATATTTTCATCAGTGATTCATTTTCGGCCATGCCATGTAATCGAACCCAGGACCCCTAGGTCAGTAGGCAGATATGCTACCTACTGAGCGAAGGTGTCAGACCCTTAAAACAGTGGTTTCAAACTCTGGGCCAAATTAACCAACTCTGGGCGTGTTGCGGGTCACAGCCTATACACAAACATGTTGGCTTAAATATATTTAATACTTAATATATTGTCCTAAAAGTTTGGGTTATACGCTTATGTACTAATTACACTAATGGTTTTAAGGATTAGGAAGGCTATATTTAGAGGAAGTGTAACCGCATTTGCGTTGAGGGAGAGTGAAAAATATTTTTTGAAAATCACCCTCATTACACCCGACAGAGATTCGAACCTCTATCTCTCCGTCATCAGCAGTCTAGTCTAACACGAGAGTAACACGTTAGACCATGTAGCCACTGAAGCGGGTAACGTGTTTTGTTATTCAAATTATGTAAACACTATAAAATTAAACTATAATTTTTTTCCTGTACGTATATGACTGCAGGCCAGATAGTAGGGACTAATATAAAAGTATTGCAGACAAGCAGGCTGATCAGCCCGTGGGCCGTGGGTTTACAAAAGGCCATGTGGTCACCAATGCTGATATTAGATTAATAGTACTCCATAAAAAGTTCACACTGAAGCCCAAGTTTTTTTTGGGATAGTCTATTTAAAGAGCATCTTCTAAGCACATTGATTGTGAGAGCACACAAACTATACAGACACAGCCATAACATTGAGATATTTACTATTCAGAACACATAGACGAACCTCTTAAGGTGGGATGGAAGGGGAGGATAGGTAAAGCCAGTGTTTTTGCAGTTTTTATGGCAAAACCTTTTTTTTGCCAAAATAAATAAAATATTGCTCCAAGACAAACAAATAATTTAATTTCCTTCACATGGTGACCTTAAATTTTTTTAGTATCTTTCAAAGGTGTTCTGGAATTTAATGACAACTTTCTCTCTTCATTTAAAAAGTTTGTTAAATAATGCCACCATGCTCATGACAGAAATTCAGGAACTGTTTATATAAACATGTGAAGAAAATTAAAATCTCTGTTTGTACTTGAGCAATGTTTGATTTATTTTGGCCAAAAAATCTTTTGCCATAAAACTGCAAAAACACTGTCCTTTACTCGCAACCCCTTCCATCCCACCTTAACAAATAGTAAGTATACCATCATCACTTTCGAGAGTTGAAACAGGTTCACATACACTCATGGTCCACAGCTCTAACCACTAATCATACTGAAGGGCTCAAATTTCCAAATCAAAATTATTACATAAGTACTAGTGGATTTATAATAATTGTGTATGTTCTTTGCTTCTCTGAGTTAATGGTTTGAGTACCATTTGGTTACTTTATAGAGCCTGTTATTCGCGTCGGTGTTCACGTGGACTAAACGTCAAGATTGTCTATTCTAGTTTGCTGATAATGGGGAGAGAGGACTAGAATTCTGGAAGTGTGTACTTAAGTTTTTTCCCTAAATCCATCCACGTTCCCCCAAAGTCCCTTTTTGGGAACAAATGTGGGTACTTTTACTGTAAATTCTATCCTACACATCCCAACTCCTTTTGTGTAAATAAATGTTCAAATAGCTCAAACGGGTAGTAAGGCGCAATAATAAAACATAAAACTATATAAAGATTGTTTAATGTCTGGTATGCTCGTCTCAAACATGCACTAAAACGTTATTTACCAAGCTATTCAGTAGACAGAATAAAAACACTCATAAATATAAGTTTCATTTTAAAATTTATTGAAGTATGTCTCTCTAGTTTTTGTATGGAAATATCCTTCAAGTCCTCTCAAGCCTCGAATTATCCGGGAAGGTATATTTATTTACATGATGAATTTAAATTTTAATCCACACCGAGAAGTTTTTTTCTATTGATTTAGTAAAGTTTGAGGCCCGCCCCCATTTCTTAAGGCCAATTTTTAAATTCCAAATTTTCGATATTTTTCGATTTCTCATGATTTGGGGCGGTCGTCCTAACGGCTTGCAAGTACTTAAATTTCTTACCATTCTTAGAAACGTTTTTTATATAAGTTTTTAAAATTCTTAGCATACCTTTAAAACAGGCCCTAACTTTAAAATAAAAAAAATAACTTTCATACATTTCTAGTAATATCAGAAATTTCTATTTTCTACCATAACTAAGGATAGTTTTTTCTATAATTTTTGAAATTTCTTCTCATATCCCATTTCAGTAACCTGCTCTATCTATAGCTAAATCTGTTTCAACATAATTTACGAAAGTGTGAAAACCGTGAATACATCTCACTATTGTGGGTTTTTTCTTAACTTTTAGAAGATTTTTTTTTATCTTAATATAGTATCCAAACGTAAAAAAATATCTGAAATTTGGAGGAATTTCTATTAGTAATATGAGGAATATGAGATTTAATTTTCCTTCGGACAAATTTGGCAAAATTATCTCTAACCAAATTTACATAATATGTAGTTGAATCAACAAACACAAGATAAATCAGCAGTGGCCAGATAATTGTACAGATTGAAATAATCACCACGTGTGTAATCAATATATGTGATTGGGGTGGAATTATTTTTAGTAACAATGGTTACATCAAGGGAAATAAATAAAGGCGGATGAGGTATATCAATATTTACTAATGATTGAGAGCTATGTGATATCAAAGGTTGATTAGAATGTGCGAAAACAAGGTCCAAGTTGTTATTATTTTTATTATTACTATTACTATCATCATTTCCAATAAATTGTTCTATTTCGATTATTTTATTCAATGCAAGATATTGAGTAGCTATTAATTTGTATGTGGTAATGAGATATATTTTCAACATGATGATATTTCCAATCAATTTTAGGGCAGATAAAATTGCAGAAAAGTATTATTTGAAAAGGGTAATTTGCCAAAGATCAATCAAGAAATGTAAAGCAGTTAAAAAATATTTCGGCTGTTGTTGGGGAACAAGATATGAGTTCCCAATTAACAGTTTTTGGTTATAAAGGGTTGGGATTTCAATGCAGACACCTTCCATATTATTTTCTAGATCCGTTCTTCTTACCACACAAGAAATAGAGTCAACTGGAGATATTAGAGCTCCACCATCCCTTGAGAAATTAGCTCCATCATATAGCCTATCAGTTCTATAAACATTATAGTTATAATAGTAATAATACTAATAATAAAAAACCTGTAAAATAATAATAATATAAGGTGTTCAGTTGTCCAATATACGTGAAGTGAATTAACCCAGACTCCACATTTCAAACTAATTGTAAGATCTGCCAAGAGTGACCTGTAATTTATTTACTTTTCTCTTAATTTAAATATTTTTCATCCAATGCCAATATGCCCATGACAAATATGCAAAAACTGTTGATATCACCTCATGTAGAAAGTTAAAATATATATGTTTCTTCTGGATAAATATTTTATTTATTTTGGAAAAAAACAAATTTTTGCCATAAAAACTGCAAAAACACTACCCTGAACTCGTGCCTGCGTCCATTTCAACTTAAAGGTGCTTGTGACGTGGATTTTAGTAACATTCACTGAGATTTTAGTGGATTCCGAATTCCTTATAGCCGTCTACGTAACCAGAACCTCGGACCACATCAGTAGTCTCATGGTCTACGGCGTCACTCTAGTAGTATGCTGGTTTGCCGGTGAAGGGAATGCCTGGAATCGAATCTCGACCGGGCGTACTAAGGATGTGTTTTCCTAAATTTTACTACACCTTCTTCCTTCACGCAAATGCCGATAAAATTCCTATGACATTTCTCGTTTTTATTCTATTAGTAGGTAAATATGATCCAACACCTTAGCCTATAGCGTGTCTATCTACTGAGCTAAGGGTTCCGGGTTCGATTTCCGGGAGTGCCGAAAAATGTATCATTAATGAAATAAATTATGAGTTTACCCTTTCACGTTGATAAATTAACGGCCGGGGACTAGATGTTGTGCCTGTCCTAGTCTTAAGTTATATTATAAGGCATATGAAGCTACGACAGGCCCAGCAAGCCGGTAGTGAATAATATATGACCTGAATAAAAAACTGACCTAGGCCATAGGCTGGAAACTGTAATGGATGTAAGGAAGTAGGTAAATATGCGTATAGCCCGGACATTCTTATTTGTGGACATGAAGAATATATGTCAATCTCATATAGTTTAGTTTTTCTGTGACGGCCAGGTTTCGAATATCGACTAGGTGTATTGGGAGTCCCCCCCCCCCCCCCCCCCCC
>CABFWB010000722.1:26978-41705 GCA_902151455.1 Timema bartmani | reverse complement strand
ACCCCCCCCCCAATGGTTTCCCTCTCCCTTTACACGCAAATCTGGGCACATTTCCTCCAATGTTAACTTCCATAGCTCCACCTCAATAGCGATAGGTAATAAAACACGGTCCAATAAACAACAACGGAACAGACTTATAGAGTTCTTCAGATATAAATGGTACCGTCTGAAGCTGCGAGCGTCCACGATCCTGACCACAAACAGGGCTGCCATGTTTCACTCTCTGTAAAAGTAAGTCTCTGGCCGGAGAGTTCATCGCCCTCTAGCGCGCTGTCCTGACACATATTCCTGGTCGAGACACGTCACAAACATCTCTTTCTCATTCTCGCTTCCTGTTTCAAGATTCACACAAACCTTTTTCTAGACTAGCATATAGAAAATAAAGCCAATGCTATCGTCATATCTCTCTGTGCGTGAATGTGTGTTGCTACTTTGAGAATAAATTGACATTTGGTTAAAACTTGGCACACTATAGTCCCTAAAGGACACAACCAGTTAGATACATTAATTCCTCTGTACCATTATAACTGCACTACAGGGGACCAGATTAACGAAAAAATACTAGTTCATTAACTTTTTTTTTAGCACCATGCTTTGCTAGCCGTTCGGGCTGTACGCATGTGTATTAATTAGGCTAGTGTGTTTGGATTGAGGAAGGTTGTATTTAGATTGAGGAAGGTTGTATTTAGATTGAGGAAGGTTGTATTTAGATTGAGGAAGGTTGTATTTAGATGAAGTGTACCTGCATTTGCGTGGTAATGAAATGGAAAACAATTTCGGAAAAACCATCCTCAGTACTCCCGTTTTTAACTCGAGCCCCGATCTCTCCGTCATCAATGGTCTAGTCCAGTGTTTTTCAAACTTGTCTGACCGTGACCTACTGTAACAAGTATATTTTACATCACGTCCCAGTACACAATAAGATAAGTAAAAAACAAAAAGGCGTAAACGTAAAAAAAACCTTAATATTATGTTTTCAATTATTACTAATACAACTTTGACCAAAAAATCCATAGTAAACCGAACAAAAATGAAACTAGGAAATATTTTATTTAATGTGATGGATTTTCTTGCTTTTTGATAAGTTGATTTCACTTCGGAACACATTAAGCCAGTGCTACTGGCATATTTGGTGCACTGTTGAGCCCTTTTCTCTCTTTATTTTTAATAGAGTCAATGTTGAAAATCCTAGTTTACACAAAAAGTCGTTATGAATGGTAATAGTAGCAATGTCTTTTACTTAATAATAGTTCTTCTGCTATCCCAATCCAAAATTATGATAAAATTAATTTCTGAAATTCTCTCTTAAGTGTAAATGAACTACTAACGTGCAGTTATTAATTATCTAGTTAATTCACCAAGATCAGCTCATTTATTGATTCAGGTCTTTAAAAACAAATGGATCTATTATATAAAAAATATATATTTGTATTTCAATTTCTCTTCGGAAAATAATAATTTAAATGTTGAGACATAGAAGTTAGATGTGACAATATATATAATTTTATTTCAGTCAAACTGTCTTCATTAATAATGTTATTTTCAAAATGCTTTAAAAATTTTGGGGATGGACATACGCTAGTTTCGTCTATAGCCTTTAAATTTTGTTTGCCATACCCACAAAGTCTTTTGGAATCCTTATATATGATAAACATGTTGAAATATATTGTATTTTTCCCGCGTAATTTCAAATTTAATTAACCTAGAATGTCGAAAATATCAGTTAAATAGGCCAGTTTTGTTACACAAATATCATTAACGAAAATATTTTGCAAATGATATTGATTTTCAACTAACATTTTTTAATCTCATTCCTGAGTTAATATACCCTGTTTAGTAATTCCCTCGCGATAACCAACGAACTTCTATATAATACAATAAGTGGGTATGTTCAACATTAATATCCGAACAAAATATTAAAAAAATTCTGCTCTTTATCGAGCTTTCTTTAATAAAGTTGACAATTTTAACTACTTTTTTACACACCCTTGAAATTCGGTGAAATTCCTTGCCTAACCAAATGTGTAGAGAATGTGGACTGGTATACTACCAGTTTTAAAAATATTTCAAAACAATTTTTGCTACACGATAGTGAGACACAACTGGCAAATACACAGCGTGGGGCAGGACGAGTATTTTAATTAATGTATTCTACGTGAAAAAAAGACGGACTTGGCCCCATTTTACTAACTTTTCTGGGCGTTTTTAGAGAGAAGATGGCATGGCTGTGCGCGTTTAAGTATCGGTATAGGTCGCTATAGCTCAGTGATAAAAATTTGTATTTTATAAATATGTGTACTGAAAATCTATGTTCTAGCTCCTTTGGTCTCACGACCGACTAAAAATATTTTGCGACCCACCAATGGGTCGTGACCCGCAGTTTGAAAAACACTTGTCTAGTATATTACAAGAAAGACACCTTAGATCATGGGACCACCTAAACAGGTCATTCATGTTTTAATATAAAATAATGAAATTCCCCTCATTCAACTAGCGTTATCAAAAGGGTCTGCGAGCTTGGGTTTTTTCATTAGAGTAGAGTATTTTATAAAGCTCCAGAGTTCGAGTCGGGTTTGAGTATATCCATAATTTTAAAATGATAAGACTATAAAATATTTATTTATTTTAAAAGTAAAATTGTATATTTAAAATGTGATCAGTCAAGACAAATATAAAATGTAAATACCACATTTTTAAATGTAGATTTTAAAAATATATCAAAGCAACACATGTTCTTAAAATAAGAATTACACTAGTTAATAAATATTAAATACATTTAAAAACAGTTTAAGAAATGGAAATATTGGTTTTTAAATTAGAAATAAAACTTAGAAAATATATGATTTAACATTAAAATTAATCTACTAACAATTACAAACAAGAGTTAAACAAAATTAACGTTTCGATAAGCTAATATTTCCCCAAAATAAGCCTCCATATTTCTAATTACCCTAAAAAAAACGTAAGCATCACAAACAGTAAGAAATTTGAAATGTTCATGTTTCTTTTATTAGTCAATAATAATGTAATAATCACGTATGATAATTTCTTCTGTTCCAATTTGATACCTCTATGCGTAGTTGCGCATGTGCCATATGGGCTCTCACTAGAAATTATCTAATCGAAAAACAAATTTCAATTACATTTTTAATTCTTGTTAAAGTTGATGTTCATATTTTAAAATGAAAAATTGGATGATTAAAATAATATTTTTAACAGGAAATATGAAATAGAAAGTAGTTTTGTTTTGTTTAAATGTGGTGGTAAACTTTTTATTGAAATGCTTATTGACAAGGATTCTATACAGCTTAAACAACATAATTATAATATCAATCCTGAGTTCGAACACAATTAATATGTATTCTCAATGTTAAGTTTTAAATTTAAATGAAATTATAGTTTTAGAAAGGGACTACGTAAAAATAGTAAAAAAAAGATTATTCACGTATTTAGCGATCTATTTAAATATTTTTATTTTCATAGCCCTGTCATTCATTCATGGCAATGCAACTAAATTCAAGGATGATTATAAATTGACGAAAGTATTGAATTAGTTTACCGGCGAAGAGTATTTTAAGGTCTCTATTACGTTATTAATGTGAAGTTTTAAATTCTTTTAACAATTTTTTAAGTTACCTAATACTTTATAATTTAAACTGCCTATATCATCTCAATTAAATAGCCCATACTTGCCATTGCGTTTTAAAAATTGATTTGTATTCACATCAATAGGAAGCTAAAAAATGATGAGCCTACTAACATTCTGATCTCGATCCCGAGTTTTAATGACTTAAAAATGGAATCTTGGAGCTATCTTAAAGACAAATAGATACAAATTCGGTGCTTCATTAACAACATATTTAAATTGAGTACATAAAAAAGTTTCCTTTAAATATTAAATAAAAATAATGCTTATCTTTATAATGTTATAATTACCATTTAAAAAGCGGTGTTTGTAAAATTATTTAAAATACTCATTGTCTTTTATGCACGTGTTGTGTTTGTGGCAAGAATATCTGCTGTAAAAAAATAGATGTTCTTGGTTCTACAGAGTCTTTGGCAATTTGTCCCATTTGACCCCTATATGTCTCTGTTGGTTTTATTTTTTGTGCTAAATGTGTTATAAAAATATTACACCACATTCATACTGAGACACAGTTTAGAATAGGGAAAAATCTGTCTAGTTGGTAATAACCGAACCACTGCTCTTTAAATAGTATTAAAACAAAATTAACTGGGATGAAAATATTGATTCCAAGCATTCAAATACTCTGCGTTATGATTAAAATATCTCTGGTTCGATAATCAACAAGGCAAAAAATCTCTAAATTCAAAATTGTGTTTGCAATGTGTCACTAAGTACGATCAAATTTGTACTGAGATGTATACTTGATGAAACTACCCTTGAATTTAATAAAGAGAATATGCTAATATTCTTTGTTGGTATTAAAATGCGTGTTTGGCCACTTATTGATTTCATTTATAGGCCTCGTATTTAATACATAGAAACACACACACACGTCCGGGTAGTATATGTTTTAACCACGCTAATGAAGTAGAGATGAATAAGTTAGAATTTGGAGGAAATGTAATCGTATATTGCGTGAAGGGGAATTGAGAAACCATTTACGAAATTAGTTCCTTAACTATCCCGGCTGGGATTTGAGCCCCAACCTCCCATCACTGTCAGACTTGATGAGCTTGACGTTTAGTCCATGTACTCACCGACACGGATATTTATGGGCATTAAATTTGTTCATAGCAATGTATAATGTTCCTTTATACTATTAAAAATTTATTTCACCCGCTTCAGTAGCTGCATGATCTAGGGCATCACTCTTGAAATAAACTAGACTACCACTGTAGGACAGACAGTTGTTCAAATCTTGGTCAGTTGTACAGAGTGTGGTTTTCCTTAATAGTTTTACACTCTCCCTCCATACGAATGAGGATACACTTCTTCTAAATGTAACCTTTCTCATTCCTAACACGATAGAATAATTGGTACATATGCGTGTAGGCCAAACAGGTTGAAATATGTGGTGCTTTAAAAAATATGCCTAAATACAATGTATATTTAATAATAATAGATCTATACTTCTTTTATATTTATAGGGTTTTATATTAATTAAGTAACAAATATTTATGAATTCGTACAAAAGTAGAGGACTAAAGGTTGTGTAGCTAAGAGGAACACAAATGAGCCATGGATTGTATTATTCCTTTCAATACGCATACAAATCATTGCAAATATTTTAAGAAGAAATACAAAGAAACACTTTAAAAAAAAGGTTGGCCCATCAACGAGTAGCAAACCATTTTACGTTACTGCTGCAGTAGATAAGTGTATGAAGAAACGTGAGTCCCTACCATGAAGAGCGTACCAAGCGCTACACGGGTTGCGCACCATGGCTTGCGACCCACACTGGCCGCTAGATACAGAAGGAATTCAACGACCCCAATGTAGAACTAGAGTTGACCTTTTGTCCTTGTTAGAAGTTTCATCGATGGAAGTGGAAAGTGCATTTAGCCGGCATTACGGCCTAATAGGTTGGTATTTAGGAAATCCCTATATGTAGCCTAGTGATCCGGCTGTCCTGGAGTTAAAGCCCGTTTAGTACAAAACTATTATTTTTGTTGCATTAGGAAACAAAGGGTAGTGTTGTCAATTATTTAAAGAGGAAGTAAATAATTAAGTAAAAAAATATGACAATGCTGCTAAAATACTCAATTTTGAAAATGTGACTTTCAAAAAATTATTAGTGATAAACGGAATGTCGTCTCATTCAGCTACGGTAAAAAAAAATGTTAATTCATATTACGGTTCCTAGTTCGAATCTTGCTCACGTAACACTATTTCCATCACTTTACGATATTTGTTTATTTAAAAAGCTATTATAGGTTTAATTCTTTAAAATTATTTTATGTGCTATTTATGCTTCAAGCCTACCCCAAAAAAACTATAAATTTTCTATCTTTTTCTTATTCTATGGATTTTGAACTTAATTTTATATTTAACGTGAACTTTCTGAACCGACAGATTATATCAGCAAACGACTTATTAATCAAATATCTATAATAGACACAACACCCAGCCCGCAGCCGTTAGTATTTTCTACCTTGTAAATTAATCTAGAAAAAACCCTATAAATTACAAACATTATTTTTAGGGAATATTAATTTCTTCTTCGCCAACGAGAGTCTCACATAACTGTCAAGTACGATTCCTCCGTTAGATCTATGATGAATTGTGGTTCTAGCGTTTAACACCACATGGCATTGCACCAATGCTCCCGCAGAGAATCAAACCAACAGTGTCCTTCAGGGGTGGTTGGGTAATGACTACCCTACAGAATCAGGAAAAGTGTGTATCCTAATTGCTGGACTAAATATATCATTGCGTACCACTCAAACGGTTACTAAAAAGATGTGGAAAAATAATATATAAAAAAATTGATGTATCATATTATTATGGTTTAACGGTGCCTCCACGTAAAGGCAACCATTACCACCCTAACAAAAAATTTAAAAAATAATTAAAATAATGTTCTAACGAAGCGTTATTAATCCTAAGCATTCTAAAAATAATGATACAAAATTTCTAGAAAAGAAAGTAGTGGCAGGATAGATGACCTGGTGTGAGGTATGAGTGTGTGTGTGTGTGTGTGTGTGTGTGTGATAGATGACCTGTTGTGAGGTACAAGTGTGTGTGTGTGTGTGTGTAAGTGGGTTTGCATCGCGTCTCAGTATTTTTTATTTGTCACCGCTTATTATTACCTGGTCTGGTCTTACGCACTTGGAGTAATTAGGCTAATGGTTTAGATATGAGAAAGGTTGAATTTAGAGGAAGTGTACCTGCAATTTTGTGGAGGGTGAGTGGAAAACCGTTTAGGGAAAAACCACCCTCAACACACGCGACCTCCCTCAAAGAATTGCTCTTCTCCCTGAGTTTGAATATTTTGCATTCCTCTGTACATCCTTTCTCGTAATAATAATGGTCCCAAATAATAGGATATAAACACTCTCCTAAATATTGAAACTCAACTTAATATTCTCGATCATGACATTGCTAATGTCCCTCAACTTGTATCCTTGACTTTCGAATATAGTGTATGAATTATAGATACGAAATTCTCTCAAAAAGGCTTTTTACAGTGATCTAACATAAAGGGGTAAACTGAGGGGAAGTTAGTATCGGGCTCGAGGAGGGGTAGTCATTATAATTGTGCTAGGTTAAAAGTAGGGGAAGTCAAGTTGAATCTCGTCTGATGATTCTTTCCCAATGTTTGAAAATAAAGAAATAAAGCATCGAATTATTCTATTAGTTTTTTTACTTGAATGTCCGTCGTAGTACTATTCAATAATAGGCCGGCCGTTATGACTAGTATATTTTACCGTTTGTATACTAGACAACTATGCCAACACAACCCTCTCTGACTGACTTCTAAGCTATTCATTGATCATAACGTCGTACTCATACAATATTTGATCACTATTCAAACATCGTACTGATATGGCTTTAGATTGTTTATTAATTGAAAGTCTCTTTTGATCATTCATCAAATTAATAAATGATGACAACATATTGTTTAGTCATTATTGGTATCTCATACTTAAAGAACATTTAATCAGAACTCTACATCATATTTGATCATAGTCATGCTTGATATTACATTAATGATTATCATAAGTTAACACTCCATATTTGGAAATGAGCTTCATACTTTGACAATATCAGATTTAACTTATAAATATCAAAATTTGGTATTAGGACAAGGAATCTCGAATGATTACATCGTGACTCATCGTATTGTAATCATCTCACCCTGATCAAATACATTATGACAGCCGTATCATTGGGCCAGACTTTTTTGGAACTAGAAAACCCATCTGCTTGGACTCAGTTGATTATACTATGGTTTCACAGCTTTGGTACCATGATTTTTCTTACAAGTTGATCATGTTTTACGTTATGATAATACATTATTATCATCTATACTTACACCCTTGATGATATCCTATATTTTATTTAGGTTGATATTGTCTTAACCACTTTCTTGTACTTAAAGGAGAGTAAGGTGTACTCTCGTTGCTTTGGGCCGTAGGTCTGAAACAACTCGTTAAACTTCCTGATGACTCTCATTACCCATCTCAAAGGCATGATGTTGACACGTGGTATCTTCTGGGCTCGTGGGCTGTTCTTCATGGTGTATGGGGAAATCCTAGTTCAGGGGGGTGCCAATAAGTCATAGCTGGTAGTGGGTTTGAGGGATAGGGAAAGGGATATTTGTTTTGGATGGTGGAAGGCGTCGGGGGACTGGTGGGTGGTGGGAAAAACGTGGAGGAAAATGGGGGGAATGTTGCGCTGGCCTGGTAGTTTGGGGCGGAATGAAGTATAAGAGTGGTCTTGATGAGAAGGTAGGAGGGGTTCCCTAAGAAGAGGGATGTGAGTGCTGTTGCTTGAGAAGGTATTTCTTGTGTGCGGGGAGAGCTAGTCAGGGAAGTTATTGGGCCAGTTGAGTACCCGGGCTCTGAAAAGTTGGTAGGTTGCCGTAGAGGTCGGGGAATGAACGTCTGCTTTCGCTAAAGGAGGTCCTGCTTCATCTGACTGGAAAGTTGGTTATAGCCCATTATTAAGACCATAAAGGTTAAGATCAGGAGGGAATCGGGCCAGCTCAGAATAGGATACCACGATGAGTTGATAGGTATGGGGTGAGTACAGCTCAGCGTCGGGTACCACGGTGAGCCAGTAGGTAGGAATTTATGACATTTCAGCGTTAGATACTGTGGTGAGCTAGTGGTTAGAAGGTTAGGACAGCTTGACGTTGAATACCGTGGTGAGCTGGTGAGGAGGGAGTTAGGTCAGCTCCACGTTGGATACCGCAGTGAGCTGGTGGGCAGTAGGGTGAGATATCTTGGACTTTAATAACGTGGTGAGCTGGTGGGCAGAAGGATGGGAGAGAAAACACGTGTAGCAACCATTCGTTTATTTCCACGAGGGATATGATCCAGCTGATGACTGAGTAACATTAGAGCATCCAGCCTGCTGCCATATTATTGTATTTGGGTCGCTTTGGGGAGATTTGGTTCTATTCGTGTGGCGTTGCTGATAGCAATGATCGGGGTTGGCGCGTGACTGCTAGCAACTAAGGAGGTGTGTTGGTGGAGAGAGTTAAAACTTGCCAACAGGCTACGAATTTATTTGCTCCAGAATTGGGGATAAGGGGGTTACAGCTAATGGTAAGAGAGCGAAGATCTTTAGGAATACAATAGGGTTGTAATACAAAGTGATAACAGGGAAGAGGGTAACAATCCCCCACATTTGGAAACTCCCTTGCATCCCATTAGTCTATGGTACAAATACAATTGTTTTGGTTTAATAGATACTTAACGACTCAATTTCAATGGTTATACATCTTATATATAAAAGATTTATAACATTTGATATATATATATATATGTATATTAGACATATGCTACATTTTTTCGTCTTACATGTCTATACGGATAATTCCTTATTGTAAGGACCTTCGGTTTGTTTGGGTTTTAGTGAGTTTGTCAACACGTATTAGCATGTTCATGTACGTAGTGATAATTATGAGTTAGTGGGGCTTATTTTCACAAATTGTTTACCTAGGCGAGTACAAAATACAAAATAACAAATAGAAACTACTGAGAGAAATAATCATACTAAAATAAAAAATGTTTACCTATATACACTTTGCTATTTACACTCGTGGCTCACTTAAGACGGCTTAATATCACACTACAATTCACTACACTGTTTGTTAACTATTAAACTATTATGGGTTGGGGTTACTAGTCCTTGGTCCAGGATGGGACTGGCAAACTCTCGGAGGTGGCTCCTATAGTAGTTCAGTCTCGGGGGTTTTGCAGATTCCAGACTCGTGGGGCTCGTGGAGCTCGGTCTATGGTAGGACTATCGGAGTCGTTTTGGGTTTAGGATCTGGTTGCAGCTGTCTGCGGTACCTTCCTTTGGTGACCCTCTGCATGTGTTGCCCAGTAGACAGTCCATATCCTATAGTTTATGGTATAAGGTCCAATACATTTTGGATCGAAGACAGCGTGGAAGCCTTCTGTGGAATTTAAGAAGTTCTGAGTATTCATGAGGACTTGGTCTGTACTCCTGAATGGGGTCACCTTCTTTCGGGGTTTATGAGTGTAACGTTCCTGGTACCATCCCTGGTGTCTTCTTTCAGTTTCGTGTCTCTGTTCATCTCCCTGGGTTGGATTGTGTATGGTGTCAGGAGATTCTGGGTTGACCTGGATTCTCGTCTTAGGAAATTACCTCTCTCCAGGTCAGCAGGTATGTCCAAACAGCAGATGACTTGGGGAAATGCCAGTAGCTTTGTTTTTCCTAAAACGTGATTAAATTATGTTTATGTTTGATACGGGGGTTAGATGAATGGTAAAATTCTGTTCAATAATCAAGTATTGCTTTGATCAATCATTAGTTTAAATGTGTGTATTGGACATGCTTATGATTTAGTTTAAGTATGATGTAGAGTTTATATCGAAGCTCAGATGATGTTTAAGTATGAAGCACTGCTTTGATTAATCATTAAATATATTATAAGTATTATACATGGCTAAGTATGTATCTAAGTATGTTGTAAATCTCCAATCAATTATAAGTATAATGCAGAGTTCAGATCAATGATTAAATATTACTGTTTATGTATGATGTAGAGATCTGATCTTTGATCAAATGTTGTTAAAGTATGAAGCACGGTTTTGATCAAGCATAAAACATAATGTAAATATCATGCACAGCTAAGGATACGTCAAAGTATGATAAAGATCAATAATAAAATTTAATTATAATACAGAGTTCAGATCAACGATCAGATGCCTTTTAAGTATGATGTAGATATCTGATCAGTGATAAAATATATTTAAAGTATCATGTACGGATACGATCGAGCTCAAGTGTGGTGTGGAGCTCAGATCAAGTTTGATATATGTAAGTAATTTATTAAATATGATTAAATGTATTTTAAGTATGATACGTAAATGATGATTAATTGTTGTAGGATGCATGATATAATCTAATAAATACAATTATATTTTTTGTTTTGTGGCTCTGATACATTTCAGATGAATAAATATGTGGTAAGTATTGGTGTAGGCAGAATTTGGAAAGAGAGAAATACAGATAGGAGAGGAATATTTTCAAAAGCTTGCAACAGTATATCAGGACAAGCGTTCCTTGCCCATATCTGCGCTGTGTATGACGTCATCGATAGAGAGGAAGGTCAGTAAACACGTATGAACATGTTTAAATTCATGGGGAGTGTCCTTTCTCTGATGAGTTGGCATGGTAAAAAGTATGCATGGTTAAAAGGTGAATCCGTCTGTTTTGATCTTCAAGGCTTAAAAGTGTACAGTATTATAGAATAAGGATGAGCTTTTAAAGTCAATACCAATGTATCGTTATGAACTCGAGTGTTAGGAAGTTAGATACTGGGTCAAGAATATTAGGAGTGAGCTTTCTAAGATAGGGAGTTAAGTATTTTAGAGTTTAGAAAATATATTTAAAACTAAGAAGATGTATTCATTCAGAATTTGCTTTTATTATTAGAGATTACACCAAGGGAATTAAGCGTTGCGAGGTCCAGCTGCTAGCGTCGTTGCTAGCAGGATGTTAGCAAGGCGTCGGTCATATGTCAGAGAGGAGAGTGGAAGGGGGTAAGGATATAGAGGTATTTTTTTATATTACATCTTCTCTTCCCACACTCCATGGTTTAAAAAGTAGATGCATATTTTATATTTATCTAAGGTCATTATCCATCTAAGAATAGAGGCGAAGAATATTTAGGGATGGAAAGTACACATAAGGATCAATGGAAGTAGTCAAAAATATGTTTTTACTTTAGGCAAATGTTGATTAAATTTATATAATTAACGTTAGTCCATTCTACCTCCAAAATGACAGGTAAATGTGATTATTGTTTACAATATATACATGAGGATCAATAGAATCATTATGAAAGGGTTTTATACTTTAAGCGAATATTGGTTAAATGTATGTACTTGACTTTAATCAATTATTCCTCCAAAATGGCAGGTCAATATTATTTTGATGATATATGCATAAGTATCAATAGGTTTGTTCATAGTCAAAGATAACCCGAACGATTAGTAAGACGCGTTGCTAAGTATTATTATCATTATCAAAGTTTTATATTACATCTTTAATGAGTGAGTATATATGGTTAAAGGTTTGAGTGGGGGCAAGCCGTATGCCGTATCCCTTATAATGAGTATACTTGGTGTTATACCTCAAAGTTATAAACGTTAATAGGTTTATGGGCGATTGAAGGGAATTATTTGAAGTTGAAATGTTTATGAATATTGTTATATTTTTAATTTGAGCAGTTGACATCGCGGCTATTATGAAAAAATTCTCGGGTTGATGACCCCATCGATGTTCGAAGAATGGATTGCAACGTCGTCTTTGAAGCTGTCATTAATACGAGATTAATAACGTCATGTTAGGCACTAACGACTTCATTGTGTCAACGAGCCTATGTAACATAAATATAATAATAATAATAATAATAATAATAATAATAATAATAATAATAGTAAAAATAGTAATAATAATAATAATAATAATAATAATAATAATAACGTCATGTTGGTTTAAACAATATCCTCTCCAGTTTGAGAGGGGGTGGGGTTGCAGGATAATAAACAAGTCCTCTCAAGCTTATAGATGTAGAGAGAGAGTGACAAAATATTGAGGAATATCCTCCACTAGGAATAAGGGATGGTAGGTGGGAGTCAAACCTTGTCAAGGTAGTGAGGTGGGAGGGGGTGTATTAGATGGTAATTCACGATTATGGGTGTGGTGTTGAGGTGAATCACATATGAAGTGAAAAAAAGGCTAAATTGCATTAACATTTGTAGGGATATTACCGTTATGGCTTCTTTTGTTGAGCTAGCTCTCAAAGGTGGTAGGTTCTCCATTTTTATTTTTATAATTTTTTAGGAATGGGCTCTTCAGCGTTCCACTAAAAGTTTTAAAAAAAAGAGCAATGTTACTTTGCCATATGTCATCTATATATTTCCCACAATCTTTTGGGTTTTATTTGAAATACCTTAATTCTAATGATAACTGAGAGTATATGATTGATGGAGGATGACAGGCTAATGTAACAATATTTGAAGCAAAACTAATAAAGGATTACCAATTGTTGTCTGACAATTCTACCTTGGGTGTAATAAATCCTTAGCTTTATTTGAAATGCCTCAAGTCTAATGGCGCAATATAGTTTACTCTAATGATTTCCCCACATTCCTATCTTCTCAGCTGATGTAAAGAGATAGGGTGTAAGCTGGCGAGCTAATAACGACACGTTCTGACAGGTTGAAGAGGGTTGACATGTTGGGAGACTAAGGGTGGCAGCAGGGGGAATTCAGATGTAGCGATAAAGATGGAGATGGGAGGAGTGGGTCAGAATGGCGAGGGGTGACAGCTGGGGTGGGGAAGGTCTTTGGGTGATAGGGTGCAAGATTCAACCCGCATTACGTTTGGCACATTTTGGCATTTTATGTCCTAGCATGCCTATTATTATTATTATTAGCACCGCGTCTTACTACCCATTCGGGTTATACGCAAGCATGCCTATTGCGCTTTGTTGAAGAGCACCCTAATGCATCGTTTCCTATGGGTAATAGTCATTTGTACATAAGCTTCTCTTGTGTCCTAATATGCCTATTTTGTCTATACTAAAACACCTGCATTTACATGAAGAGAGAGAGAGTAGAACCAGGATTTGAACCCCAACCTCCCCATCCCTGGAATACCAGACCAAACTAAGGTGGCGCGTTATCCAACATGTTCACAGTTGTGGCCTGTGGGTGGCATGAAAGAATGATGAGGCAAACTAAAATGGAATTGATGGTGCAAAGATAAAACTGTTTACATGGATGCACTGAGTCGATTCATTTTATTTTGACTCTCTTCCATATGTCAATATATAAAGGGCCCCGAGACCAGCGAATAGGTCATCAAGTTTTTAAGGAAGTTTTGTTTAGCAAATGGAGCCGGAACATTCTTGTATATATCACATTTTGACACATTCATTTTACACAACATTTCAATGCTCTTCGAGCAGGCGGGACTATTTAGGGGTGATTATATAATTAAATAACATTTTAAAACTAGTATATTTTATGTGTATAAAATTATGATTTTAATTTATAGACAAAACTGAGGTTGCTTAAATCAGCTTTTGGGTACCTCTAAACCATGCAGTTTTTTTACTTTGTCACAACTAGAAATCATATAAATTTTAATTCACTATGGTATTATTTCTACCTATATTTTTCCGTTATAAATGCACCAACTTATCATGGCTCTTACAGGTTTTAATCTTTATCCATATATATATATATATATATATACTGTAGTAAGTGTGTAACATAAATATATATATATAAATAAAAATATTCATACATACATACTTATGTGCATGCGTGCATCTATGTGTGCATCCATGCGTACGTGCGTGTGTGTGAACATACGTATGTGCGTACGTACGTACATACGTACATACATACATGTATACATGCATACATACATACATACATACATTTATACATACATACATACATACATACATACATACATACATACATACATACATACATACATACATACATACATACATACATACATACATACATACATACATACAT
>CABFWB010000722.1:0-24011 GCA_902151455.1 Timema bartmani | reverse complement strand
CATACATACATACATACATACATACATACATACATACATACATACATACATACATACATACATACATACATACATACATACATACATACATACATACATACATACATACATACATATATAAATAACATCAAGATTTCAAAAGTACCTTCAAATGCACTAAATTATTCCATTATTTCAATTTTTTAAGAAAAAACATATTTTTGATCGATTTTGTTGAGGCATTACGTTTACTTTAAAATGTTAAATATTTTGTGATATTTTTGGAGCATTTAACACTGTTCACGATTACATATTGATTGTATAACTACAATAGGAGTTTATTTCTCCTTTTGAAGGAGTCAATGTTTTTTTCTCTCATAAACATCTTCTTTACTTTTACTTGTGTTTGTGCAGGGGGGTTGTTGAACTACGAAGAAATGAAAGAAGAGCCGATGAAGGCGACAAGGCAGCAAGAGTTGGCGTGTTGGCAAGTCCTCCAGCGAACTGGAGCAGTAGAACAGTTGAAGGTAACGCTATTGACGCTACATGATTCACGGAGTTCATTCACCCCGCTCGACCATGGCCAGGAAAAGTGTTGTCCTTGCGTCTAGAAGTAATTCTACATACTGATCAACTTCAATTTTTTGGGGGTTGACATTCACTGTCTCGAGATTCTTATTTAGGTGTTGATTTTGTATTGGATCAAATTCCTTCTTTTACTTTATAAGTTAACAACCCTTCTACTAGCTAAAGGACTCACACATAGTTATAACAAGAATGTGGCTCCCTTTAATATTTATTTGATGAACAATATTTCAATAGAAAAACAATCTCTCATACCCTATTAGGAAAGATAAAATTCTTCTATTTTAAAATTAACACTTGAATACGATTGTAGAACCTGGTACCGTTGAATTAGAGCACCAATGCTCTACCATTGAGATATCCCGGGTTCGTCCCGTATTCAGGGTTATTCTTCACTCATAGTTTAAGACAGAGTTTGTGATGGACGTGTGGATGTGTGGGTTCGATTCCCATGTTCATGTATCATTTTCTAAATTTACGAATATGATATCTGATAGGCACTATAAAGATCATTTCGATCTCCCAAGCTTCTCTAGTTATATACAATTAATTACACAAGCGTATACTTTCTTCATAAATATTATATTTGACTATAATGTTTTGACGGTGATCTGGCGGTCTAGGTGTAAGGTGTCAGACTTCTGTGCTGGAGGTCCGGGGTTCTATCCTCTGTCCCGGCACAGATTTATCTGATTGACAAACCCTTCCTTCACCTCTGACAAGACGTGTATTAATCACAATTTGTGAATATGTGGAATGCCAGGCCTCCACCGTGTTTCAGATCTCATATTAAACTGTAGGTCCTCCATTTCATCTCACAATCGCCCTACGATTACACATGGGTGTAAGTGCGTACAACCCGAACTGGTAGTAAAACGTGGTGCTAATAATAATATAATGTTTTGACTGTCACAGATTTCGTGAAGGTCGGAACTTGAATAACGGCTGGATGTATTGGTGTAATTTTTCCCAAATGGTTTCCCAATCTTCCTCCACGCAATTATGTGCAGGTACATTGCCTATAAATTCCACTGTTTTTATCCCTATTCAAATATTGTGGGTATAGAGAGAGCCCAGACGGATAGTAAGACGTGTGTCAGGTAAAAAAATAGATCATCTTAACAAACACATTTATAATTAAATTTGTTTCAATGGCATCCATTAAATGAATATAAATGTATTAATATATTGTGCCCACTATTGTATATTTATTGTTAAGACTCTATACGCTTGCCAGTAAAAGTTCTTAATCTAATTTATTATGGGCGGTAGGGGAGGCTTAACACTAATAAACTTCTTTATTTTTAAGGATAAAAGAATAGATTGCAATGCTTTACCTATTCAAGACTATTTTCAATTTAATAATGTAAATGTATATACATACACTAATTAAAGCTATGATCCCTTAGGTTAAATGTGACAATAAAAATGTTGCTAGCTATTTATAGGTATTTCACTATCTTTAGTGACATATTAACTTACTCTTGCATTTATTCTACACTTTTAAGGAAGTATGGATTCTTGACATTTATAACGTATGTGGCCTTGAAACAACGGCCTGAAATTGCAAGCATTATTTTTTCCAATTTTAATTTGAAATAAACAATAAATCACTACTATGCGTATTGACTGCCTCTACTGTCTAGTGGTCAGAGTTCCTTACTTCAGATCCGGAGGTCCGGGGGCCCAATCCCTGGCGCTTCCAGAATTTTTCTGTGAAGCGATGGGTCTGGAACGAGGTCAAACTCGGCCTCGTGAGGACAAATGAGGAGTTACTTGAAAAAAAGTAGCAACTTCAATCTAGAAGACTGAGATTAAGTACCAGAGGGATTGTTGTGCTAACCACATGACACCCTCTATCCGCGAATGTTAGCGGTAACATATCTAGTGGCAGCGACCTCTTGGTTGGTGTAGCTCAATCACGGGCTCGCACGTTATATGCCATCCTAACCAAATATTGGTGTGGAAAGAAAACAGTAAGATAATTGTTCTTTACATAATTTTCGACAGATATTTCGCCTTGCCTAGTACTTTATTATGAGAAAATGGAACATAATTTGACGTGAGGCTTTAGAAGATATTACTATAGAAACATAAATCAATAGAAAATATTTCATAAATATTTATCAAAATTTCCTCTAAACACGTATGTTATGTAGTTATTAGAAAAATTTGTTGTCATTTATATAAAAATGATAAATATATTGTGATATAAGTCGCTCTGTTAAGATATTTTTTGCCCTGCTTCTTTCTTTCTACCTGTCTAGCCTATAAGCATTTTAAATGCGCTATTGGGGAAAGGATGAAAAGTTAGAATTTAAAAGAAATGTAGCATAATTTTCGTGAATAGAGAGCGGAAAACTATTTAGGAAAAATACACATTCATTCATCCAGTTGGTATTCAATCTCCAACCTTTCCTTTACAAGCAAACTAGACTAGACGAGATTACGTTTAGTCCACGTGATCATCGATGTGGCTCATAGAAACATAAAATTTTACTGAAAGCACATTAGTAATGCAAATTCTCACCATTTTATTTGAACTCATAATACTTCCTCAAATATTTTCCTGCAACATCGGTTTCCAGAAAAAACTAAGTAATGAGGACCAGCTATCGTCTAATTACGAATAGGACATAATTATTTGGCAAATAAAACAAGTTATAGTGAAGAGAGTATTCATCATTTATTTCCAATGTTTGCTCAGATCAAATGTTTATTCCTAAACTAAAGTCACATTTCACTTCTCTACTCTAGTGTGCCTCTTCTCACTTGTCCTTTTGTCCCCATTTTGAAAAACATAGACTCGGCCGTTCTTTTCCATTTTTTTTTCAATATAAACCCTCTTTTAACTCATTACGATCTAACTCCCATGCACTTTAGTAAGCCGTGAAGACCTTCATGGCGAACGCGACATTGAACCTTACAATATAGTGAAATAAGGTTGAAAATCTGAAGACTTGGTTTCTTGTTCGACTAGTGGAATACTTTCCTCTGTGGAACACGGGTCATAGGAGGACGTTGTCCCACTTACCTACAGTTGAACATAACTTCTTCTCTCGTATGTTGTAAGCTAGTCACATAATAATGTTTGCGCATGCGCGACCAGACAGGAAGGAAACGCTCAGGCTGGCATTGACTTCATTGAAGGTCAGAGGGAGTGTCATTAAAACGTCAAGTACATCATTTTATGACGACCAAAAGGATACTTAAAGATAACATAGAATATCAGTGAATCACTAGTACCCGCATTGGAGGGATTGTCTAGCCTCGTCTAGTCTAGTTAACAAGTGTCTGGGAGCAAGGCCGCCCATGTGGATTTTTCCAAATTGGGGGCGGATTGGAGTCCCAATTCCCGGGGGTGTGGCACTAGGAATTCAGGAATTTAACCTTGTGGGAGCGAATTTTAGAGCATCTGAACATAATTCTGAGCTGATCTTCAAGAGCCAATTTTTGCAAAAAATAAAAGTTTCTGAAAAATTAATCAAAAAATAAAATTTAGTTGTAGCTGAACCCATTGAATAAAAACATTATATTTCTCACAAGTTTACTGAACCGAACAGAATGTGAGGAAATCCATACATATCATTTTTATCTCTGTTTGGATATTGATGTTTCAAAGCTGTTAATTGCAATTTGGAGCCAAATATCAAATATACAATTCTAGTTTTATATAACAATTCATAAATTATTAGCACCACGTCTTACTACCCGTTCGGAAAAGTTAATAAAAATAAAGTGCAGAGTTATATGGTTGGCTCAAGTCTTAAAGGTCAGGGTTTAAAGTTCAACAGTGTGTATGAGGGTGGTTTTTCCTGAATAGTTTTCTACTCTCCCTCCACACTAATGTCGGTGCATTTCCTTTAAACTATTCCATACTTATCCCTGACCATTAGAATAATTAAACGCTGATAATCCGGATGGCTTGCACAGCATGCAAAATGTATATTTAAAAAATTGTTACCACCGCGTCTTACTACTTGTTCAGGTTACACGAATTATGTATTAATTACGCTAGTGAAGGATGAGGAAAATTGAATTTAGAGGAGGTATAGCCATATTTGCGTGGAGGGAGGATGGGAAAACCACCCTCAATACACCTGACCGGAATTCAAACCCCGATCTCCCTGTCATCAGCAGTCTAGTCTAGTACAGTGCGAGAGTGATGCCTTAGACCAGGGGTCTCCAAACTACAGCCCACGGGCCACATCCGGCCCGCCACAAGATTATATCTGGCCCATCCCAAGATTTTATCAAAAAACCAATTAATTGTCTCTCTTCGTTATTTATTAACCATGCAGTATACTATTGACATGTCCAGTTCCTGTCCAAATGCGTGCTTCCTCCCATGAAATCAAGCCAAAGTGCTGTCGGAATCGCAAACCCTCATTTTCAGTAGCAGGCGCCATTCTTTATACCAACAACAGAAAGGCTTGTGACGATTTTTAGGAAGTTCCCAGTCTCCTGCCAAAGGGTTATAAAAGGAAATTCCCGAAAGATGTTACCTAATTTTAAAAATAAGTAATTATATTGACTAATTATTATAAATATAATTTATTACATATAAATTGACTAATTTCTCACGGAGAAGAATCAACCTCAATCACTTTTATCAAACATTGACTAGCTTTGGAAAGTGGCATTTTTTTACAGACGTGACTAGCCATATGACTTGAATCTAAATTTCCATGCTGATCAAATTATTTTTGTGATCTATTCGCGCATGTCAAGGCATTCAGGGCAAAAATAATGTTACTTAAAGAACAGGTGACCGTTACTTTGGCCCGCGAATATGTGTAAAATATATTATGTGGAACGCATATCAAAATGTTTGCGGAACCCTGCCTTAGACCATTCAGCCACCGAATTAGGTGAATTTATAATTATATGTATTGTCACACTCGCTTTGTAACTGTTCATGTTTTATTAAATATTATGAGAGCAATCTATGGTTGCTTTTATTGTATACATAATCGCTAAAACATCAATAAAGGTTTGATTTCCATGTTATTTGGCTTGCACTCATGTAAAAACGCAACACTATCCAGTAATTTGATGGACAAGCCCATGCTCCTGGCAATGCATGTAATGATTACATAATACTAACCATAATTTAAAAAAAAAGTTGTTCCAACCCGCATTGGTGAGCACACGGCTTAAGGTGTCAACCTCTTCTGGTTTGGTTTGCCAGTGATAGGCAGCTCTTAGTTTGAATCCTAGTTGAGTGTTCTTAAATTTTTTTTCTAAAGGGCTTACCACTCTCCCTTCACAAAAATGTGAGTACGCTTTCTATAAATTCGAACACCTTATTTTTTCCATTTTCTGAAGTATTTCTGTTGCTACCTAGGGCTTTAGACCAGTCCTATTCACTTTTTTAACATTGTCATTTATCATCTTCAATAAATATTCACAACACTATTCCATTTCCCTTCCTCACTTATACTCTTCCCTATTTCCTCCTCACTTAACTTTTGTTCTATTGAATGTTTCACAATATCACTATCGTTTCTTAATTTTTTTAAGTCCCACCTCACCGTATCACCTAAACGGGTAGTCAGACGTGGTGTTAAAAAAAAGTTCCATTTTGTTTTTCCTTTATATATCCATAAAAAGAGAACCAATTATTAACTTCTCTACCCTCAGCACGCTTTTGATCAAACTTACCATAATACATTAATTTGTGATCAGATCACGTCCATACAGTTCATATCTCTGTCATATTAAAACAAACCAAATACGTAGAAGTTTAAGGATTCCATAAATACATTACACCAGGAAAATATTGTAAGTACTCCCATTCATTATTCTCAGAGTAAATCCTAAGAGCCAAGAATAATTTACAGTGTAAAATCACAAGTAACGATATTTCCATTTCAAAAACACTAAATTTTAGAATTTATTACCTATAAGGTTTCGTACCTTTTTATTTTCAATCGCCAGAAAATACATCAATACTCGGAAAAGGTAGTACAATATTAAAAGCATTGAGTTAACCATTTTATAATCTATGAATTCTTAAAGTGGGTGGTTTGGGTACAAATCCTTTTTCTTGCGGTAAAAAACGGTACATTATTTTTTCAAAACTTTGGCATTAAAAATAGTACAAAATTTGACAAGAGTCTTATATAAGTTGGGTGCCACAAAACGGTGCAACAATAATACAAAAATTTGGCATTGAGAAGTTCCAAATTTTAAAGTGTTACAACTGTACTAATTTGAATATGCCAACTACTCAAAATGGGTAGGGGTACAATAAAACCTTTTTTCTTAATGCAAAACGGTACAAAACTTGTACAAAGCTTTGATATTGGAAAAAGCTCTAATTTTAAAAGTAGTAAAACATCATTAACTTTCTGTGATCATTTTGATATGCTAATTATTACTCCAAACGAGTATGGTTACAAAAATATTTATTTATGGTACAAAACGGCACAAATTACTAAAAAATACTTTGGCATCAGAAAAAGTTCAAACTTCAAAAGATATACATCATTAATCTGGAGTGATCACTTTGATAGGCTAATTACTCAAAATGGGTACAGATACAAAACCTTTTTTGTAACTTATATTACAAACCTGTAGAAATTGAGTTCAAAACCTTCACATGGAAAATGTTCAAAATTCAAAAGTTGAACATCATTCAATTTCAATGACCATTTTGATATGATAATTACTCAAAACGGGAAAGGGTACAAAAATGTTCTTTGTGGTCCAAAACAATACAAATAAACTATAAAACTTTGGCATTGGAAAAGTTCCAAATTCAAAAGTTGAATATCATTATTCCGAAGTGACTGCTTTGATAAGCTAATTACTCAAAGCCAGTAAAGGCACAAAAAAAAAAGTATGTGGTACAAAACGGTATAAAACTAGCACAAAACTTTGGCGTCGAAAAAGTCTCAAAATTAAAAAATCGGTTCAACAACATGAACCAATCCCGTGCCCCACACGTTTTTAATGAGACGTTATTGAATGACTTCTTTTAAGGCCCTCATTAAGGTAAGTTTTAACTTTGAATAACCTTGTGTAGCCTTGAGCCGGTACTTAAAAGCCTTTCCAGATTTTATAACCCAGCCCCCTTCCCTTTCCACACTTGTCTCTTTCGCTTCATTTTAGGCTAGGCTTAGATGAACGATTTCAAGTTGCACAACTGTTTAGTTGGGATGATGTGCACTCCGACTAAATAGTTTAGTTGTGTTGACACCACACACTACACTCAACAGTTGGTGGAGACAACGCAAGATGACACACATAGGCTATTTAGAATGGACGTGGAGGAACCTGCGGCTATTTGTGCCTTACTTACTCTATAGGGTTAGGAACTTGACAGTTCATTGGCGCACTTAAAAAAAGTACGCCAACTATCTCTATCTTGAGCTAGTTCTATCCAATCCACCTCATTACACCCTATATCTTTCAGGTCCATTCTAATTTTATCCTCCCATCTGCGTCTAGGTCTTCCCAATGATCTCTACACATTAGGCTTACCAGTCAATACCCTGCACACGGGTCTAGATTCTTCTATTCGCAATCTGCGAGATTTGACTACCCTAACAATATCTTGTGATCAGTACAGAGAATGCAACTCATCATTATGTAACCTCCTTCACGTCCCAGTATCTTCATACCATTTGGACCATATACATATATTCCTAAGCATCTTTCTAGTTAGATGTTGTAAAGAAGAGAAGAACTCGGAAATACTGGGCTCATCCCAACAGTAATTTTCACCAGAACCTCAAGAAAATTTAATTTAAAATAACTACATTTCTTCTTTCGAAACCTCACCAAATACTGACATTATTGACCTTTAATTTGATATAATAGTTAATAATCATTTTGTTCAAACGATGTAGCGTCAAAACTGATGCGAGGAAGCGTGAGTATAGAGGGAAACCATCCAACTGTTTAGTTGGCAATATGCGCGCTCCGATAAATTCGTTTTCACATTTGAAGGGTGAACGATAATTGTCCCGACCCTTTGGATGGAAGTCCAACTTTTCAGTTGATATGCAATCAACCCTCAGTTAATACCATTCACTTTTACTATCCAACTAAACTGCTTAGTTAAAAATAGAGAAAAAGAATATTCAAATGTTTCCTTTTCTGGCTGCATGGCAGTGCCAATATAGTACTAGTGCTCTCTGGTGATGAAATATTGTATTAAAGGCTTTATTTTGCCAAGAAATCCGAGACTTTAAGTTGTTTCTTCTATAAGTAAACTTATATATACATTCAATGCTACTAGTAAGATGCAGGTCACAATGGAAGTTATTGCTGTGCGTTCACTGTTTTCGAAATGAGATAGAGAAACACTTTGTTTTACACTGTTGAATGACCCTAGCTAAAACACACACACACACAAAGAAAAGATTTACATTTGGTTTAAGGACTGATTATAGTCCATCCGAACTATCCACGAGTGACTCTAATAAGGAACACGGGCTGAAGATGAGATATCTTGAGGACAAGTACCAGCATTAGTTTGGATAAAGCATGAGACATCTTTAGAATAAGTACTAGCATTAGTCTGAATAAAGGATGAGACATCTTTAGAATAAGTACCAGCACTAGTCTGAATACAGAATGGAGTTTCTTTAGAACAAGTACCAGCATTCGTTTGTATAAATGATGAGACATCTTGAGGACAAGTACCAGCATTAGTCTGGATAAAGCATGAGACATCTTTAGAATAAGTACCAGCATTAGTCTGAATAAAGGATGAGACATCTTGAGAATAAGTACCAGCACTAGTCTGAATACAGTAATGGAGTTTCTTTAGAACAAGTACCAGCATTCGTTTGTATAAATGATGAGACATCTTGAGGACAAGTACCAGCATTAGTATGGATAAAGAATGATACATTTTAAGAACAAGTGCCAGCATTAGTCTGGCTAAAGAATGAGACATCTTGAGAACAAGTACCAGCATTAGTCTGGATAAAGTATGAGACATATCAAAAACGAATTCCAGCATCAGTCCGGATAATGGATTAGACATCTTGAGAATAAGTACCAGTATAAGTCTGGATCAAGAATGATACATTTTGAGAACAAGTACCTGCATTCGTCTAGATAAAGGATGGAGAATCTTGGGAACGAGTACCTGCTTTATTGCTGGAGCATATTGAGTGAAAACCACAATGTAGAAAACCACCCTTCGGCACACTAGACTGGGACCCGAACATAGAACCTACCATCGCCATTTAGTACTGTTCATTTCAACAGATGATTTATACCGTACAAGCAACAATGTGAGTGGTTTTATCTGATATGTTACACTTATCACTCAAGGATCAAAACACAGACGACAAAATAACAATTAAAGCTATAGCTATATCATTAATATATTGTTCCACCCATATTGATAGACACGTGGACATTAGGTAAGGCACATCTAATCTGATTTGCTGGTATTAGGGAAGTCAGTGATCGATTTCCGTCTGGATATACTATAGTCTGTAGGTTTTTTCTCTTAATGATTTTACATTTACGTCCACGTGAATTCGGGCACATATCCACTAAGCTATACCCTCCTCATCCCTATCCCATTAGCGTAGCTAAATGCGAATAACCCGAATGATTGGTGATACGTGGTAAAAAAAGCATTGCCTCATGATTTGTTTATTTTATTATATGATAGGTCTACATATTACAAGCTTTTTCAGTATTTTACACTAGCATAATAATTTAACCTTGACTTAATATGATTCGCAAGTAAACTCCTCACCAAGTATGTCATAGACCAACAGGCAACTTAAATTGAGTTCTCTGCCACTAAACCCTAATAGGGAATTTTAAAACAGTCTAGCTAAATTACACATCTATTTTCATAATAATGAACAGGTTCAGGAGGTCTATCTCATTTCTAACAACCCCCTTGATTACTCCCAGCCTCCGTGCTGATTACATACTCACCAGGTCTCAGGCATGATTCTGGCAAGGGTCAATGCCCTCTTTCTCTCTAGAGTACACACCTTTGTCAATAAAATGGGTAACTAAGCACCATTGCTTCGCAAATACAGGGCTGGCGTTAGAGGGAGGCAGGGTGGGCAGTGGCCTAGGGGGACTTTTCGGAAGAGCCGCAAATGAGATAAAGGGATATTATTTTTAAAATATATTTATCACCCATGAAATAAGAACTTAGGTCATGTCAAAAAAAGTAGTTATTCAAAAAGATGCATTTATACTATACATCATGATCATATTTATTAAAAATATAATATACTTAGCAAATATAAAGATTTTTCTCTTACTATGAGCGTGTAAACGTTCATAATAAATTTTTAGTTTGAATTTTATGAAAAAATTCTAAATATGCTGTCTAATTTAGAAGAGTGCACATGCGTTAAAATACGTGGTTCAGAAAACGTGGTTTCCTTTAGTAATATTAGGCGATATTAGTTTTTAAATTAATTGATCTTGAGCAAATGAAGATTTTTTAAATCAGTAAAGAAAGTTATTACTGGGATCTATTGTGTTAGACTCCACCTGCCTGTTGTCTGTACCAACAGGTCTATTGTGCGATGATGTGTGACCAATATAGAGTTCAGTAAGTTCGGAACCACGAGAAATGAATATGTTAATGAGCAGGCGATGGAAAATGGATATAGGGAAATTCTGACGTGTTCACCATCAAACCATCAATGGTCACCCACCCAGAGTATCCCCCCATCCCCACCAACAAGACCTCCCATAAAGGCTCTGAGACCAAAAGACTACCATTCATTCCCAATGGATAGAAATCGTATCCTTAATAAATTCAGATCGAGTGTCTGTTCATTACTATACATACAAAACCCTCTCATAAACGTAGTACTTGTTACAGGCATCCTTCATTTAATAGGTCTATCAACGTTGACGAGACGTATAAATTCGACGTCTAATGAATTTGAGGAGCTAGAGTTTGATTCGTATCTGTCGTTTCACCTGACATAAACTTGTATAGACTATGACCAAACTTGTGTATGGATGTATTGATATCATATCTTCAACTGAGACGATGGGTGCTCTAATCAGATAAGATAAAGTTATCGAAGCCACTCCTGTACCATCCGTCATTAATATCATCTATGCATAGTACCAAAAAATAATGCTTGTTCTTCCAACATAAAGAACATACCCCATCCCATCCATAAGTGCAAGAACTTTAGATAATCGTTGATGCTTGGGTAGATATAAGGATTTGGAATAGTCGTACACATTCCTGAAGCGCAACCCATTAGGTTCTTCGAAAATACTGATCATAGCTTTCGTATTTCCATAATTCGAGGGTCCACATATGATAAAAAGTATCGTACCTAACAACCTACCGTGTCTTTGAGGGAACGTCTTCCCAGCATCATGATTGTTATCACGCACATGTAAAAATATGTGTGCTTCACAAGTATCATGACTTGTATGACTAGTATGGGTATTTAATAAGCATGTGTATATAAACACTCTCATTAGAAGTAATGTAGAGGAAAGGTAAAAATGGTAGTGGGGTATTGAATAAGATTATTAATAAGCTACTGTTCGAAGATCATACATGGCTATCCGTATTGCGGTCCTGGTACCCAGTTGTAAAAATGATTGAAACGAGGTGATCGAGGTGTTAATGAATTAGAAATGCATGAAAGACAGATTCAAAACAGGAGCCGGTCTGGTGAAAGGTCGTGGGTGACGTCTGCAGCGACGTATGAGAAAACGCCACACAATCAGGAAGAAGAAGAGCAGAAAAGGAAGATTCCTAACTATAATCCTTCTGATAACTTCCCCAGGTGCTGCTGGCGAAGGTGCCACCGATATCACTATGGTAGATAATAGTTCCAAGGCGAACGCTTAATAATTGAGTGAGGCTCAAAGACATAATCGCAAACATGAGGCAATTGAAATGAGTGAAGTTATGTATCTACATCCATACTAAAAAAAAGTTTGAAGCGCTACCTATACGACCCCTCACTTAAACAGATCTGTACAAGTATGTTAATAACTAGATATTCCTTACTTTAAAGCAGTCTTCGCAAGTGACGCTCTACCTACTACTTCTTCAAATGAGAAAGAGTTTGCTTTCATAAATTTTGATAATGATAGTGATAAGGGAAAATATTGGATAGGTTTTTAAAAGATGGGAGTCATACTGAATATTTTGATAGTTTCAGTGATCTAAGACCCATCTTGAGCTCGTATAGTATTTTATAGGTATACCTACGATCTATAATCATACACGATATCAAGATTACGTTAAAGTATTCTGCGAACATCCATGCATTGCTTTCCTAAGCATAAATAAGCGTGTTAATGATTGATTTGAGTAAACATGTCTACGACTCTAACATTGACGGGTCAGGGCTCATATCTGACAGAGAATTACTTTCCACACATAAAATTTGGAGACAAGAATCTTGAATAGGACTGGTATATTGGCTCGATCAATCTTACTACGGTAAATTCTATACCAAACATTGATGAACCTAATCAGAGATTCTATTGTGGAGCCAAAGAGTATACCGTTCCACTAGGTACCTATGAGTCGGAAGTGTTAGACCGGTACTTTCGTCGTGAGGTAGATGCAGGTGTAATACTCTCCATCATCGATGATCCTACAAACTTAAAAAACCATATCACCTGTTCTGAAGTTATTGAATCTAACAAACATAGTGCACTTCTAAGTTTAGATAATGTCAAGCTGCCTGGTGGAAAGAAACACATCTCGACGAGCACTATAAGTATTCTATATGTGAACGTTATCCGTGTAGAATGCAGTATTGCCTGTGGATTATATGTCAATGGAGAATTAGGTCATACTATGCACGGGTTCAGCATGACCATCCCTCCAGTTTCCAAAAGAATGGATGATTCGTACTACCTAATTTACCTTTTAGTCACGAAGCGAGTCATAGAGTCTATCTCTGTACGACTAGTAGACGAACGAGGAGATATCGTCAGCTTTAATTACGAAACCATATCACTACTTCATCTGAAACGGGTAAGTAATGGTGCTGGTTTTAGATAGAAACCGGATGACGTCCAGCACATCTATACAGTGAAAGGAGATCTTTTAAAGAGTTAAAACCACAAATAAACTCTTTTTATGACGCTTAGGCTACTCTCTACGAAGATGATGGATAACGGTGTGAATGTACTAAACATTGGAGACCCTGCTGGTTTCTATACGGCTCTAACCAGCTTCAAGTATCATTCTTATACTTCATACAATCCAGGTCTAATAATTAAAGGAAATGAGCTTAGGAAATCTCGCTAGCAAGAAGGCTATACACACTACCTAACAATTTTCTTCTACATATACAAGTATAAGGTAGATTACTTCTGAAAGTACCTCAAGAATCTTAAGTGCTTTTCAAGGATCACCTATGAGATCAATGGGGTGGATATCGATCAATCGAGAGATTCAACTCTAATTAAAAACTATCTGTCTATACATAATGGAGCACAGATATATCTTGCAAACCAATGGTGGAGACATGAAGGGGTACATGTGCATGCTGAAACAGGTATCGTTGATGTATACATCCATATACGTCTCATACTAGGATTCAGTGAAGATTATTATTGAATACTGATCAATGCAAAACAAGAATAGGTATATGTTCAATAAACCACTGACAACAATGCTGCAAAAACAACCACCCCTTCTGCTGCAAACCACCCTTTAGAATCGAGCTAAGTAAAATCTCTTTGCTTGTAATGCATATCAAGATTGACTATATAAATCATCTTAACCTGCTTAGTGTCATCAAGAGTGAAAGGATCACCCGGGAAAGAGAGAAGAGAGTTGTGTAACTATATCAACCGGGACATAATAGTATGTAACTTAATGGTCCAGCACTGATGCAACTTAATTGTCGGGGACAGAAGGGGTATACAACTCGAACGTCCGGGAAAGAGAGATATATAGCTTGATTGTCCGTAACAAAGGGGTATGTAAATCGATTTTCCAAGGCAAAAGGGTATGTAGCTCAACTTTTGGGAAAAAAGGGATATGTAGCTCGATCATTTATCTGGGATAGAGGGGTATTTAACTCGGTTGTCACCCGCTGAGGTGGCCACATGGTCTAACACGCTACTATCGTGTTGGACTAGACGTCCAAAGACGGATAAATTGAGGTTCGGTCCCGGTCAGGTGCACTGAGGTTTTTTTTCCTAATTTGTTTTCCACGCACACGTTGGTGTACTTCCTCTCAATTAAACCTTCCTAATCCCTAAACCATTAGTGTAGTTATCACATAGGCATGTAACCCAAACGGGTAGTAGGACGCGGTGCTAAAATAACTCAGTTGTCAGGAACAAAGTGGTATGTAACTCGATTGTCCGGTACAGAGTTGATTATAATTCAATCGTTCGGGACAGTGTGTATGTAACTCGATTTTCTGGGACAGAGGAATATGTATTTCAAGGGTCATGACGAATAATATGTAACTCGATTGCCCGGGACAAAGTGATATGTAACTCAATTGTCCATGACAGAGAGTATGTAATTCTATTATCCGTAACAGATTGGTATGCAACTCAATTGTCCGGGACAGAGTTGTTTGTAATTCAATCGTTCGGGACAGTGTGTATGCAACTCGATTTTCTGGGACAGAGGGATATGCAGTTCAAGGCTCCATGACGAAGAGTATGTAACTCGATTGTCCGGGACAAAGGGATATGTAACTTAATTGTCCATGACATAGAGTATGTAATTCGATCATCTGAAACAGAGAGTATGTAGACTTTATAATTTAATTAATGTGAACCAAATAAATTACAGTGTTATTTAATATTTATTTCAATTTAAACATACATTTGGAATTTAAATGTGACCTCCTTTCTTAGCCTATTTTTGCAAGTTGTCCAAAGATTTTCGATTGGGTTAAGTAAGATCTGATGAATTTCCTGGAAATTCCAAACATTTACTTTCGTTTCTTAACAAACATCTTTTATCTTTTTTGGATATATACCAGGATGTAAGATCTTGCTTTTAAAAAAATGTATTTTCGATTCCAAACGTAATGACTAGCTTTCCCAGTTCACGAAGATCTCTAGTTTCTATAATCGGTAGACCCTATGTATTTTCACTATTCATTATGAACTTCAAAAGGACTTTTGTCTGAAAATAAGATATCCTTCAAATTTTAGTTTTCCAAACCCTATACTTTTTGGCCCATTTGAGCCCTTTTTTTCTTCAAATGATCTGTTAGAAATAGTTTTTAATAGTTTTCTTGATTTTCTGACAACTTCCAAACTCTTCTTCCGACCGGTGAGTTATGCATATGAATCCCATCAGCCACTTAACCCTTTAGAAAATCCAAACTTTTTTTTTCAGGGTGCATTTTGGTATTTACCAACAAAATAGCATCATTCTTAAGTATCAGTTGTTTTATTTTTTTCTGCCGCAATGAGCTTTTCCTTGAGCAAAAATTGTATCAGTCATAATTTTATAGTTAAATTTCAGCTCTAAAGCTAACCATACATTGTTCGGCTATCTCTTTTTGTATTAGATAAATGTGTACATCCATATTAAATACTAAACAAAACTCACAGAAATTTAAGAAAGTTTATCTAAAACTAGATAATAGTATTATAATAGCTTAAAACCGTTAATAAACACAAATAACCTTACAAACAATTAAGTAAACGTAAACAATAAACAGCTGTGTCAAAACCAACAACATGTGCCAGCAGTGTGACCAACCCTATAAAAATAAATTTACTGTTTAGTTAATATTAATTCGCACAAAACTGTAACTCGATGGTCAGAGAAAAAGGTAATCGGTTAATCGATAATCTGGGGCAGAGGGGTCTGTAACATGATTATCCGGGACATAAGTGTAGATAACTCGATTCCTTAGGACATTGGGGTATTTAACTCAATTTACCGGGAAAAAGGGGTATGTAACTCGATTGTCCAGTACCGAGGGGCTTGTAACTCCATCGTTCACGACCGAGGCGTTTGTATCTCGAATTTCCGGGACAGGTGGGTATTTATCTCGATTGTCGATTGTCTGGATAGAGGGATATATAACTCACTTGTCTGGGATAGAGGCATTTGTAACTCGATTGTCTGGGACATAGGGGTATGTCACTCGATTGTCCGGGACAGAGGGTATTGTAACGTTTTCGTTTGGGATAGAGGGGTATAAACTAGATTGTCCATGACAGAGGGCTATGTAACTCAATTGTCTATGACAGAAGGTTATGTAACTAGATTGTCTGGAATAAAGGGGAATGTCACTCGATTGTCCGGGACATGCGTGTGTAACTTGACTCTCCGGGACATAGGTTTATGTAACTCGTTATATAATAAGTACAACATTTAGTCAATTTTACATTCTTTATATACGTCTTCGCTTGAGAAGTTTAATAGAATGGATTTTTTTTTCTCTTAATTGCTGAAACAATGTTAAAAATTTGAAAATATATTATATGTGCAACAACATTAATTCATTATACCACAATACACTTTCGGTTGAATAAGCCATATACAGTGGAATTTAGAGTTATTAGGTGTTTTACTCTCATTACACTTTGTCACCATTAGTAATTAGGTCAGGGTTTGAATCATGGCTGAATTCACTGGCATGAGTTAAACATCTTACCACAGTCGATATCGCGTGTGCCAACTGAGCTAAGGGGTAACAGGTTTCTGTCCCGGAATGGTCGAAGAATATTTGTTGGTAAATTCTTGGATGGGGGACGGAACATTGTGTTTTTTCTTAGTGTTAGGCTATTTTGTATGTCGTATGGTGATATAATCAGGGAGTTTGAAAGGTGTACGTAAAGGACACCCAATAAAAAAATAATTCTCTATGGTTGGTTTTATCAAGTTATTTTGTCATAGTTCCAGCCAAATAATGGTGCATTTACTCTCAGCAACACTACCCATCCATTTTAATTTTAATTAGTTTAAGTTGCTGATAGCCAAAATACAGGATCCAGATGTAGCACTACGTTTATATATATATCTGCTGCACCATTAATCCCTCTACTGATAACAGTCGGAAATGTGAATTAATGTCCTCTTGGAAAAGCAAAACACAGCTCTTTTAAATGTTCCTAAGAAGTGTGTCTAGCCAGTTTTGAGTTATTAGTGTTGTAGTTCGTTCATTATTTTAGTGCAGGCCTACATGGTGTTTGGTGTTATAATCAGAATTGTTTTCAAATGTAAAACTAAGATTATTAACAACTTATTATACTATAATCATTTTAATAAGGTACTGATTGTTTAAGAAAGTGCAAATACATTCGCATGGCTAGAGGAGGGGAAAACTATTTGTTTTAACTGACTTGTGAAAACAATCTTCAGTTTGACATGCCAGAATTCAAACACCAGTTCGCAGGTGATTTTGTGCGGTGTCTATTTAAAATAGGTTCAAATAAAAACATATTATAACAATAATAATTGTGGTAGTAGAATAATATACACAATATTTTAATATTATTATTTTCTTAGATCTGCGTCTTACTACCCATTCAGGTTAAACATTTATGTACTAATTACGCTAACGGGCTAGGGATGAGGAAGACTGAATTTAGAGGAAGTGTAACAGTATTTGTGTGAAGAGAGAGTGGTAAAACATTTAGGAAAAACATGCCCTCAGTACACCCAAACGGAATCGAACCATGATTTCCCCGTCGTCGGCAGTTTAGTCTATTGCGAAAGTAGTGCCTTAGACCATGTTGCCCCTAAAGCGAGTTATAAAATTATTGACATGAGCCAAACTTCATATGTATTAACATAAAGTGTATAACTTTACAAACTTGATAGGTATATCATGTAACAATTGTCAATCTCTCTCAAACGGATAAGGTGTGGCAACTGCGCGTTCCACAAAACCTGTACTGCAAAAATAGCATGTTTTTTTCCCTTAACACCACGTCTTATTACTCGTTCATTTTATACGCTTATGATCCAATTACGCTAGTGGTTTTAGGGATTAGGAAGGATAAATTTATATGAAGTGTACCCGCATGTGCGTAGAGGGAGATTAAAAAACCATTTTGAAACATCAACCTCCTGAGATTCAAACCTCAATTTCCCTGTCATCGGCAGTTTAGTCTACTGTGAGAGTAGCGGCTTAAGCCACGCGGTCACCGAAGCGGCTGTAAAATGAGTTAAACGGTCTATGGTGTAGTTATATGTCGTAAATAATACCTGGAACCTAAACTAACCATATTAAAACAAAGATAAATTTGAACTAATTTAGAATAAACCTATTAAAAACATGTTCAAAATTTGGAAATTATATTTGTTCGTCATTTAAATGATATGCCGGATAGATTACTTAGTATTTTAGAAAACTCAATCAACTATATATAATTTCGAAAATATATTAGCAGAAAACCCAATTAAATTAACACAAAAAAATATATTTAACCTAAACTAATAATTGAGCTTCACCGAATAAACTAAGCTTTACTAGAATTAACTGAATATACCAAGCCCAAACGAACTTAATAAACCGAATATATAATAAAATTAACGAAATTGTACCAAACTTACCCATAAACTAGTGAACTCCGAAAAAAAAGTGCCACGTTTTACTACCCATCTAGACTATGTGAATTTTGTTAGTGGGTTAAAGATGAGGAAGGTAGATTTTAGAGGAAATTTATTTGCATTTGCAAGGAGGAAGAATGGGAAGCCATTTAAGAAAAACAACCGGACAGGATTTGATCCGTAAATTTTTCGTCAACAGCGAACCAGATAAGATGTGTCTGACGTTTGATCCACGTGTCCACCAATGCAATTTTATTTTCCCAACAAGTTATTGCGATGTTCTAATATTTTGATGTTAGCTCTCACATTTAATTAGATGAAGATTTATAATCTTTGTGTTAGGAAACAAATTTAAGTTACTTTGGAAACATTTGTTACTTTGAACTTACTACAAACCAAATATATTCTGAGGTAGTTTGTAAACAGTTTTTATAACACATAAAATTCCAAATTGTATAATATACTTCAGACATAGTAAAGCGCATGACATTGTAGTTTTTTACGTTACCTTGAGATTTATTCAAGCATAAAATGAAACGGGTAGAACAAATTAAGTGGGAAAGTGTAAGCAGGAAGTGTGCAAAATCTCAGCGAATGATGGTAACCATGAAGCAAAAAGATGGGGAAAAAGAGGCATAGCCATAGTAAAAAGAATCATCGGTAACATGACAATGACCTCAACTCTAGCGAAATAATGCTTTTACTATTTTATTTTACCTTCGCTCAAAACACTTCGCAGTACTTCTTATGTAGAAATCATTAATTTTTTTAGCAGTCTACTTTATTTTGTTTATTTATTTATTGTATTAGTCATTGATACCACATAGTTTTAATAAAGGCTAACTTTAAATACGTTTCTTTGTTATTTCATCAAATATTGGACGACCGTTGGCATTTGTCAAACTCACGTTGAAATGTCAGTTATCGTATTAAATATATTATTTGTACACACCATATATGATAAATAACAGCTTTTATATTCAAAACTCATCGATAAAACTCTCATTGGGAAAACTCTGCTCGTCAACTAATGTATAAATAATACCGACACAGTTTACTGATTCTAGAGTGTAACGAACTCGGACCAGAGAGAGCGAAGTTCTATTGCTTTGGGGTATTACTATCAATCAGAACAGAATGCATGTGTTTTTATTTAGACTTTACCTACCTGATTCTGCTACCTTATGTTAAATAGCTACAATCGCTTATAGAAAGTACTAAATCTATAGTCATATATTAGATTGTTAATACATAATTGTGAAATATTGTTTCCCAAAATTTTTCATTTACTTTTAGAGAAAAACAATTGCTATTTTTTCTTAAAAATAAACTACACAAACAATAAATATTTCAATATTATTTGTTAAATAAATATAATTTATCCATATAATATTTTAATAATGTAGACATAAACACATTTTTACATGGCTAGCAGGCTGACTATATAGCAAAAATCGTTAATGCTTTCAAGTTCTACGACCTTTACAGAAAAAAAAACCTTTGCTGTTATTATTTGATGTACTTTTTACTCCCATTGATTACACATGTCTTTAAACAATTTTTGATCAGAAAACAATAGTTTTTAAAATACTGGTAAAGCTAGGTGTGCTATGGTACTGTTGGATTTAAAGCAGGAATTCGGGGTTGAATACCATATTGGGCAACATTGATGACAATGTTGTTACGTATTCTCCATTCTAGATAAATATTTATAAGTGTTCAGCTAACTTAAAATTTAAAATTTAAGCTGTAAGTCGCTAAGTCTTTTACGTCGCTAAAACTCGTAATTCAGACACTATTAAGCATCTCATTGCAAATATTTGTTATGAACGATATTATTTAAAGTAATTCAGTAGGGAATAGATATTAAGAGGCTTTAAAAATTTAAATTAATGCTTGGTATTAATATATATTTATTAACTTTTAACATACTATTTGTATCCTTCCCTAGGTTAGGGTCATCCATAAACCACGTAACGCTTTAGGGAATCTTTTGTGAGACTAGAATAGGGACTCAGATTTAAAACCACTCAGAATCCATCTTAAATCCTGAATATAAATTATTTCAAAGAATTTTATAAAAATATTTTATTATTTTTATTTATGAACCACTAGCAGTGTGGCCCGTTTTTCACACGGGTATGCCCCATAAACACTATATACAATTCAAACTTTCAACATACAGCTTCCAACATCTTTAAAGTTAGTCCTTGTCCAATCCTAAGCTAGTTATGACAATCCCAAATCAACTAGGGTAAAATTAAATCTTTGAAACAAAATCGTACCTGCCCATAAGCTGAGTGTACAAACGAACATAATTCATTGACAACGCAATGTTTGCCTAGGTAAGATGAGTGAAACAAATCAATAGACATTTTTACAGAATCATTTTGGAGAAAAGAGCATAATGTTTACCAAAGAGTGGAAATGGACTATACCTAATATACTATTATAGATACATTAAATTAATGAGTATAATGGTTTCCCAACGAGCATAATGATTGTTCGCCGATATATGTAATCAGAATTTGTTCATTTAAATTATATCGCTCCTGTACAGGCGCTAGCTTATTCTTCGATATTTAGCTATGTAATCGCAAAGCTATGGATTCTCTTTAAGATAATCTTTATCTTAAGTGTTTTTAATTTTTAAGTTATTTCGTTTGCTATACAAAACTAAAACTATCTACCATGTCAAAAAAGTGTTTTCCTAAAATTATAAGGCTTCCATCCCTTTTCACCTTTCATCCATTTTCCAGACCGTTAGTTTGAAATTCCAAACTATCCAACTTCTGTGCTATCTGGGGTGGTCCTTTTACCAATTTTCCAAATTTAAAATTTTCTTCCACACTGAAAGTTAAGTTTTCTAATAATTTTAAAGAGATTTCAAGCTACTCCCAAGACTACCCCAAACCTTTTCAGTTCCCACATTCCCATTTAAAATTCAAAGACTTATTTGAATGTATATTTATTTTACGTGCCTATCAAATTTGATATACCAAACCACAATGAAAGTAGTGCTATAAATTAGCTGTATCAATTTCAAGCTCTAAATTTAACTGGTTTTAAATTTTGAACTTTAATTTATTCAGACATCATTCAGTTATCCGGAAAGGTATATTTAGTTGCATGACAATTTCGATTTCATTCCACAGTGATACATTTATTTTCTATTTTAGTTTATATAGACCCACTTTGGTGGCTAAATAGTCTAAAGAGCTACTCTCGAAATAGACTAAACTACCGAGGATGTGAATATAGTAATTT
This sequence comes from Timema bartmani, assembly GCA_902151455.1. Taxonomy (NCBI): domain Eukaryota; kingdom Metazoa; phylum Arthropoda; class Insecta; order Phasmatodea; family Timematidae; genus Timema; species Timema bartmani. The sequence goes on along the minus strand of CABFWB010000722.1, from coordinate 1,696 downwards.
GATCCCGGTCGGGGCCGGATGGTTTTTCCTAAATGGTTTACTACTCTCTCTCCATGCAAATACGACTAAACTTCCTCTAGATCCCTAACCCGTTAGCGTTGTTATTACATAAGCGTATAAACTGAAATTGTATTAAGACGTGTTAAACAAAATTATAGAAAGTTTTGTTAAACTTCAAATTTTAAATATTTATTGATTTTTGATTATTTGGGGCGGTCGTCCTAACTGCTTGTAAGTCTTTACATTTTCTACCAAACTTAAGAAGGTTTTTTCTGCTAGTTTTTGAAATTCTTAGCTCTTCTTCAACCCAAATATTGATTTAAAAACTTAAAAAGAACATTCATATTTAACTATTTAGCTGAAAAGGTTTATTTTATACCATAACAGATGGTGGTTTTATCTTTTTAAGTTTCTTCCCATCACCCATTTCACTAAATCCATCTCCATTCCCCCTATTTTGTAATTTCAAAATGTAAAAATTTGGGCTTTTAGGGTGTTTTTTTTAACATGCATAACCTGTAATCATCTCAAGACATCGCAGATTACGGTGGGCAGAATATGCAGTGCGAATGGGAGAATCTAGAACCCTGCCCAGGGTATTTAATTGGCAAACTATGGGAAGAGATCATTGGGAAGACTGAGGTTAACTGGATAGAACTAGCTCAAGATAGGAATAGGTGGACTTTCGAATTCCTAATGACATAGAGTAGGTAGGCAAGTGAAATAACACCGGCAAGCCAGATTAAATGAGCCTGAAATTTAGGTCACGTGCCGTTAGATTCGGATCTAAATATTACTATTACATATTAAATTCACAGCATACATTGTGAACACACACTTACATAAATATAATTAGTGTCCGATAATAGATTGAAAACTATATCAAAGTTGGAATATTTATTATTTAAAAAAAAATCAATTGTATTTTCTTGTTTTGAACCAGCACAAATAATATTTTAAAATGGTTCACCTTCTACAATAAAATATTGTATTACAATTAATTTGAAGTGAAAGAATCTTTTAAATAATAAAATTGAAAACACATACCCTGTAAAGGAAGAATAATTTAAAGAATATGTAACTTTGTTTATAACAGACGTATTTAATATTTATAAGATAAAATTATTTTTACGGGTTTGAGTAAAAACAAAAAATGGCATCTTTTATATATATATACTGACATTCCCTAATGAAAATAAAGGGAGATTTTTTTCGAAATTATATACGAGGTGACTAAAATTAAAAAGCTCAAATCCGGGAGCCTCTTGGCTATTTTGTAAAGCTAAAACATAAGCATCCTCTTTGCTTATACTTGACTTATCCAGCCTAGGTTCAATATTATTGTCTTACCTACTGGTACTTGACTTATTTAGTCTAGGTTCAACATTAGTGTTTTCTCTGCTAGTACGTGACTTATTCAGCCCAGGTTCAACATTAGTGTCCTCTCTACTAATACGTGACCTATCCGGTCTAGGTTCAACATTAGTGTCCTCTTTACTAGTACATGACCTATCCATCCCAGGTTCAACATTAGTGTCCTCTCTACTAATACGTGACTTATCCAGTCTAGGTTCAACATTAGTGTTCTCTCTGCTATTACGTGACTTATTCAGCCCAGGTTCAACATTAGTGTTCTCTCTACTAATACGTGACCTATCCAGTCTAGGTTCAACATTAGTGTCCTCTCTACTAGTAC
>CABFWB010000721.1:209982-235489 GCA_902151455.1 Timema bartmani | reverse complement strand
GACGACAATCCTGGCAACCAATTCCAAGTCTGTGTCCACTGGGGTCTCATACACAAGTGATTTGAGATATCCCCATACGAAATAGACTTCAGGCTCTCCCCCACTTGTTTAGGCCCATATCCTTCTTAGCTGTCTTCGCAGACCACACGTTCCCTATCTCAAAATGTTCGGTAGAGCATCCCCTATGTCCTGTTTAATTTTTGCACATTCTCACTGAAACACCCTGGATAGTAGAACTTTATCTATTCTGGTCGCAAAAAAAAAAGTGTTTATATATTTTTAAAGTTCCTTTCTTTCAGATTCCTACCATACCTTTAGTGCTCTATATAATACAGTGTATTTCAAATGTTTTTAAAGCTTTTATTGATATTATTTGTCATTTGTGGGGTGAGGGTTAGGGGGGAACGAGCAGGCCGCTGGATACTCCACTCAACGACTTAGCGTAATGAGATTCTGTTTTAACTTGACGATTTGGCATTTCATCTGTATTGCAAGCTGTCCGGATCTTTGTTAGGCGATAACTGTCAAATTCGTGGAGGCAGGGACATTCTTTGAACCTAGGCCGAAGAACGTATGTATATGGTTTTTTGGTTCTGATAATCCGTTTCAAGATGGTGGCCACTAAAAAATCTGTCTATCTGTTGTTTTTTTGTTACACACTAACCAATTTTAAAGAAATTTGGAAGAGATATTCTTTGAACCTAAACTGAATGATGTATGCACGTAGTTTTTTAAATCTTAACATCCGTTTCAATATGGTGGATAATCTCTTTCAAAATGGTGGTCACTAAAAATGTTTTCCGTTTGACAGCTCAGCTCAATGAATTTTAATTTATAATTCTAAACAAACAATCAAGTACCTAGGGTCAACCTTAGTGATCTTGGAGTAAGGTCCTCGCTTCAGGACCCGATGTTCGTGAATTCAAACCCAGCTAGGGTCGACGAATTTCTCTTGAGCTATATAAATCCGTAGCACAACTTCTTTCGGAGAGGCAGTAGAGCCGTTAGTCCCAGGCCGATTATGGCATGTAAAAGAACCATGGAAATTGTGTGAACATACCTTTCCCGCCCAAATTGATAGGCCCCTTTCAATCTCGCTCATAGAAATTCTCCTGTGCTGATATAATCAGTTTGCTCGGAAAGTGCACGTTAAATACCTCAAATAAGTTTTTTTTTAATTAAAAAAGTGTACCTAGGGTGTTTTTTTAAATAAATTTTGGCATATATTGCGAAACTGACGTCTTTAATCGAATGAAAGGAGTGAGAAATACTGTTCACAGAACCACTAGTACCAATCAAAGTTAAAAGTGATAGTTGGAGATTACGTGGTTTTTACATATTATATGTCATTCATACTTGAAAGTAAAAACGTTTTGAACTCCAATGGATATTATTTTTCTTCTCTGGCTATGTACAGTACCTACACACAAGGCCGTCTGTTTTAGCTGCAACCACACGATAAAAGCGGTACAAAACCCAAGGTTCCTTCAATCATGACCTACTTTCTCCAAGCTCAGTTCATTCACTTTATAAACTGACCCGTAAGTCCATTTGTCATGACGGCCTCCGCAGCATGTGGTTGTAAGTGCCGACATTTGCATTGCTAATAATGCAGCGAACATCCCGATACGAGCAGAGTTTTAGGGGTAGTCAACATTATGAGCAAAGTTTGCCTATCATAAGTAAAGTGACTAATATTTTCTTAGCATTTTTCGGGCACATTCATTCTAAAATCACCAACGGGAGCCTAAGAAGGCAAATGATATTGAAATGGTACGTACGTGGGCGTAGGGAGAATTTAATGGGTCTAGGTAAATTTTTCAAAAACAAGTTATTCGAAAATTAATTTATCGAAATAAATTCACCGAATACAAAATCATCGAAAATAATTTTGTCAAAAATCAATTTTTTGATCCATCAATTTTCCGAACGATATGTTTGTCGAAACCACATTTTTCGCAAATCAATTTCCCGAAGTGAATTTACCGAAAATCAATTGTTCGACAGTCAAATAATCGAAAATGAAGTTTTCGAACAATTAATTTTTTGAAAAATCAATTTTGCGAATTGCAATTTTTTTTTAAAATCAATTTAGCGAGCTTCGAGTTTTCCGGAATCTATTTTATCGAGGACTGGGAATCACCTACCCCTATCCTCACGCTCCTATAGGAAGGAATACCCCTAACCTAACCTAACCTAACCTAGCCTAACCTAACCTAACCTGAGCTAGAATTTTACTATACTTCGAACTTATCGTTCGAAAAATTTATTTTTGAAAAGCTCCTTTTTGAAACATTTATTTTTAAAAACAAATTTGAGGTAAATTCATTTTCGAAAAACTTCTCGTTTGAAGAATTTCTAGATCGAAAAACTGCATTTCGAAAAATTTATTTCCTAAAAAAGATTTCGAAAAATTCATTTTCGCCTAGTTGATTTTCGAAATAGATGTTTTCGAAAAACTATTAGTTCGAAAAATTGATATGTCAAAAAATTGGTTTTCGAAACATTAAACTTTGAATAGTTGAATTTTGAAAAACTGATTTGGAAAAACTGATTTTCGAAAAATTGCTATTCAGTAAACTCGCCGGCTACCTAATTTAATATGTGGGGAGGGTTAAAAATCATAGGTTTATGACATAGTGCAAAGACTTACGATTTAACCCTAAGAAATAACAAGGTTGTTACTTTATAAAGTATTGGTGGAACTTTATTTGTGTAAGAGGGGAAGAAGGGGGTAGCAAAAAAGTTTTTTAAGGGTCTTTATACCCTCCTCTTCCCCAGTTAATGTTAATTAATCGGATGCTCCTAGAATCTCTTTGTAGTTTTCCTTGTTTGAAGAATTTTTGAAAATGATACTCTTTTAAAAGTTATTTAGAATAGTCATAACCCTTAAATATTTTGAAATTTGGATACTCCTAGAGGGTATTTGGTGTAGTCTCCTTCAGCAAATTTTTTAAAAATTGAATGCCTCCAAAAATTATTTGAAGAAGAGTTCAGCAATTTGTTTTAAATACATTGAATTCCCTTTGATCTATTTTAGGTGGTCCCCACCCAGAACTTTTATCAAATTTGGACAATCCTAGAAGCTATTTAAATTGTTCCTCACATGAATTTTTTTTCCAAAAGTTAGACGCCTCTAGAATATATCTAAAATATTCTTTCACCAGCAAATGTTTAAATTGGATGCCCCTAGAATCTATTTGGAGTGTCCCCCATGGGCTTTTTTTTTAATCGAATGCCTTTAGAATACATTAAAAGTGATACTCACCTGGAATTTTTTTGAAAATTAAATGCCTTTAGAAGCTATTTAAACTATTTGAAGTGGTCCTTCCCTGGAAATTTTTTAAAAGTGAATGGCTATAAGTTATTTGAAGTTTGATACAAAGCCATCTTTAATCTTCATGTTAAAAACTTTGGAAAATCTCGGGGAGGGAAGGGGTTTGAGCTCCCTAACACCCCCTACGGCCATGAGTACATAATAAACCTTATAGTCATGTTTTTTTTGTGTTATCGCACATTATCTATAAATTAAGTCCATGAAATGTAGTTATTTATATATATAGTATAATATATAATATAATATATATTAAATAATTTAATATATTATATATATAATGAAAGTGATATCATATGGTGCATGAAAGGAGTGAACTAACAGTTAACGTACAGTTAAAACTCCGGGAATATATCCACAAGACGGAGCCATACATAAATATTACATTCTTTTACTCACCCCTTGGACTCTAAACAGGGTCTATCGGAGTTGTAAACTAGGTTCAAACTATCTGGACACTTTCATAAGATTAACAGTAAATGTAACCCGCCTCTGTGGCTGCGTGGTCTTAGGCGTTACTCTCGCAGTAGACTAGACCACCTATGATGTAAAGATCAGGGCTCGAATCTCGGTCAGATGTACTGAGAATGTTTTTTCTAAATGGTTTTCTAATCTCCCTCCAAGGCAATGTGGGTACACTTCCTGTAAATATTACCTTGCTAAACCCTAAGACCATTGGCGTAATTAGTACATAAACGTATATTTTTTGTTAATATTTAGCATCGCGTCTTACTACCCATTCGGGTTATACGCTTAAGTACTAATTACGCTAATGGGTTAGGAATAGGGATGGTTGAATTTAGAGGAAGTGAACCCACATTTGCGTTGAGGGAGAGTGGAAAACCATTTAGGAAAACCGCCCACAGTTCACACGAGCGAGATTCGAACCTCGATCTCCCCGTCCTCGACAGTCTAGCTCAACACGAAACTAGCGCGTTAGCTAACTAAGCCATCGAAGCGGGTTTCTGACAGTTGAAAAGTTACTAAACAGTGTCAGTTCTCATCCGACTCGTAAATAATCCGTCCCTCGACAAACTTGATCTTGGGATTAATGGGATATTTATTCACCTAGCAACTTGTTTTTCGTGTATATTTATTTATATTGAGACCCACACAGGTGGCCATGTGTTATAAATGACAAGTTCAAAAAGTCTGGCCCGCCGTTGATTGAGAGCTTTAAGTTCGAATCTAAGCCGGGTTCGATGAGGGTTGTTTATCCACATATGATTTATCGTTTTCCTATGCTCTCTCAACTCTAATATGGGTGCACTTTCTCTAAAGCACCCCCCCTTATCTTAACCACTTTGGTTAATTTGTTATAAGATATGATGTTAAGTGTGCGCTGCAGAAAATTAACTTGATTTTCACATTTTGTTTTATTAAAAGTTTATTTTGATCCAATTTTAAAAACTGGCAGTATAAAATAGTATTTTTTGTAAAATAACGTTTACATAGTTTATCAGTCTAAATTTAAAATAAGAAAATATTACCAAGACCATTTTCTGATAAAATTACTCTACGTAGTTATTTCAATCGAACCGATTTGCTAATATTTCATAGCCTTTTAATTAAGTAACGGTGAATACCCCGAACGGTTAGTAGGTTACACTCACCGAAACCGTTATGCGCAGTCCACTTTTCTGATTTTCGCATCTTCTTCAGTGGCCGAAAGATCTAAGACGTCACTTTCATGTTAGACTGGTCTGCTGATGACAGGGAGATTGGGGTTCGAACCCCGGTCGGGTTTACTGAGGGTGGGTTATCCTGAATGCTTTCCCACTCTACTTGTATGCAAATGCGGGTAGATTACGTCGAAAATGCTTCCTTCCTCATCCCTAGCTCATTAGAGTAATTATCATATATGCGTATAATCTTAACAGGTAGTAAGACGTGGTAATTTTATATATGACGTTCACAAATAACAAGTTATTTAAAGGAATATACAAATAGCCCGTTGCTGTTGTTGAAACGACACGTAAACATTATTTTAAACAAGATATTTCTGAAAATAAAAGTGAAACAATTGTTTGAGAACATGTGTCTATACAATTATAGTTTGATTTTGGATTAATTTATTTAAAGCCTGGAAGAGTCCGAAAACTAAGAAAACTTTGGATTCTACAAATTGGTAAAGGTCAGCGTATGTCTTCGCACTGCGATCGATTTGTAATACCCGCGTCATGAGTTTCAGATGTTCTAGTCAAAGTCACACTGTAGAGTGTAGGGAGCTTTGCCGATTACGGCTTGTGGGATAAGGCACTAACAAATAGAGTTGAGGGGCCAGTTTCATAGAGTGAGTTAAGGCGCATCCACACTATGCCAATCAGTAGAGAGATCGGTATTGCCGCTTGGCAAAGCCAATCGGCTTTGTTAAAAATACTTCGGACATCCACACACGGGCAGGCAGTCAGCCTTGAAAGATACGAAGAAGAAGACGTTCTAGCTGCTTCAGCTGCTTTATTAATCATTTTAAGTATTTAGGGTTGTAAACCTCGAAAGCGCAGATTTTGGATACGCCTAAGTATTCAGAGTCGAAAGAGATTTGGAGTAAGGGATTTGATGAAGGACTAGATATTGGACGAGGTAGATCTGTTAAATCTTGAGTACAGATGTGGGTTATTCAGACACTTTTTCCAAATGTCAAGTACTGATTTTGTAACCCTGCTCAGCAAAATTGCCAACACCAAAAGATACCGCAGGTTCCATAAGGGCATCGTGTCGTTTGTTACGATCTTTATATTCACTGAGTATAAAGTCCCATAAAACTGGACGATTGTGATATAGATCAATCAAGTTAATAACTTGCTCGTTTGACCACCCCATAGTACAAACACAACAACATTGATCACTGTCTCATACTGAAACCACGTGGCTCGTCCACACAATGCTCTTCAGCTCGGCTTTCTTTGATGGAGACCGACACTAGTCGTTTTCCATTCGGCAAGCCAATCGGCATGATTTGGCCAATCGGCACAGCCCGACCTGCACTTCCCCACCTATTTCACATTGCCGAGTGGCACTGCCGATCGGCGTAGTGTGGATGCGCCATAAGCCTCAAGTGCAGCGCTATATTAAATACAAGACGAACACCTATTTTAACTCGAATGAACTTTCATATGCGAAACTGGCCCCATTCCATTCTGGTCTAGGTAGGTATCATCCTGGATTTAGTGTATCGTCGCACTTAAGGCGTACTCAGTCTGACCATGAAACTGACCCGAGGTTTCTCAATTAAGTGCTTACCCGCATCGATGGTCAAGCGGACCTAGCGAAAGCTCATCTAGTTCAGATTTATAGTGATGAGGAGTTTGGGGATCGAATTAAGGCCTGTTTATGGCTTCCCACTCTTCCTCTACGCATATACGAGCAAATTTCATGACATTCTATCATACCTATCCCTACACCACTAGTGTGATTGACGGGTAGTAAGACGTGGTGCCAAAACATAAAATATTTACTACTTGTTTATTAATGTTTCTTTTATTAAAATATAAGTTCACATATTTCTGTTTGTGTTGTTTATGTCGATAAAGAAACACAAATTATCTATTTTGTAATCAGTTCTAAGCAGCCAAAGCCGGTCTTGTTTGTATAAAAAATTATTATACAGAGAGTACCGTAACATGTTGGACCCACTTTAGAGGTGTAGAGGAGACAAATAAACGATTACAAGTGCATATAAGCATGTGTCCCATTTGACCTTGTTTTAATGGGAATGTAACATAACATTATAGGACGTACTCAAAATGGCCACTTTTGGCCTGAATGCAAGCCTACAGTCGTCGTGTCATAGAATGCCGCACTCTTTTAAAAGTACCATGTCTTTGGAATAACTACCTAGTCATATCTAGTCAACCAACAGGTCGAGAGATATCGAGTATGGTATACAAACAGTTTAGTGGAATCACTCGACTGTAACTCGGAAACAAGGTCAAATGGGACAAATGTTTATACTAACGTTTTCCATTTTTTATGTGTCTTCTGTCCACCGGTAAAATCATGTCACCTTCACCATGGCATGTGGCACCTTAGATCAGTTGGTAACATGTCTGTCTACCAAACTAAGGGTGCCAAGTTCGATTTTTGGCATGGGGGAAACATTTAACATTCGTGAAGCTGAGGTTTCCTGTTTCACAGCAATAAATTGGTGGGATAGGAAGTGGGTGCTATGTTGGTTCAAGAATTACGTCATTTGGTAATTCATAGGCTCATAATATAATTATTTTTCTCAGAAAGTGCTCAAATCTGAACCAATGATCAGAAAATTTTCCGGAGCATTCTAATCTCTAATCGTGATCTCGTTTCATTTGTTGAATTGCTTGTGTCTCCTTGTTCCAGTCGCCACCGCTGCCCTCACCGCTCCCAGCCAACGGGTCCGCCGTTCGACGTGCAGCAAGATGCGACCCTGGCCGGGATCACATCCCAGTCGCATGCCGAGTTCCACGAGTTCTCTCAGGACCTGGTGGACCGTCCCCGTCTGCACAGGTTGCACACGGAGCTTGAGGCGCCCCAAGGTCACATGGAGACGGTCAGCGCCTATAGGGCGGATTACGACGAGAAGCACGCCGAGAGACAGGAGAGGTGAGACGATTAAAACAATTACCTATCGTCTCTTTTGAAGCCCACTCCCTCGAGTGCTTTCCAATACGAAGTAGCCTACTAGCACTGTTTTTTTTTTATTAAGGTGGAATGGAAGGGGACGCGAGGAAAAAACAGTGTTTTTGCCGTNCCACTCCCTCGAGTGCTTTCCAATACGAAGTAGCCTACTAGCACTGTTTTTTTTTTATTAAGGTGGAATGGAAGGGGACGCGAGGAAAAAACAGTGTTTTTGCCGTTTTTATGGCAAACTTTTTTTGGCCAAAATAAATAAAATATTGTTCCAGTACAAACATATAATTTAATATTCTTCACATGGTGACCTCAACTTTTCTTGAATATCTCTCAAGGGTGTTCTTGAATTTAATGATAGCTTCTCTTCATTTAAAAAGTTTGTTAGATATTGTCACCATGTTCATTGTTCATGGAGGATATTCTGGAAGTGTTGATATTAACATGTGAAGAAAATTAAGCTATGGGTTTTTACTGGAGCAATAATTTTAATTATTTTGTCTAAAAAAATGTTTTGCCATAAAAACTGCATAAACACTGGCCTTTTCTCACGTCCCCTTTTATCCCATCTTAAATAAGAAGATTTATAGGAAAAATTTGCGCCATTGGTGCTGGGTTCATCCTCTACTTTCAACCTTGTCGGTAGAATCATTCAACAAAATAAAGAGAGATGAAACACATTAACTTTACACATTTTAGTTTAGTAACCGAGTCATCGTCCTTTGCCACTTTTTTTTTTTTGCCTGAAGTTAATGGTAAAAATAGTACCAACTGCACTGTTACAATTTTCTTCTTAGTATTCCTATAACCAGTCAAAGTTTCCAATCCAAAAAATGTATTCCCTCAACCAAGACCATTGGTAAAGAAGAAATAAAATATGTGGCAGAACTGGCTATTATGACGGTCATATTGTGACAGAAGGTAAATATTTAACATTTAAGAAGAATACATTTAACTGTAATTTTTTTTATCCATACCACTTAGGTTTTTAAAAACTTTTTTAAACATAAATAGTATTTTATTTACCGACTTTTAGTACTGAAACACAAAATTTTATATAACGAATTACAATAATTTTATTTTCCACAAATCAAGTTAATATTTATAATAAAGTGGTCCTTTTAGAATTACCGTTTACAGCTAATTATTGTTCCTACCAGGGCCCTACCCATACTTTTTTTTGGGGGGGGGAAAGGTTCTTTATAGGAGATGGCAAGGAATTTTTTCAAACACTGAGTCCCTCTTGAAACAGTCTGTTCATTATTATTGAGGTTGAAAGTATTATGAATTTGTTTATGACTCCAATAAAATACTAGGCTAGACGTACAACAGTGTATTTTTAATAATACTTTCATGAGGGATTTGAACCTAAAAAAAACCTTCAGTACGGCCCCTGGTTTATACATTGTAGTGAAAGAAAGTTATGAAATGCTGGAACTCTGGCAGCCATGTATGCACATGGTTTATACTTTGTTCACTTTGATTGCAGATATCGCTATGACGATCACCTCCATATGGAAGGAGACTTCTATGGATCTCCTCATGCTAGGGAAGATTATAAACCGGTGAAAGGTGATAGGGCACCAATAGTGCACCATGAAGATCATCTTAGACCAGAGGGAGAATTCACCGGGCAAAGTCACGTGAGAGAAGATTTCAGGGTCGTCCGCGGGGAAAGAGTGGAGGTCAGGCGACATGAAGACCATTTGCTTCTCCAGGGAGACTTCCAGGGCCAAAGCCACGTCCGAGAAGACTTCAAGGTTTTGCAAGGAGAGAGAGCAGAAGTGGTTAGGCGAGCAGACAATCTCAGGCTTGAAGGGCAGTTCGAGGGTCAAAGAAGAGATGAGTTCACAGTGGTCAGAGGAGAACGGTCCGAGATAGTGAAACACAAGGATAGCTTGAGACTCGAAGGAGAATTTACAACGCAGAGAAGAGAGGACTATACAGCTACAAGAGGAGAACGTGCAGAAATAATAAAACACGCAGATCACTTGAAACTAGAGGGAGAATTCACTGGACAAAGACGTGATGAATTTACAGGTGTAAAAGGTGAAAGATCACCCACCAAAAAACCTGAAGACAATCTGAAACCCGAAGGAGATTTTGAGAGACCAGAACTATCAACTTTCAAACCAGGTGATAGAGCTCCTGTTGTCAGACACCCTGATAATTTACGACTCGAAGGAGATTTTGAAAGACGTCAACCTTCAGAGTTCCGACCAGGAGAACGATACGACGTTAAGAAACCTCAAGATAATTTACGACCGGAAGGTGATTTTGAGAAAAGGAAGCCAGATGAGTTTCGTCCTGGAGACCGAGCTGATGTGAAAAGACCTCAAGACAATTTAAAACCCGAAGGTGATTTTGAAAGGTATCAGCCTTCCGCGTTCAGGCCTGGTGAAAGAGCAGATGTTAAGAGACCTCAAGATAATTTAAAACCCGAAGGTGATTTTGAAAGGTATCAGCCTTCAGCGTTCAGGCCTGGTGAAAGAGCAGATGTTAAGAGACCTCAAGATAATTTAAGACCAGAAGGGAATTTTGAGAAACGCCAGCCATCAGAGTTCAGACCTGGCGAAAGAGCAGACGTAAAGAGACCCCAAGATAATTTAAGACCAGAAGGTGATTTTGAAAAACGCCAGCCATCAGAATTTCACCCAGGTGAACGATACGGCATTAAGAAACCCCAAGATAATTTGAGACCTGAAGGTGATTTTGAAAAACGTCAGCCAACAGAGTTTAAACCAGGTGAAAGAGCAGACGTTAAAAGACCCCAAGATAATTTAAGACCAGAAGGGGATTTTGAGAAACGTCAGCCATCAGAGTTTAGACCTGGTGAACGATACGGCATTAAGAAACCCCAAGATAATTTGAGACCTGAAGGTGATTTTGAAAAGCGTCAGCCAACAGAGTTTAAGCCAGGTGAAAGAGCAGACGTTAAAAGACCCCAAGATAATTTAAGACCCGAAGGTGATTTTGAGAAACGTCAGCCATCAGAGTTTAGACCTGGTGAACGATACGGCATTAAGAAACCCCAAGATAATTTGAGACCTGAAGGTGATTTTGAAAAACGTCAGCCAGCAGAGTTTAAACCAGGTGAAAGAGCAGACGTTAAAAGACCCCAAGATAATTTAAGACCAGAAGGTGATTTTGAACAACGTCAGCTATCAGAGTTTAAACCAGGTGAAAGAGCAGACGTTGTAAGACCCCGAGATAATTTAAGACCCGAAGGTGAATTTGAAAGACCCCAGCCATCAGAATTTCGCCCAGGTGAACGATACGACATTAAGAAACCCCAAGATAATTTGAGACCCGAAGGTGACTTTGAGAAACGCCAGACTTCAGAGTTTAGGCCTGGTGAAAGAGCAGACGTTAAGAGACCTCAAGATAATTTAAGACCCGAAGGTGATTTCGAAAGACCCCACCCATCAGAATTTCGCCCAGGTGAACGATATGGCATTAAAAAACCTCAAGATAATTTGAGGCCTGAAGGCGATTTTGAAAAACGTCAGCCAACGGAATTCAAACCAGGTGAAAGAGCAGACGTTAAGAGACCCCAGGATAATTTAAGACCAGAAGGTGAGTTTGAGAAACGTAAGCCATCCGAATTCCGGCCTGGTGAAAGAGCAGACGTTGTAAGACCCCAAGATAACTTGAAAATCGAAGGTGATTTTGAAAAACGTAAGCTCTCGGAATATCAACCAGGTGAACGATATGATGCTAAGAAACCCCAAGATAATTTGAGACCCGAAGGAGAATTCGCAAAACGTAAACCCTCAGAATTTCGCCCTGGCGAGCGTGCCGATGTAAAGAGACCACAAGATAACTTGAAACCTGAGGGCCTATTCGAAGGATCACCTAAATCTAGAGATGATTTTAAACCCGTTAAGGGGGAACGAGCTCCTGTTAAGAAACCTATTGATAATCTTAAACCAGAGGGGGAGTTTATTCGTAGGGACAAAGAGTCCCCTGTTGGTAAGGGAGAAAGAGCTCCAACTAAGAAACCTGTTGATAATTTGAAACCAGAAGGTGAGTTTACAGGTAGAAAGAAGGACGAATTTACTGGGGCACCAGGAGATCGCTCTGTAGTTAAGAAGCCAGAAGATAACCTAAAACCAGAGGGTGGTTTCTTAGGGGAAAGGAAAAATTCATACAAAGCTGTAAAAGGGGAGAGGGCTGAGATTCACCGACATGAGGATAATTTAAAAATGGAAGGGCGATTCGAGGGACAGAGTCATAGCAGTGAAGAATATAGAGTGGTACATGGGGAACGAGCAGAGGTGAAAAGACACGATGATCACCTCAAAACTGAAGGCAGTTTTACAGGTAAGGGAAATGTTTTATCATAATAAAAATTAAATTTAATATTTGACTAAATATGTATTAATATCAGTGTCATTTAATTATAATCTATAGTTTTCTTTGATACTTTAGCGCTCAGGGACACCCTTAGGGATGTGCAAACGATGCAGCAGCACGGGGCCTCCATCCTGCTTAGGTGACAGAGGGGAAAAAAAATTAGTTGGGGGGGGGGGATTTTTGCTTGCTACCCTATGCAGGTGATCTAGCAAAAAATTGAACGAGTGAAGAGAGTTCTCCGTTTTTACTCCACCAATTTGCATTTGTTTATATATCTGTGGTGGATTTGTCTCACAATAACTTTTTAACACATTAACCGATTTAATTCAAACTTGGTGCGGTTGTTTTTTGTACCTTTATAGAGATAAATTTCGCTAGAGAAGAAAATCTAACAAAGGATTGGGGAAAAATCCCAACCCTTATATATGTAAAAACACGGCTTATAGCATTAATTATTATATGTATGTTCCTTTTAGGGTATTTTCAAATACCTTATACGGCTAAAAATTGGTATATGGGTGCAAACTGCTGTAATAACATTTAACAAGTTTTTTGTGTGTGTGGGGCAGATAACTGGAGGCCCCGTAAACGAAGTTTTCTAAGCGCAGCCCTGATAGAACTTTATTAAATTATAAAGAATGTCACCTAATTGAAAGAAAATATTCTCACACTATATAGTATTTCTTATGCGAATGGCAGATATAAAATTTCAAGGCCATTCAAACAATCCTCTATGATTTTAACATTCTATGTTGTGACCCTATTAAAAATCGACTTTGTTTGTGGAAGGCTAAATCTAGGTTTATAGCAATTCATTTTGATTTCATATTACTGTATTTGGTGAAATTTCGTAAAGCGTTAAGCACTGAAAAAGAGCTAATTTTACTTTTGAATATTTTTTGTAGCACTTAAAATTAAAGGTTTTTAACCGTGGGGACAAGTTGATCGCTTTAAAATTGGCTTAAACTACTATACATTTTGAAATAATCAACCATTTCAAAATGAGATTTCTTGCCATCTCAGCACTCAGGTAGGTAGCCCTCTTAAAATGGGGATGAAGGAAACGCCGTGTTATTGCAGATTTTTATAGCAAAACTTTTTTTTTTTTGCCAAAATAAATAAAATATATCTTCAATAGAAACATAAAGCTTAATTTTTTTTCGCATGGTGATTTCAACAGTTGTTGAATATCTGTCATGAGCATAGCGACATTAATTGACAAACTTTTTAAATTAAGATAAAATAATTGTCATTAAATTCCAGGACAGCCTTGACAGATACTAAAGAACTTTTGATATCTACATGGAAAGAAAATTAAACTTAATGTTTCTACTGAAGAGCTATTTGATCTCTTTTGACCCAAAAAATGTTTTGATATAAAAATTGCAAAGACACTAGCCTTTACTCACGTCCTCTACATCCCCCACCTTAACGATGTTAAGCTACTTATACGATATGTTTCTAATGGAAGGTTTTCTTTGTCTGCAACAGGCGAAACTACTTCAAGATCAGAGTTCACAGGGGAAAGCGTGGAGCGCCCTCTTCTGATTCGTCGTAACACCTGGACAAAGCTAGAAGGAGACATGTCGACAGAAACTACGAGTATGAGTGAGTTCAGGGACTTCCATGTCGTGGAACGTACAGAGACTGTTCGTCGTCGAAGTGATAACCTCTCAGTGGGTGGAGGAGAATTCTTGGTGAGTGTCAGGCCAGAGCGGGGGATCATGGATTTGCAGACATACTTTAAAACAAAGTTGATAGGCACGAATGGGTCCTTTTTTATTTTATTGAGATTGTTTATGTCAATGATAGCTTTGATGTTCAACTTATGCTACTTAATCATATTACAATTTAACTAACTAAAACAGCGATGATTTGGAGTTACTGCCATTGAACAAACAAACAAAATATAAATAAGATTAGAATTAGTATTTTATTTTCAATTTGTAGTACCCCTAGTTATAAAAATCTCTTTGGTTTCTGTGTTGTTGCTTTTTGTAATCTTTTAATACTTTTCAAGGAATAAAAAATGTAGGTCTAATCAACTGAAATACCTGTTCGTTGAGTAAAGGCTTATCACTAAATAACCAGAATTTTAAATTTATCAAACACTATCAGCACTTAATTATTGATAAAGGATTTGGTTACTTGAATTTAATCTTCCTTTAAGATACAATTTTGAAGGTGATGTAAGTTAATTCACAAGTGTTCACCTGAGAAGACGGAAAAACTCCCTGACGTGCACCTTGACGGGATTTAAGCCGACATTCGGGGGCTGTAGCTAAGCACGACAGTTAAACTGTGTATCGCTAAGCCAACTCCACAGGTATATATTATATATAATGTTAATACTTTTTATTACCATTATTTATAGTATATACTAGTCATACCAAGGCAAAAATACGTCCAAATCACAGGGTTGCTTGTAAAACCAAGCGACTGTTAAAGAAGTTTTGTGATTTTTGTTTGAATCTACAGCTTAGTACCTTTTTTTAGAGGCCTCACCCACTTTGTTTTACAACATTGGAAACCATTTAGTAATAGTGCCATTAGATTCACCAATTAATGTAAATTAAATATGGATTTCTACGAAAGTAACCAATTGTTTTACTGTAGTTAAATTTAAAAAAAGTACACGATGAAACTATTAATTTGACATAATTGTAAAGCATTTTATTTCATATACTAAATATTTTATCAATTGAGCCAAATTACTGCAAATATAGTGTATTACACTCAAATAAATAACTAATCTCGTTCTTAGATTTTGGCTTAAAATTTGTATAGAATGTATTGATTTCCAATATGTGGGAAAAATCAATTATTACAATTATTGTTTTAAAATGTTGCATTCTATTTTCTAAACATTAATATTTTGCAATGATTGCAGGGAACCTCCCAACATAAGGCGGACTTCAAACCAACGACACCAGAGAGAGCAATTGTAAAACGTCATCCTGATAATTTAAAAGTATCAGATAATGATTTTGTTTCGTCAACACAGCACCGTGAAGACTACCCAAAGCATTGGGAAGTACGGCCGCAGCAGCCATTTAAGCAAAAGGACAATCTCATTACAACTCAAGGTAACTTTGAAAGCATTTCAAGTTCTAAAGAAGCATTTCAGGCTCATGAAGTTGTCTCTAGAACTAAGATTACACGCCATCAGGATAACTTAACTTCCGAGGGTGATATGACATTTGAGTGTTCATCCAAAAATGACTTTACTGAGAAATCAAGTCCCAGAGATAAGCCAGTGCGGCGCAGAACATGGACTAAACAAGATGCTAAAATGTACTTTGAAACAACCAACTCGGAAGAATATAAGAAACATTCACAAACTCAGCAATTGGTTCAGCAAGTGCATCATAGAGACAACTTGGTACCGGAGAAAGGGACATTCATTAGTTCCACAACTTCTCAACAAGATTACCAATTCACACAAAATATTGAAAGACAAACTCAGAAGAAACATGCCGATAATTTGAAAATAGAGGGTATATTTGAAGGAATTTCTAGATCTAAAGACGACTTTAAACCTGTTAAAGGTGAAAGAATGGAAACAAAGAAGCCAAAAGATAATTTAAAACCAGAAGGAAAATTTACCGGGAAACCTAAAAATAAGGACGAATTTCAAACAATGAAAGGCGATAGGGCAGAAGTAAAAAAGCCAAAAGATAATCTCAAGCCAGAAGGAGACTTCGAACGCCCCAAACCCTTAGGATACTCTCCCGGTGAAAGAGCAGATATAATTAAGCATCCTGATAACTTAAAAATGGAAGGCGCTTTTGAAAGACCTAAACCAACTAAATATGGACCGGGAGAACGGTCAGCGGTTAAAAAACCAAAAGATAATTTAAAACCTGAAGGTGATTTTGAACGCCCTCAACCATCCAAATACGGACATGGGGAAAGAGCTGACATTATTAAACATCCAGATAATTTAAAACCCGAGGGAGAGTTTACAAGACCGATTCTAGAAAGGTATGGACCAGGGGAAAGAGCTGAAATTGTTAAACATCCTGATAATTTAAAACTTGAAGGCGATTTTGAAAGACCTGTACCTACAAGGTATGGACCTGGTGAGAGAGCTGACGTCACAAAACCAAAGGACAACCTTAGGCCAGAAGGGGATTTTGAGCGTCCTAAACCCTCAGGGTATTCACCAGGAGAAAGGGCAGATATAATTAAGCATCCTGATAACTTGAAAATGGAAGGAGACTTTGTAAGGCCACAACTTATGAAAGTTGGGCCTGGGGATCGCGCTCCAATAAAAAAGCCTAAAGACAACTTAAAACCAGAAGGAGAATTTGAACGTCCGAAGCCTTCTAAATATGGACCAGGTGAACGAGCTGAAATTGTTAAACATCCAGATAACTTAAAGTCCGAGGGAGAATTTACTAGACCTACTCCAGAAAAGTATGGACCCGGGGAAAGAGCTGAGATTATTAAACACCCAGATAATTTAAGACCCGAGGGAGAATTTACAAGACCGACTCCAGAAAGGTATGGACCCGGGGAAAGAGCTGAGATTACTAAACATCCTGATAATTTAAAACTTGAAGGCGATTTTCAAAGACCTGTACCTACACGGTATGGACCTGGCGAGAGAGCTGACGTCAAGAAACCAAAGGACAACCTCAGACCAGAAGGTGATTTTGAGCGTCCCAAACACTCAGGGTATTCCCCAGGAGAAAGGGCAGATATAATTAAGCATCCTGATAACTTAAAAATGGAGGGTGATTTTGAGAGACCTAAGCCGACTAAATATGGTCCTGTAGAACGATCACCGGTTATAAAACCAAAAGATAACCTAAAACCTGAAGGTGATTTTGAACGCCCTCAACCGCAAAAATACGGTCCTGGTGAAAGAGCTGATATAGTAAAACATCCGGACAATTTAAAAATTGAAGGTGATTTTGAAAGGCCTAAGCTCACTAAGTATGGACCTGGAGAAAGAGCTGTGGTGAAAAAGCCAAAAGATAACCTCAAACCAGAGGGTAATTTTGAACGTCCTAAGCCCACTGAATATTCTCCTGGAGAAAGGGCAGATATAATTAAACATCCTGATAACTTAAAAATGGAAGGAGACTTTGAAAGGCCACAACTCATTAAAGTTGGGCCTGGAGATCGCGCACCGATAAAAAAGCCTAAAGACAACTTAAAGCCAGAGGGAGAATTTACCAGACCTAGTCCAGAGAAATATGGACCCGGGGAAAGAGCTGAGATTATTAAACATCCAGATAATTTAAGACCTGAGGGAGAATTTACAAGACCGACTCCAAAAAGGTATGGACCAGGGGAAAGAGCTGAGATTGTTAAACATCCAGATAATTTAAAACCTGAGGGAGAATTTACAAGGCCTACCCCGGAAAGATATGGACCCGGGGAAAGAGCTGAGATTATTAAACATCCAGATAATTTAAAACCTGAAGTGAGAATTCACAAGACCTACTCCAGAAAGGTATGGACCAGGAGAAAGAGCTGAAATTATCAAACATCCAGATAATTTAAAACCAGAGGGAGAATTTACAAGACCTACGCCAGAAAGGTATGGACCCGGGGAAAGAGCTGAAATTGTTAAACATCTAGATAATTTAAGACCTGAAGGAGAATTCACAAGACCTACGCCAGAAAGGTATGGACCCGGACAGAGAGCTGAAATTGTTAAACATCCAGATAATTTAAGACCTGAAGGAGAATTTACAAGACCTACGCCAGAAAGGTATGGACCCGGTCAAAGAGCTGAAATTATCAAACATCCAGATAATTTAAAACCAGAAGGAGAATTTACAAGACCAACTCCAGAAAGGTATGGACCCGGACAAAGAGCTGATGAGGGAGAATTTACAAGACCTACGCCAGAAAGGTATGGACCCGGGGAAAGAGCTGAGATTATTAAACATCCAGATAATTTAAAACCAGAAGGAGAATTTACAAGACCTACCCCTAAAAGGTATGGACCCGGGGAGAGAGCTGAGATTATTAAACATCCAGATAATTTAAAACCAGAAGGAGAATTTACAAGACCAACTCCAGAAAGGTATGGACCAGGAGAAAGAGCTGAAATTGTTAAACATCCAGATAATTTAAAACCGGAGGGAGAATTTACAAGGCCTACCCAGAAAAGGTATGGACCCGGGGAAAGAGCTGAGATTATTAAACATCCAGATAATTTAAGGCCTGAAGGAGAATTTACAAGACCAACTCCAGAAAGGTATGGACCCGGAGAAAGAGCAGAGATTGTCAAACATCCAGATAATTTAAGTACCTGAAGGAGAATTTACAAGACCTACGCCAGAAAGGTATGGACCCGGGGAAAGAGCTGAAATTATTAAACATCCAGATAATTTAAGACCTGAAGGAGAATTCACAAGACCTACTCCAGAAAGGTATGGACCTGGGCAAAGAGCTGAGATTATTAAACATCCAGATAATTTAAGACCCGAAGGAGAATTTACAAGACCTACGCCAGAAAGGTATGGACCCGGGGAAAGAGCTGAGATTATTAAACATCCAGATAATTTAAGACCCGAGGGAGAATTTACAAGACCTACTCCAGAAAGGTATGGACCCGGAGAAAGAGCTGAGATTATTAAACATCCAGATAATTTAAGACCTGAAGGCGAATTTACAAGACCGACTCTAGAAAGGTATGGACCAGGGGAAAGAGCTGCAATTGTTAAACACCCAGATAATTTAAGACCCGAGGGAGAATTTACAAGACCTACTCCAGAAAGGTATGGACCCGGACAAAGAGCTGAAATTGTTAAACATCCAGATAATTTAAAACCTGAAGGAGAATTTACAAGACCAACTCCAGAAAGATATGAACCAGGGGAAAGATCTGAGATTATTAAACATCCAGATAATTTGAAACTTGAAGGAGAGTTTCAGCGGCCTGAACCAACAAAGTATGGCCCTGGTGAACGATACGTTTCTGTTAAACATCAAGACAATTTAAGAATGGAAGGTAACATTGATATGTATAGATCTAGTGACGATTACAAGGAAATGAAAATGGAAAGAAATGAAGTTAAACGTTATAGAGATAACTTGAAAATTGAGGGTGACTTTGTTGACCATACGTCAAGAGATGATTACAAGATTTGTCGTGGAGAAAGATCAGAGATAGTTAGACATGAAGACAATCTAAAAATTGTTGACGCCGAATTTGCCACCTCACGTACAAGGGACGATTACCAATCAGTAGTAATAGAAAGGGTTACACCCAAACGACATCCAGATAATTTGAAAATGGAGGGGAATTTCCAAGGTAGTCCTCGCTCAAAGGAGGATTTTAAACATGTAAGAGGAGAACGCGCGGATGTAGTAAAATACGAAGATAATCTTAAAATGGAAGGTGAGTGGAGCATTCACCGCAGTAGAGATGATTTCAAAGGTGTAAGAATAGAAAAGGTCGAAGTTAAAAAGTATGAAGACAATTTAAGAATGGAGGGAGAGTTTTCTGACTATAGAAGTAGAGACGAATTCAAGCAAGTAAAAGGTGAAAGATCAGAAATTATAAGACATCTTGATAATCTCAAACCGGAGGGAGATTTTAATGGGTCTCGAACAAGTGATGATTTTCAACCTAAAAAAATAGAGAGGCCTAGCCTAGTAAAACATGATGATAACTTAAAATTAGAAGGTGAATTTGAGCGACCTTTGCCGGCTACTTATGGACCCGGGGAAAGAACTCCTATAAAAAAGCCAAAAGATAATTTGAAAACGGAAGGAGAGTTTGAGCGACCACAACTGGTTAAATATGGTCCTGGAGAAAGAGCTGATATCGTCAAACATCCAGACAATTTAAAACTGGAAGGAGAGTTTGATAGACCAACAGCAACCAAATATGGTCCTGGTGAAAGGGCAAATATTGTTAAACATGCAGATAATCTAAAACTCGAAGGAAATTTCGAAAGACCCGAGCCAACAAAATATGGGCCCGGGGAACGATCCCCTGTTAAGAAACCTAAGGATAACTTAAGACCTGAAGGGGAGTTTGAACGACCCGAGACAGCTAAATATAGTCCAGGAGGTAGGGCAGATATCGTTAAGCATCCAGACAATTTAAAACTTGAAGGAGATTTCGAAAGACCAAAACCAAGTAAATATGGACCCGGCGAACGATCGTCTGTTAAGAAACCCCAAGACAACCTAAGACCCGAGGGAGTGTTCGAACGGCCAAAACCTATTAAATACGGCCCAGGAGATAGAGCAAATATCGTCAAACATCCAGATAACTTGAAACTTGAAGGAGATTTTGAAAGACCAGAGCCAGATAAATATGGACCTGGAGAAAGATCTCCTACTAAAAAACCTAAAGATAATCTAAAGCCTCAAGGAGAGTTCGAAAGACCAGAAGTAACTAAATATCATCCAGGAGATAGAGCAGATATTGTGAAACATCCAGACAACTTGATACTTGAAGGAGAATTTGAAAGGCCTGAGCCATCTAAATATGGACCAGGAGGTAGGGCCGATGTTGTCAAACATCCAGACAACTTGAGACTTGAAGGAGAATTCGAAAGACCTGAGCCATCTAAATATGGACCAGGAGGTAGGGCCGATATTGTGAAACATCCAGACAACTTGATACTTGAAGGAGAATTCGAAAGACCTGAGCCATCTAAATATGGACCAGGAGGTAGGGCTGGTATTGTCAAGCATCCAGACAACTTGATACTTGAAGGAGAATTTGAAAGGCCTGAGCCATCTAAATATAAACCAGGAGCTAGGGCTGGTATTGTCAAACATCCAGACAACTTGAGAATTGAAGGAGAATTCGAAAGACCTGAGCCATCTAAATATGGACCAGGAGGTAGGGCCGATATTGTCAAACATCCAGACAACTTGAAACTTGAAGGAGAATTCGAAAGACCTGAGCCATCTAAATATGGACCAGGAGGTAGGGCCGATGTTTGTCAAACATCCAGACAACTTGAGACTTGAAGGAGAATTCGAAAGACCTGAGCCATCTAAATATGGACCAGGAGGTAGGGCCGATATTGTGAAACATCCAGACAACTTGATACTTGAAGGAGAATTCGAAAGACCTGAGCCATCTAAATATGGACCAGGAGGTAGGGCTGGTATTGTCAAGCATCCAGACAACTTGATACTTGAAGGAGAATTTGAAAGGCCTGAGCCATCTAAATATAAACCAGGAGCTAGGGCTGGTATTGTCAAACATCCAGACAACTTGAGAATTGAAGGAGAATTCGAAAGACCTGAGCCATCTAAATATGGACCAGGAGGTAGGGCCGATATTGTCAAACATCCAGACAACTTGAAACTTGAAGGAGAATTCGAAAGACCTGAGCCATCTAAATATGGACCAGGAGGTAGGGCCGATGTTGTCAAACATCCAGACAACTTGAGACTTAAAGGAGAATTCGAAAGACCTGAGCCATCTAAATATGGACCAGGAGGTAGGGCAGATATGGTCAAACATCCAGACAACTTGAGACTTGAAGGAGAATTTGAAAGGCCTGAGCCATCTAAATATGGACCAGGAGGTAGGGCAAATATTGTAAAACATCCAGATAATCTAAAACTTGAAGGGGATTTTGAAAGACCAAATCTAGCTAAATATGGACCTGGTGAAAGATCTCCTGTTAAAAAACCTAAAGATAATCTTAGGCCTGAAGGAGAGTTTGAGAGACGGCAGCCTACCAAATTTGTTTCAGGAGATAGGGCAGATATTATCAAACATTCAGACAATTTAAGGCCCGAAGGAGAGTTTGAAAGGCCTGAACCATCTAAATATAGACCTGGTGAGCGTTCTAAAGTTGTCAAGCATGATGACAATCTGAAAATTGAAGGTCAATTTGAGGGAAGTCCACGCTCGAAGGAAGATTTCAAGTATTTAAAAGGCGAGAGAGCTGAAACAAAGCGATACAAGGATAACTTGAAGGTGGAAGGAGAGTTTGTTGATGTTAGATCACGAGATGATTATGTGGCTAAGAAAGGAGATAAAGTTGAGATTATAAAGCACAGGGACAATTTGAAATTAGAAGGCACGTTTGAGGATCATAAAGCAAGAGAAGATTATTCTTTAGTAAAAGGAGAAAGAGTTGAAATTAAGAAACATAGTGATAATCTGAAAGTTGAAGGCACCACCACCTACAGGCGTTCCAGGGATGATTACAAGGTAGTCAAAGGAGAAAAATTGGATATAGTAAAACATCAAGACAATCTTAGAGTTGAGGGTAAGTTCGAAGGTAGTTCAAAGTCTCATGAAGACTTCAAATCAAAAATAGGTGAAAGGGCTGAAATAAAAACATATAAAGATAACCTTAAAGTTGAAGAACGCATTGAAATAATACAGAGTTCTAAAGATGATTATAAATCGACAGTTGGTGAGCGAATGGAAATAATAAAACACGAAGACAACTTAAAAACGGAGGGTAGCTTCACTGAATATCGGTCAAGTGATGACTACAAGACTGGTAAAGGAGAGAGATCAACCATCATAAAACACCCAGACAATTTGAAAACTGAAGGTAACTTTCAAGGAAGCCCTCGGTCTAAAGATGATTACAAACCAGGAAAAGGCGATAGAGCAATCATAAAAAAGCCACAAGACAATCTTAAAATTGAAGGCGAGTTTCAAGGTGAGTCTTCCATCACGTCTCAATCTAAACAAGTAAAAAGTGAAAGAGCCGAAGTAGTAAAACACACAGACACTTTGAAGTTGGGAACTGGCACCATGGACCATAAAACAATTAGTAAAGATACATTCCAAGCCCAGAAGAAGGACATAACTGCTGCAGCAGGGAGAACAACAGTTAATAGACGGCATCATATGGATTCTCAAATAATGTTAGGCAATGATTCAGCTGCCATAACAACTACAAACAAAACCAATTTTGGTTCAACGCGAAAAACATCACAACAGCAAAGCTTTTCAGGACAGAATCAAAACAAAAAGCATTCGACTACATCAACAACTGAAACTAAAACTTTGGCTGATGGTAGTGTAGTAACAATAACCAGAGAAGCTACAAGTACAGTGACTGGTCATGAATCAAAAACAAATACTGCCAAATCTTTCCAAGAGGAGCGAATGTCTCAATCTATTATACAACAATCAGATAAGCATTCAACATCTGCTCATTCTCAAGATACTTCTGGATATAGCCAACACAGCACACTTTCAGAAAAAATACCACAATGTATTTCAACACATTCCACATCACCTGTGCAAGTTCAGAGGGGCTATAGAAATGAAAAGTTGATTGCAAACTCAGATATCTCAAAAACAAAGTCCAATGTTTTTCAAACCCAAACATCAGGGTTCGAATCATCTAACCAACATAATGATATACGGAAGTCATCATCGTCATCTGAAATAATACAGTCATCCAACATACAAAGGTCAGCATCTTCCTCAGAAGTAAAACAATCTCGTTCAAGCAATATGATGGAATCTACCAATGAGTTTAAAGAGGCCTTCAGTGGTAGAGTTGCTTCTGATCAAAGAGACTCCAATCAGAGGTCAGCTGGCCACCACAGGAGAAGCATAATTACTTCTTCTGCAGCAGATGTAAATAATGCAGTACTCCATCGCAAGAGCAACACGACATCCACAGAAGCTATACACACTATCTCATCGACTGCCTCTGCACAGAAAAAGAGCATTTCAAACTTGAATGAAACTGGTCAATACATTAGCAATTCATCCCAAAGTCATGATAGACGTAGCTTGAGTGCTCTCCATCGTCAGGGCATGTTGGCAGGTGAGGTTGTTTACAACCAAAGAGATACACGTGCCAATCGTCGCCAAGACAATCTTTCAGTTGGAGGAGGAACCTTCTATGGTCAAAGTGAAGCAAAAGCTTACGGCAACTTTAGCAGCAACACTGCACACACAGAGCGAGTGAGCCACACTCGCAGAGCCAACACTTCTCACATTTTCTTGGGTGAGAGTTCCACATCCAGTACACAGAAATCTTCCTCATACAAGCAGGAATTTGTGCCAAGAGTGGCAGGGCCCTGCCCTGCGACACTGCTAGAGAGTAAGGAATCACCATTTAAGCATAAGAGAGATACCACCAAACACAAGTTTTACCTGCCGGTTGTTTCAAACTAAGTTAACGTAATAAATATAGAATTGGAAAAATACAATCAAATGTATGGTAACATGAAATTCACTTTTAAATATCAATGCAAACATTTGATTATTTTTTGTCCAAGTGTTTCAATAATAATTTATTCCATCCCAACTATTGAAGTTGAAACAACCATTTAATTCAATATTCATGGAAATCAAAACACCGTGTATGACTTTCATTGAGAATGGTTGAGTTTATCTTGCTATATTTCAAGTGGGGAGAGATAGGATAAAAACATTAGACTGAAATATTTTGCAATATGCCTATAAAATATTAGTGCCATTACGGTATGCTACTAAAATGTACATCTCCAACTCCCCATTAGTTAAGCTTTATATTAACCCTCCATATCATATTAAAATGTTTACCCATTTTATTGAGGTAGACCTGTGATAGTCACTAAAACCGTCCTTTTAATATTGTTCCAAAATTGCCTTAAAGGTGACTTAAACACCATCAGTTAAACAATGTATTCTATTAACTTATTACAATACTATATAAAGGTAATGGATAAACTTAACATAAGACAGTTCCCTCATTTGTAATATGCCATTCAAAGATTATGAATTTATAAACTTACATCTTTATTGTTTTGAGGTGAATATGTTCCTGCTTTAACTAATATGAAATTCTTTTATTAAAATATATTTTAGATTATATTGATAAATTATCTAAGCATAGAAAATGTTTATTTGTATTGTTGCATTGTATTTAGATAACACCTTCATAAAATGTGTGTGTGCTTCTGGTGATTTTTATTGCAAATAATATATGTGTTGTTTTTATAATAATGTTATTTTTATAAGATTTTTAAAAGTAATGCATTCACATTAGCACAGCTTGTATTGGACAATAAAACAAAATAATTTTGTATCCAAACCATTCTTTTATTTTATTGTTTATGATTTATTTAAGTCGCATGCAGCGCCCTAGAATTTAAATTACCACTTATAATGCACATCACATACATAAAGATAGCCACACAAATTACATTTCACAATCAAGTGACTTTTCTTTATCAAAATGTTATGTCTCGTATTGATATTTGTTCACTTATTATAAATACTGTGTATGTGTGCGCGCCTCCCCC
>CABFWB010000721.1:154261-205311 GCA_902151455.1 Timema bartmani | reverse complement strand
GGCAGGACGCCAAGAGGAGAAAACTGAGTCGTTGTGAAGGAGGGGTGGTGGGGAGGAGAAAGGATACTTTGGAGAGGCATTTGTTCTAAACAGATCCCATTAAGTGGCTGGATATTGTTGATGATGATGATGATGAAAAAGACTAGCCCAATGTAAGAAGGGATGCTCTACAATGGTATTAAATATCGTGTACAAAACACATATTAAACCTATTTACAATATGGTAGTGAAAGATAATCACTGCAGCTCAATCTCACCTAGATACATTTGAGCAAGCTCAAAATCAAAGCATGCGACTGATTACAGGAGCAGCCTGCACCAACCACATCACAACGGAGAGAATAATTTACTTGATACCCTGTGTATTTTAGCATACTGTGGGATAGAGAGTAGTGAGAAACAATTTAATAGCAAAAACCCCATTCTGCAGATTAGCCTCAAAGAAATATAAATTCACCAACATAAAACTTATCACTAAGAAAGCCATAAAAGTACAAATAAAAGGTTGAGCATTATTATCGGTGACAAGACACTCATCCCAGGAAGCCCAAAGATATCTTCTGTTGCTCTTTTACAGTTATATGCACGTTTGTCTTCCCACCTCTACAGACTTAAACTGTAACCATCTCCTCGCTGTGAGCTTTGTAAAGAAATTTATTCTACAATGGATACAGATCATCTAGTTCAATGTGGAGCTCTAAAGAGCAATTATTTAACCCGTCACTAGTGGTATACTTGAAGATAAATGGAAGAGCTTCAGTATGCTGACCATTAGCAACCAACAATGATTGCAATTTTACTGTAGAAACATTAAATTTATATTAGACAAAACAAGAATATATTTAGCTCCAAATTTTGTTCTTTATTATAGATTATCTCATATTTTTTATGGCATTCCTAGGGGGTTATCACAGCACCTCCTTTGAGAGCTACTGGTTTAGAATGATTGGATCAGTAAGAAGAAATTATAAATTATCATCCGATTGACAAAGATTAATGTACACCATTGAACGTATAGTTTTTCAGTTGTATTTGCTCAGCTTGGTCTATGAATATATTATATTGACAACATTAGCCATTCAATTAAGTGTATTATTTCTACTTTTCACTTGTCAACACACTGATGATGCTAAACAACAAAGTGGTATTCACACACATGCATGCTTGCCTGTAAGTACACATGCATACACACAAATGCGTGTCAATAAAAATTTTAAAATCCATGGCATCAAAACAGTGATTAGGTCTTTTGTTTTTTGCTAGTGATGTCTCTGTTATACAAATAAAGACTTATATAAAACTAATTATTAATTGATGGTTAAATAAATCATTCTCAGTAGGGCTGGGCTGATGCCAATTATAAATCCAATCATCGGCTGACTATGGCACAATCGGTAACCGCCCTCCTACCCTCTAGTCGGAGCAAATTAACCATCTAAGTTAAGGACTTCCTGTAAGTTTAAGCATGTTAATTCAAAAGAGTTAGCCAAAGTAGCCTTCATTAGTATCAATACACGTTGCAACAAAATGAAGAATTGTTGAGTATAAAAAGTAGTCAGATTATTGATTGTGTAACATTCATCATAACTCAGTCAAGTAGTTCATCTTGTCTGTCATATTTACAAATTCAATAATACAATATGCCAAAATGTATACATTAAAACTGATTGAAGGTCACTTTGAACAATTACTGTGAGCTAACATATTCATATACTGTATTTATTATACTTTTTTTCAAGGCTATAGTTGGGGCTTTAATCCCCCACCCCCCAAAATTTAATGAACAATATATATATATATATATATATATATATATAGCTCTATTTATGGTTCAAACAATATCAAAATTAAGGCACAAGTGCAAATTAGGGGGCTGTGTTACCATAAAAAGTACTTCAGAGAACTTCTAGAGATGTTTAATATTTAGGATTTTTTCCTAGCTTTCGGCAGTTATGGTGTTATGTTGCCATAAAAAACACTTCAGATAGCTTCTAGACGGTTTTAATATTCAAAATTTTTCCTAGCCTTCGGCAGTTAGGGTGTTGTGTTACCATAAAAACACTTAAGAGATTCTAGAGGTTTTTAATATTCAGAATTTTTTATAGCCTTTGGCAGTTATGGTTGCCATAAAGAACACTTCAGAAAGCATCTAGAGGTGTTTAGTATTTATAATTTTCCCTATGTTGCCATAAAAAACACTTCTGATAGCTTCTAGAACTGTTTATCATTAAAAAGAATGTCTAGCCTCCGGATATTGGGGGATGTGGCCCCCCACCACCCTGAAATTATTGGCTGGCTATGGCCTTGCTTTTTTTTTATGTTACTTTTATAGCCTTGATTCTTCAAGGCAGTTGGGAATTAAGACATATGATGACTGGACATTTCTGTTTTTTTATGAACCCAGGACACAGACAAGGATACACCAGACCAACTGTTTCTAGATTAAAATGGATGTGCTATGTGGGAGAGCTTGAATCCTTCAACCCTTCAACACAGGTATAGCTAGGTGGCATCAAGGGGCTTTTTTTAAAAAAAAAGAAAAAAAAAGCTAATTTTAAACATGGTTTCACTAGATAGAAATATACACTATCCTTCTCAAGTATATTAGCTGGCTTCCACACACAAAGAGCTTAAGCAAACTGAACATTACGATTACAATGGTCCCTTTATGATGAACATGTTAAAAGTGAGTCATTTAACAATTGCACATTTGGAAGTGCTTTTATCACTGAGCATTGACACAAGTGAACCTCAGCGTTGATGGCCCCAACATGGCTCAAGGAGCGCAGCAAAATTTCTGTAAGGCTAAGGATCTGGTGTATACTTGTCAGTGCCCGAGGAATAGGAACTATTATCAATCAACCATTAATATTTAAAAGTGCTAAAATTCAGAACCGTATTTCATAAACTACAAATATGTAATGATGTGAGAAAAGTTACATACATCTAAGCAACTAATGGGCAGTTCATCTTGATGTGAATGAAGCTTTATTAGTATTATGTAAGAATTTAGTTAAATAATCTGTACCTCTATAAGAGTTTAGAAAACAAAATTTATATTATTATGAAAAGATGATGATTTTAAACATTCATTGTTGAACTAATGATACTGTCCTGCAAGTTGATGCTTGCCATGATTTGTGTCTTGTTAACATAATAACTACATTTTTTTAAAAGCTTTGTATGAAAGCTAACCAAAAGTAACAAAATAATAAAGTATATTTCTATTATTTTTTCTTTCATTTAAGTATATTCTTAGTAATCTCTTTCAAGGTCTCATGTGTATGCTCAATACGTCAATCCTACATAGTGAATGAATAATGCAAAGCAATAATAATCTTTAGAATCTCATTTAAACAATATATTGTGAATATAAATAGTCTAGAATAGAATAGAATAGAATAATATATCACGATATTTTTATAAAAATGAACTAAAATAAGTTAAGTTATAAATGCTGTATGGAATAAATCATTGGTCACTATAATGGTTAACTAAATGTAAGCAAATGTTTGAAATTGTATTTTATATTTGAAAAATGAATGTTTAGCTAGGCAAGTATGATATTTCATTAAAAAATATTAGTAAAATTGGTAATTTTCTGCTTGTAAATACTCCGAAATAAATTGTATGTTTTTTGCACTGCATCTTACTACCCATTCGGGTTATGGGTGATACACCTATGTACCAGCTACATTAATGTGTTAGGGGCTAAGAAGGAGGAATTTAGAAGAAGTGTACATTCATTTTATTGGAGGGAGAATGGAAAACCATTTAGTAAAAACCATCCTAAGTATACCCAAACGGGATTCAAAACCTAATTAATTCCTTCGTTATTGGCAGGCCAGTATATAGCAAGAGTGACACCTTAGAACATGTGGCCACCGAAAAAGATAACTATAAAGCTTTGTTTCAACTAATTTTACTTTCTCATCTAAAGAGAAAAAAAACTATCCTTAAAAATTTTGACCTCAAGATCATGATGAAGTGTTACTTTTTATGTGGCCCCAAACCATAAAAAGTGGATTTTACACTTCTGTCTGTGCCACAGATATATGGTTGATGGATTTTGTTCAAACTTGATATTTAGATATTATATGGCTTCACCTCGAGACTTTCTTCTATACTATTCTTATCTGCTATCTTTTAAATTAAGGGTAGTTTACTGATGAGTGATTTTTGTGAATTCCAAATTTTTTCAAAATGGCTCAAACAATAAAAAAAATTGATATCTTGAAAGGGTTTGACCTCCCAAATAACAATGTATACTTAATGGATTTAAAAGCAAAGCTATTATGTTTGTTAACTACAGTTATATGTAATTATCATATTCTTTAAATTGAAAAATGACACCTGAATACAGGAAATGAAATCGAAACCTTTGGCTTAGTATGCCAATGCTTTAATCACTGGGCTGTTCAGGATTCGTTCGTACTCAGGGTTATTCTTCACTCATGTTTTAAGGCAGAGTCTGTGATGGAGGTGTGTAAATCATTAGCTACATAAAAGAAAGTTTGTGAGAGGCTGTCGTGTCATTTATTGATTGTTGAAAATAGTCAGGAAGAAATATTTCATTTGGTATTGTAATTATTATAAAAATTTTTTAATAATATCATATTCATGATCATTTATGCTTTGTTCACAATTATTTTATTTGTTTATTTACCATATATATAAATAATTTCATACGACTTTGACTTCAAGAAAAGAGGTACTTAATAACATAATAAAGTGCATAATAAATATGACTTTACTAAAAATATATTAATACAAATAAAACGTTGCCAATATTTTCTTACAATAAAATTTTCTGCTTTTTCCAAGAGGAATTTCAATTCTTTGAGATACTTTGGATGATAGCATTGAGAAATGAAATTTTATTTTCCATAAAACACTTTAGTGTAAAAACATATACCAGTGGTATATTTAGAACAGAATGATTTGACCTTGATGAGGAAAATACTCACTGTGCAGGGTAAACATATGGGCAAGCAATTTTTTATAAGAAAAACTGACCGCTAAGAGAAGAATTTGACATCAATATTATGAAAAAAAAATTGGTCTTTGTTTCTTAATGGTTTATCCTACATAGATAATAGACAAGCATAGACAAGCATTGCGGTGGAGGAAGGAGAGGGATGATGCTGGGGAAGGGAGAGAAGCTGGTTTGGAGTTGACAAATCCGGGAGAGAGAACCAAAAAGGTGAGACATGCATCAAATAAGCCAGCAATGTAGAAGTCGGCTAGTGATGTTAAATATAAATGCAGTGACAATCAAACACAATCATTGTAATAAAGGGGAGACATTTGTTAGAGACGCAGTCAGTTCAATTTCTCTCTATAAATACTATTAAAACCTTGTGGTTAAGTGCCCCAAATTAGCAACAAATCCATTTAGTTTTTCTCTTTTTTTCTTCTTTTGTAAAAATTTGTTTTTCCCAGACACAAAAAAATCCCTGTACTTTCACCGGTTTCTAGGTGGATGACGGACCTAAAATACTCTGATAGTTCTATTTTTGAATATTGTATTATTTTTGGACGAAGGTACAGGAAAGGTGAATAGAAACATATAAAAGGGAATGAACATAATATGGCTGTTGCAATGAAAAGAAGAACACAGTTCACATTAGGGGTGTGCGAACCTTTGAAACCTCGACTTGGCTTTGTAAAAACATCAGCTTCGATTTTGCTTTGAAAAAAATTCCGGCTTCAAAGCTTTCCCAATAAAACTATTGAGAGCTAAAATACTTGATTTATGTTCAATTATAGCCATTCTGAGTTGTTGTATACATCACAAATTATTATTTATATGGAAAAAATCTGAAGTAAATTAATTGCATGTTGTGATAGTTGCATGATTTGTCAGATTAACACACAATATTACAAAGATTTGTACAGTAAAACATTTTTCAAGTAATTTTTAGTGTATAAAGTAATTTAAATAACCAAAATATAATATTTTAGCAAGCA
Organism: Timema bartmani; assembly: GCA_902151455.1. NCBI lineage: Eukaryota > Metazoa > Arthropoda > Insecta > Phasmatodea > Timematidae > Timema > Timema bartmani. Next base: position 199,341 of record CABFWB010000721.1, on the reverse strand, counting down.
TAAAATAAACAACAAGAAATATTCGAACTTTGATTTGGCTTCGAGAATATTTGATTATATTCAATTCGAGTTCGCTTCGAATTGAAAAAGTGGACTTTGCACACCCCTAGTTCACATTTTACAATGCTGCCATTGGATAAGAGGTAATGGTTGCCTCTTGAATAAAATCGATCCTTACTGTTCAATCCCCCAACCTAGGTTTCGTTCTATCGGAACTCATCACGAGGGAGTGTGAAACTCCCAACATGACAATTTTTGAATAGCTAAAATACAATAAAACTTAATAATTGGCTCAACATATTTTTTATAGTCACTTGGTTTGTAAATCGAGGAACATTCACAATCTTAAAGTTTTATAAGAGTTTGTTCACACAGCCTTCACAAGCATAAGTTTTTCAGTTAATCCACTACGCGAACTCAAACCTGACATATGAGTGAGAAATTCTTGCTTCTCAACTTGCACAATAAAATGGTAAAATCCCAATTGCTTGAAGATTGAATTCACCTAGAAAAATCAACAACATAATTTTAAGCATTATAAAATGAACAATAATATAGTTATATTGTTTTAAACTAATTAAAAATACTATGAAAAAACAATGAAAATCGATTTGTTGATGTTATATGTTTACTTTATTACTAGTTTGTTGGATTATCAACAAATTATTCTTGAAACACATTTGTGACATACTTTTAACATGATTTTTTAATGATTGTCTGTAAAATCAGAAAAAGTATAACAAAACTAACAAGAATATCTTAGAAAAACTATTATTTTGCTTTTATTTTTCTTCCATACAAGCCCAAACAAATGACAGAATAGGCCATTCACAAATTATTTTGTTCGTTAATAAAAAAAAATCAAAGGTAGGTCTAATTATAAATCTAGTGGAATGTTTTAAAAATAAAGATAAGATTTTATCCCCAGTTTTTAAAATATATTAAAAGTAGAATGAAAAATTATTATAATTTCACATATTTAAAGGAAAATAGCCAATTTAATAATATTTCTTGACTCCAAAAGTGTTTTCTATCGACTGTTAAATTAAATTTAAAGCTGTGTGTCAAATGTAATGTTTCAAAACCAAGCACGCTGAAAATATGTTCAATCCAATTTTCATAGAAGAGCCTTATCTGACAACTAGAAAAGTTCCTAGCTCTACTTTCACACATTGATATGACAAGTCATGTGACCTGCAGTTGACATTTTTGATAGAAACTATTAATACATATAAAATACCGCAAATAATAAAGTAAAATGTTATTGTTGTCGAGTGCAAAAAAAAAAGTTTATATTTTCTAGAAGGTTCTTCCAATAAGAATTTAACTTTAATTTTATCAATTACCTGTTGTATAATGTTCTGCTCACTGGCAGTAGGGGAAGCCTGAATATGCAGTGATCCAATACACATCTTGGAGGAATGTTGCCAGAAGTGAGGCTGTCCCACACTCACAATGCCTTCTACAGCAAAGACCTAAAAAATGAATGTTATAAATCACTTAATAAACATTCAATTAAATTCTACTGTTCGAAAAACTCTAGGAACAATTTCTGGTGGAACCGAACCTTTTTTAAGGAAAAATTGAGTGTGTTCTCTTTCGCTCAATAGTAAATTAATATTTTAGTGAGTGAATTCTTTAGGATTGCGAGTGATTTTCCGTGTAGAGTTTGTTATGCCCGCACTAGTTCAGAGCAATCAATATACTGTCTACCTAACCAAGGCAGTGTCATCGGCTCATCACACTATGGTGTAGATGCGCTCACAAAGTCCAAGCAAGGGAGAAAGTATGCAAGCCACCAGCATCTTGAGGTTTGGGTCAGAGGAAGGGAAAGAGAATAGGAATGAGTAACCTCTCTACTACCCTTCCTCCCCCTACCTAGCGTACAATATTTAATGTAATTTAGCTATATATGTGGAGAAGGCCTATAATAGCATGGATAGAAATAAAGTTTGGAAAGCGATGAAAGAGGCAAAAGTGGAAAGAGGAGTTGTTATGAGAGTGAAAAGAATGTATGAGGATGACAGGAGTTGTGTTAAGACGGAAAGTGGAAGGACAGAGTGGTCCCAAATTAAAAATTGAGTGAAGCAGGGGAGTGCCCTTTTACCATTACTATTTATAATGGTAATGAAAATGATCATGAACAAAGGGGTAGGAAAACTCGAGGAGGAAAGAATGAAAGCCATGATGTTTGCTGTTGCCTTAATAGTATGGGGGTAGAAGGAAGAGGAAGTACAGGAACAACTACAAGAATGGAATGAGAAAGCGAAAGAGTGTGGAATGAGATTTAGCATGGCAAAGTGTGAAGTGATGGTGATGACAAGGAAGAGGCTAAGGCCTAGTAAAGCTATAATGATGGATCGAGTAGAGCTTAGAAAAGCACAACTGGGAGAGTTGTTCTATAGGTGCATAAGAGACCTGCTATGGAGAAGAGAAGTGCCCTTGAAGTGTACAGGGCGTACTTTGTACCCATTGTTACATAAGCAGCAGAAACATGGACATTGAATGTAAGAGAGTCTAGGAAAGTAGAGAACATGGGAATAAAGTTTGTGAGGAGCATGTTAGCTGTCACGAGGAGAAACAAGATTAGGAATGAAGTTATCTGGGAGAGAATGGAGGTATAGGGAGTACATGAGATACCGGTAGTAGAGGAAGCAAGACTGAGATAGTATGGACATGTAATGAGGATGGAAAAAGAAAGGATACAAAAAAAAAATGAAGTATGTAAGAAAAAGAGATGGGAGGAGCAGATAACAGAAAGTACTCAAGTGAGAGGAGAAGAATGGAGGAAATTAAAGGAGAAACAATGGTGGAAGGATAGAGGAAGATGGAGGCATTTTACTAAGCTGACCTGGCCACAGGCTGGAAACAGTTGATGATGGATCATGATGATAATGATGATGATGATGATAAGATTTTAGGATTAATTCAAGTGTAATTACCGGTAGTAACACCCTGAGATGTACATAACCTGAACATGTACTAAAATGCAGTAGTAAATTTTAAAAAAACTGAAGGGAAAATTGACAATATTTATAAGTCAAAGAAATGTAATTATTGTACCATTACTTGAAAAAAGTGATCAAAAAATTTAGCCAAGAATTAATTGACTTGTGCAACTTTAACCTTGTCTCATACCTATCTTAGTAGGTAGCACCCCTCTGCCTTGCCTCCTGTGAATACCACCCCCCATAAATGTCCCAGGTAGAGCTTATCTGGCCCACTTCTTGAGCACCTCTTCATCACCGTATTGAGTAGTGCCCATCTGGCCGGCCTCCTGTGAATCTCCTCTCACCTGTATCTCAGATAGCGCCTATATTGCTTGCCTACCATGGATCTAGTTTTATCTACATCCCGGGTAACGTCCATCTGGCCTGCTTCTCAAGAACATCTTCACATCATAAATCACGACTGAACTCCCAGAAGAGAGGAAAGCGCACTGTATGGAAGATTCTTCAGACCACCCAGCTCCCTTAAAAAAGAGTAGCCTAGGCTTCCTTTCCAACACTTTCTTTTCCTCACACCCTTACCCCCACCCCTTCTCCTTGCAATACACATAGAGCTAATATGGCCCAAAACCTACTTACACCCGAATATCCTATTTTTCCTAAACCCATCTCTAATATGAACCTCTCTTCCGGCCTCAACTCCCTCCTTCACTCCCTAGGGAAGATACACACCCACAAACAAGAGATAAGCAAAAAATATCTCATTTAATGCAAATATAAATGTAACTAAGTCTAGTCACAATATTTGAATCAAGATTTTTAATGACTTAATCTTAGGGGTATAGATTGAGAGAGCAATTTAGAGGAAATGTACCCACATTATTATCATGCATGGGAAAAACCATTCCTAGTGCGTCTGTCTGAGATTTGAGCCACAAACCCCCATCTTCAACAATCCAGTCTAATGCAAACTTGACGAATTAATACTGTATGGTTGACCTCGGTGGTCTTCGGATAAAGTGTTCGCCTCAGGACCCGATTTTTGTGAGTTCAAACTCAATTGGGGTTGAAAGATTTTTTTTTTAGTGACAACTTTTTTAGGAGGGGAAGTAAAGCCATCAGCACCATGTCGATTGTGGCACGTAATAGAACCCTGGAAGGTATGTGAAAATACCTTTCGTGGGAAAATTGGTAAGCCCTTTCACTCTCACTAATAGAAATTCACGTGTGCTGATATAATCAGTAAGTTTAGAAAGAGCATGTTAAATACCTTAAATAAAAAAAAAGACTGTGACTACTAGCTTACTACTAATTTAGTCAATAGTTTATGCCCATATCAGTGGTCACAAGCCTATACTAGATTTTCATTTAAAGCCCACTTCCCATGCAGCCTATAAGTGAAGAATAATAGCGTCATTCCAGAATAACAGCATTCAGGTGTCTAAACATTTATTTGCTATTGAGCAAAAGAGAACAAACAAATCAAATTATTATTATCATAATTCATCACTATCCTCTTTATGTACAAATAAAATAAGCTTGAAGGGAGGATGATAATTAATCCATAGTTCACCTTATCAGGGTTGAACCTCAACATCCCAGATTCAGGCAGCACAAACCACACAAACTTTGTCAGTAAGTTTAATTATAGGTTTCATAGGAACATAAATTACAAACCTGATTGAGAGCCTGTGGAATGTGTTCTTCAATATGTCGAGGTGTCCTGAGAAGAAGCACCAGAGCAGAATGTTTCAGAAGAGGTAAGACGCTGAGGAAGATGAGCACCGCAATAAAGATGGAGCATACAGGGTCAGCAACGTACCACCCAAACTGGTCAATCAATATTGAAGAAAAGATTACACCCACACTGCCAAGGGTGTCAGCCATCACATGTAGAAAAACACCTAGAATAGTAAAATGCATATCCAAACAAAATTAAAAAGCTGTTCAACACTATTAAGAGCGAACATCATAGCAGGCCCAACTCAGCTCTCGGCTCATGTGAGGTATGGAAGTTAAAGGGAAAAGAAAAGCCCAAGATATGCCAGAAATGTGTACAGTGCATTCATATTCGAATAATTTCTTGAAATTTTCTGCAGTGACGATGAGAGACAAAGTGACAAAGTTTCTTCTTAATAACTACAGTATGTCCCTATGAAACCGTCTTATTGTTTGGTGATGTTCATGAAACCCTTTTAGCCACTTAGTCACTTGTGGTCTATAGGTTTCTGTTGTGTTACAATCAGAGGTGATCTAAATAAAGAACAATGTCCAATACCACTCTTTTGTATCATGTGCAAACAAGCACTATGATGTTCGACTAACACAATAAAAGGTGATTGGGGTTTTGTGCCTGCGAAGAAGCCAGAGAGCAAGACTGTGTGACCTGCTCTCTAGCGCCACACATGGCGGGCCCAGAGTTCAAAAGTGTGTGGTGACGTCAGAGTAACATCATACTCTACATCTATTACAACAGAATAAAGATTTGTGCACAACGCTTAGCTGTGAAACCATTCTAAAACGGTCAAAAACAGCCTTTTCAATGCAGTTTTTATTCAAATATCATTTATTATTTCGACAATTTTTTTGTATTAGGAACTTATATTAACTCTTCATCTCCATTAATGTTTAATCAGATATGATCCATAGTGTTGGTGTAAATTTACGATTTCGAGCCGAATGTTTCACAGAGTTGATGGACATATGATGCACACTCTTAAGATAGAAAAAAAAATTAACTGTGACACATGAAACAAGTTTTTACTGAGTGAAAAGAATAAGTATTTCCTCAAACAAATTTGTACTAGAACTATGTGCGGGTATTCAAGAAAATTAGCAATTCAATTTTTATATAAATACTCAAAAGATTCATAGGCTTGAAATTTTTAACGCCTTGAAAAAGGTTATTTCTTTGCCTTGTTGTGTCTAGTGGTGGATGACTCATTGTTTACTCTTATCTCTGTTTGGTTAGATGTGGTTTGTGAAATGAGGAGTGTGTGAAAAAGGAGGGGTTGGTTAGTTGGTTAGTTGAGAGTAACAAAGAGGGTACTGTACAGCTTGCTATTGGAATGTCAAGGTCATTAATTAAGTAAACTAATGTTGAGTCTTTTTTTAACTTTAAAATAATTACTAAATTTACACATCTAAATCAAAATTCACAAATATTTTTTTTAAATTGTCCTTAATAAGAATGACATGAATAATAATTTTTCCAGTTCTTATCAGAGTTCATATATTTAAAATTAATCCCATGATTTATTAATCATCATTATGGCTTGATTTTTTTAATAATCTAAAAACATTTTATTTTTTATTTTAAAACACCACTTTTCTTTCCATTATTTGAGTAATACTTGATTTTTAAAAAAATATATTTAAATAATTAAGTTTTAAATTGGTATATTTATTGAACAAAAGCTCGATTCGATTGGAAAAACTGGTGCTCACAAATGCCTAATTTGTACACAATGTAGTTACAAACTTTGAAACTTACAAAATCATTCAAAAGATTGGGCACAAAAAAGTGAGGCTCAGGATTTGAGAAATTATAGTACCCCCTTGGAATTGATGGATCCCCAAAGTAGGAAGTCTACTACATATATGTATAGAAAACTAAATGTTTCTTTTTTAAATTAATTTTTATATGCATTAACAAAATATTAACTAATTAATAATTATTATTTAATTATTCAACTAAAAGATGCACTCTTTTAAGCCTCCTGTTGTAATATTTAAAATAAATTGTTTTTGGTACAACCATCATGGTAGTGATGTATCTTGGAATGAACCCAGTTAAGGCCATTTGTACAGAATTTTTTTTTCTCGCCATTCAAAAGACTTTTCTTCTATGAAATGTTACACACCATAACTGTATTTTTATGTATTTTTAATAACGAGCTATAAGGGTATGAAACTTCAATTTTTACGTTTTCTGAAACTAGTTTTAGCCCACACTTTTTAAAATAAGAATTTGAAAATTGAAATTTAGTATCTTTAATAATATACCTATTTGATAAAGCTGGGATTTTACCATAGTTAGAAGCATACTCAACATACATATGCTTAAAGTTCCCTTAAAATCAACAAAATTCCACAATTGTTTATTGATACTAATTCATCTATAAATATTAAATATTAGTATTCATACGATTTATAGATATGTATACTTAAGACTAAAAAACATATTCAGAATTGAATATGCAACTTTTACTGAATAACTTGATTTCTGTATGACATAAAAATATACACTGAAATTCAAAGTTGGCTCAGGAGATCAAAACTTTGTAGGGAAGTGTAGCTTAGTTGACAAGAACGGGTTATAGCCCGCCTCCACAGTTCGCGCAATACTCCAGCTGTATTATCACAAAAACCCTAGTAATCTGCAGTCCATGCGAGTTTTCTATCTGAACAGTCATTCACAAGCTGTCTCTTAAAACAATTAGCCTCATATTGTAGTGATATTGATCTTTATATCACTGCCGTGGTTTTTTCATTGTTGAAACATATTTTAATAATTTTCAGATTTTGTTTTATTTGTGATCACTGTGAACTGTAGAGAAACAATATAAATATATAATTATTAAAATTATAAACAATGGTTCATTCCATCACAGCCTGTAAAACGTCAAGCTTCGAAACCAAGAATGAGCATAATGTATTATATAGGCAGATAGGCTCTATGTTTATTTTACATGTTAGGGGTTTTCCAGAATCAGTAACACAGAATATTCAGTCTAATAAACAATAAATGGCTGTAAGTGATCGCCCAAGGTTTCGACACATTGCATATCAAGAAAAATGAAATAAATACTTAACATTTGAAAGCACTTTTTACAGCCATTGTATAAATAAGCTTTTTCATGAAAAAAAAGTAATTTAGGCAGTTTATAGTGTTTTAATTTCTTCGCTATTTGAACTAGTTTAGTCATTATTAATACAGAAAAAGGCATTATTTTATAGAACTTAAATTGGCAAAACTTATTACTCTGAATACATTAATATGCATATGGAAAAAAATAGTTTCACAATTTTAAATTTAATGAAAACTGCAATTATTATCTTCAATTAAATTATCTATATATTTATATGTATTTATATTTTAATTAGAGATAAAAATATTTATACTGTCAGTCAGAGCTTGGATCAAGGTTCATATAGGATTATCTGCATGATAAATTTTATTGATTAATTACATTTTAATTAACATTAACATTTTGTGATTGTCTACATTTTAAATCATCTGGAAGATTTTCCTCAAATTCATTTGGCCTAGGCTATAGGTAAATATAATGTGTGCAATAATGGTGATTAAGAAAGCATGAACATATATATATATATACTTGCACTTTACCTAAAGTAGCAAACCCAAAATATCTAGTGGTTACAATTAAATTGATTATATTGTTCAAATATTTGATAATTTTAGGAATACGGCAAGTTTCCACGGTTAAATAGTATTATTGCATTCTAAGACATATACAACATCCAGAAGAAGGTCGAGAATTGTTCAAATAATAAATATTACACCCCTGCCAGAAATCGAACTTGAAACCCTTTACACAGTAGAGCATCCTGCTAGAGAGTGAGCGAACATGTCGGCCTATGGTACTATCATTATATCACATTTATAGCCTGTATTTTCTTAAGTTCCCTCCCACAGCTATAAAACTATTAATAGAGTGGCCTCTGGAAAATATGCTTGATAAATAGATTTTTTATCGCCTTAAAAATGGTGTGAATGCAAGAATCTATGTTTAAGCGGGCAATTTTTCCAGCATTTTTATATGGTTTAAATTTTGGAAATTATTGTATTTGAATATTTAGAATGTCTCTGTTGATCCCACCTAAAAGGGTATCATCAGGTCAAGTTTCAGGTTGTAGTTCCTATAAAAGTAGTCTATAATGATGTGTCAATAAGTTTGATATCCTTTTGGGTACCTAAACAATATAGGAAGGTATAGTGTTCATTATTTGTGTATTTCGAACTCATTAGACAGTAATTTTAGGCCCGAGTATAATATTATAGTAGGAATTGATGTTTGCATTTGCAAGTGTGTGAGCACTTTGAATTTACTTCATATGAAAAACCGCTATTTACTATTGTAACAACAGTTTTTCTACCAATTTTTTATGATTTTTTTGCAAATAAATAATGTAATGAAATAATTATTTCATTCACAAAGGAATGTCTTTTATTTCATATGACTTAGAGAGAGATAAAGAAAATGATTTTTATTTGAATAAATTTAATCAAAATAACTGAAGCATTCTTATCCAAATAAGATTTAACAATCACTCTCTGATTTTTTAGACACTTTGAATTATTTAATGATTAGTTTTTGAGGTTTGAGTTATTTTAGGGTGCAAGGAGGAGTAAACAAATTTTTATAGTAAATGCACCCTATTTATGTGGAGCGTGGATGGGAAAATCAAAGAGAGAGAAAACATGAGGAAAGCCACCCAAAAAATATGTAAAAATTATATATATTTTTTATTTGTCAAGATAAATCATTAATAAACCTACCTTTTTTTTGTAAACTCAAGTTTATTGCTGCAAGTTCCTAGTAATTTTTTTAATACATATTTTTGGCCTGATTTACCAACTGATTCAAGTCCTTATCGAAGTTTGGCTTTATATAATATATGCTCACTTTGAAATAATATATTATAACTAACATAATCATCAGTTTGTTCCATTTTCTCTCTCTCTCATATATATATAAAATTACAACTTATATAGATGTATAGAATATATTCATCTTTATAATACACTTTATCTCTATTACAAAATCATTAGTTGCCTGTTCTTTATTAGAATAAATTATATACAATTTGAAATGATAATTTAGGCCCTAATATTTTTTCTATTACAAAGAAGACATATGTGATATGAAGTACATGTCAAGGGTGGAAGAACTCCCTCCTTCCCAAATTGATAACATTATTAGACATAGTATTCTGATGTTGATGTACTGATTCAGAATTCCAAAGCTCTGAAGAAGATGATAGTTTTGAGATTAATCCAATTGAAAATGAAGAATTTCGAGTTGTATTGGAAAGTGACGATGACATACCTAGATTATTGATGAGAAAGATACCTCCGTCAAAAATAATATAACAGTAAACATTGATATTTAATATTTTCTTAATAAAATTCAAATAATTCCACAATTTGTACCATGGGTAGGTACCAACTGTGAAAAAAATATGTCCGCGAAGTTGCTAACCCCCCCTCCCCCCCACCAATTATTTAAAAATTCAAGTTTTTATGATTTCAATCGTTTGTTCTTAGCTTAATCCGCAAAAATTTTCGTTTGTTCCTTTTTGATAGGCCCACAAATGATATGTTTACATTGTGGGGGCCAACTTCACGAAACTTCTTGGGGAACAATCCGAAACANCCCCCCTTCCCACTTTGGAAATTTATTGTTGCGATTGTTTGTTCTTCGTTTGTTTCAGATTGTTTAATCTATATTTACGTTTTGATACGACCCCAAAGTTAATTATACTTTTACATGTGACATCCATGAATTCGCCCTTCTCCCTTTTTAATTTTTTTTTTTATGATTACAATACTTTTCTCTTTGTTTCAGATTGTTCTGCAAAAAAATCAGTTTTTCCATTTTGATATACTCACAAATGATATGTTTACTTTGGACCTTCATGAAGTTGCCTCACCATCCTTTTCCCCGTAAAAATATTTAAAAAAATATTTTATGATTGCAATAATTTGTTCTTTGTTTGTTCTAGATTGTTCAGGAAAAAATATTTTGATCTGTTTCTATACGCCCATAAATTGTATGGTTACATTGCATGTCCATGAAGTTGACCCCCATCTTTTAAAAGTCCATATTTTTATGATTGCAATCGTTTGTTCTTCCTTTGTTCCCGATGGTTCCTCCAAAAAATAAACGCACATTTCGTTTTGGCAGGACAACAAATAATATATTTACAATAGGAGCGCGGATTGACACCTTTTTGGCAATCATATTCTCCACATGAACACATACAACTTTTAAAAATCGATATTTGCAATCAATAATTCGTTCTTGGTTCATTTTAGATTTATTTTTGTGAAGATTTTCATTTATTCCTTTTGTAAAGCCTCGATCATTTTTTCTAGTAGTAGCTCTCTCACATTCTTTCAAAACGTGAAAACTTTTTGTTTAAAGTTTGTTGTTAGTTTGTTTGAATATTCCTTAACAAGTTTATCTTTATTTAGTTCTGAATTTCTTTTTAAAAAATGTGTTTATTTCATGTTGATAGTTTTAATATATCTTTATCACTACGATAAGCTCCCTTTCCTTACCTCAACTAGATAAAATATAACAAAATTTGTATTTTTGATTTCATAACTTTTTTAGTTTGTTCCAGATTATTGTGCATTATATTTTATTTTGTTAGTTCTTAGATCTCTTACAAACGCAAGATAAACTAGTGTCACTAGTGATGATGGCCTTTTGTGTGTGTGACCTGAATGATCACACAGGGCATCCCTACCCTGTGTGTCTAAGTATGGAAAATATTGTTTTTGATTCGCTCACTATGCATAAAAAAGGAATAAAGAGGCGAAGCAAGTCAGAAATACAAAGACTAGGGAGATCTTGATCTACAACATATTGCATGGCATAAAACTCATAGTAAAGAAAAGTATTTTTATAGGCCTCACTTCCTCCTAAGCTCCAAAATATTAGTTTCGTCTACTTGATCTATCAGCTAGGCGAAAAAATAGTACCATTTTTGCGGTTAAGACGTGTGATGTGTCATTTTATTCAGTTTTTTTTTGTGTAGATTACGAATATGGCCACCCGGAAATCTAAATTGGTAGCTTTCTCATTTTTTTTGCTGAAAAACTTTGAAAATAACACAATATTTTTTGTTTTTATTTTTTCCCTTACTAAACATAAATTTAAAAAAAATATATGTTCATACAAAATTTGCTTGGCTATAAATTCTCTACAAAAAAGGTTCAGTTCATTTTTAAGGTTGAACCAACGATAAAAGCCCTAATGAGGGTAAGTTATCCCCTTAAGAGTAAACAAAGTGTCATAAGTTCACGTCTCATTTGTGCAAGAACAAAGGCAGAACAGATGAAACTTTTGCAGAACAAGTTGCCCCTGCCCCTATGTAAACATATCATTTGTGGGTTTATCAAAACAGAACAAACGAAAATTTTTGTGGTACAATCTGGGACAAACGAAGAACAAACTATTGCGATCATAAAAACATGAATATTTAAAAGTGGGGGGCTACCGAGAAGTTAACCCTTCATGAGTAAACAAAGTGTCACAAGTTCACGTCTCATTTGTGGAAGAACAAAGGCGGAACAAACAAAATATTTTGCGGAACAATCTGGAACAAACTATTGCAACTATACAAATGTCAATTTTACAAAGTGTGTGTGTGGGGGGGTGGTCTACCCAATATAAACATACCATTTGTGGGTTTATCAAAACGGAACGAAAATTTTTGCGGAACAATTAGGAACAAACGAAGAATAAACAATTGCTATAATAAAAACTTGAATTTTTCAAAATGAATGGACCAACCACAGACGTAATTGACGGATATCTAGCCAGAAATGTAATCGAAGAGAACTCTACTGAAGAATGTATTGCTCTTTTTGCAAGCTAATCAACACATCCTAGCCCTTGATACTCTGATGCTTTAACACTAACCAGCCAACAAAATAATTATCAAACCCTAAGTCCAAACAGTTGACTCACAGAGTATCAACTTACGTCTGTGCCTCTGTGTCGACACAACAAGGCTGCTTGACGTACACTACCATAATAAAGCTGAAGTCATGTATCCATGCAAAGCTCGAGAGTTGCCAGTGGTAGTAATGCCCTTAACAGACTTGAGTAAAGGAGAGCAAACAATTTTGTTATTGCCTGTAGGATTGTAGTCAAGGAATAAAACGCGTGAAAGACCATTTTAAATACCAGAACAACTATCAAAAAGAGAGTTGGTAGCTTATATAGGCTTACTACTCTACCCCACTCTTGCTATAAACACACCTAATTATCCAAAACATTATTGGGCGGTATTATTAGTTAGTATGTGCAGAGCGGCAAAAGATAGGGTCAAACTATATTAGTAGAAGCAAATTGTATGCTGTATTTGGTTCGTCTTCGTCGTCGTAGATTTGGGTTAGCAGAACAATTAATTTGATACAAAATACAATTTTAGCAAGCTTTATCATATCAGACATTTTGTTGTCATTCTCATCATCATCAACTGTTTCCAGCCTGTGGCCAAGTCAGTTAAGTAAAATGCCCCCATCTTCCTCTTATCCCTCCACCATTCTTCTTCCTTTAATCACATCTATTCTTCTACTCTCACTTGCATACTTTCTGTTATCTGCTCCTCCAATTTCTTTCTTGGCCTCCCTTACGGTATTTTTCCTAAATACTTCCTCTCTGTCACTCTCTTATGCATCCTCTCCTTTTTCAACCTCATAACATGCCCATACTGCTTTCTCTACCAACTTATGTATTCCCACTCTTTCCTGGATAGCTTAAGTCTTTCATTTCAATTCTTCAACTTAAAAAGAGAAAATTTGAATAATTTGAAACAATTTTTGTTGATAAAATATAAAAAGAATATATAATGAATAATTATTAAAAACTTAAAGCTGCAAATCACAAATACTAAATATACAATCATGATAAGGTGCAAATATGAAACATTACTTTATTTTGTAAATATACGAGGCGCATCCATAAATTAAAGTCTGATAAATTAATAAAAAACTGGTAGGGATAGAAAAGTTGTATAAAGGGCTAAAAATGCGTGCATACTTCCTTTATTTTTCCAAGTAGTCCCCATTGACTTCAAGGCATTTTTTATATTGTGGCACCAACTTCTTTATACCCCTTTGAAAAAATCTGCCACCAGGGATTTGAGCCAGTGATTCACACCATTCTTCAGTTCGTCGTCTTCTGCAAAACGGTGAGAGGGCAGCCAATGCTTCATGTTCAAAAATAAGTGATCGTCACTTGGGGTGAAGTCTGGGCTGTAGGGTGGGTGGTCCAGCAGTTCCCATCCAAACTGCTGAAACAGCTGAACAGTTTGAGCTGCAGTGTTAGCTTGAGCATTGTAGTGCAAAAGAAGAATACCTGATGTCATCAAGTAATGTCTTTTGTTCTGTATTGCTTGTCTGAGTCTTTTTAAGGTTTCACAATATCCTGCAGCATTAATAGTTCATCCTCGTTCAAGAAAATCAACAAGCAAGACACCCTTCTTGTTCCAAAAAACAGAAGCCATAATTTTTTTGAAGGAGCATTCCTGTTTGAATTTTTTTACCTTTGGGGATTTTGAATGACGCCACTGCATCGTTTGTTGTTTTGTTTCAATATTCGTATATGAGATCCAAGTCTTGTCAGCGACTATGATTTGAGAAAAAATTTCATCTCCTTCCTTTCCAAAAAGCTGCAAAAACATTTGAGCTGACTTAACACGTTTTAATTTGTGTGCTCCAGTCAGCATTTTGGGGACCCATCTGGCGCACAGTTTCTTGTAGCCTAGCGTTTCTGTCACAATTTCGTGAATGAGTGACTGTGAAACTTCTGGAAATTTAAAAGAAAGTTCTGTAAGTGTGGAACGACGATTCTCACGAATTTTCATGTTCACATGTTCCACTAAATTGTCAGTTGCCACACTTGGTCGGCCACTGCGCTCCTCATCATAAACATTGGTACGACCTTCTTTAAACAGACGGACCTATTGTCTCACCTTACTTTCACTCATGACATCAGGCCTGTAAACCTTACATATCTGAGGATAAATTTCTGAAGCATTAAAGTTTTCCGCTAATAAAAATCGTATGACACTATGAACTTCACAATTGGCGGTATTATTTATGACAGCACTCAGTTATATCCCTCTCACAGAACATCAGATGGGGATAAAACTGAAGTAAAGGGATCAACAGAAAGCTGATGAGTAAATCTATGCTAATGCACATGTGTGACCCCGCCCACAAGTCTATTTTGGTGGTCATATCTCAATGGGCCTTACTTTGTGGACATGCCTCATATAAACTATGTTTGTTATTATGTTTATACTTTTTTTAATTTTAGAAAAATATGAGCATTAAATATTGATGATAACAATAATAATAATTCTTTGGTTAGCCATTTACTTGATATTGAACACTTAACTTTCTTAATAATTTTATCACTTTATTACCAAACAGTGTGTGTATAAAGTTCTGAAAGTTTAATCCTAAATTGAAAGCAACCAAAGCAAAATAGTATATTATAGACTTTAAAATAAAGTAGAGCATCGGCGTACCAAGCCAGAGAGGTCCCAGGTTTGATTCCTGTGTCCATGTGTCATTTTTCATTAGATGCTGCTATAACTATAACTAACAAATATAATAGCTTGGTGATTTAATCCATCATGATATGCGCAGTTGTACAGTTGTAATTGTACTACTGGCAACATAAAGTACTACCAAGTCGAAGGTGATTGCGTAATCTGATAGCTAGTGGTCTTAAATGTCACTCATATGTATCTGACGATTTATGCACGTCTATCACGGACTCTGCCTTAATAAAAATGAGTGAAGAACTACCCTGTGTACAGGTGACTCCTGGATTGCTTAGTGGTTAAAACAATGGCATACTAAGTTAGAGGTCCCGGGTTCAATTCCCGTGTCTAGGTACCATTCTTTAAATTTCGAAAATATAAAGTAAAGTAAGCACTCACTTAATGTGCAAATATTTAATATCACCAGTACAAGAATGTGTTAAGTACTGTAGAAACCATCACTTGTCACTACCTCTTTTGTATTTCATGCCAATCAAGCCAAGTAGGGAAAATATCTTTATTTTTGTAATAGTGTCACTTTTTTATATCAAATATACAATTTGTCAATTTATAAATTAAATACAATGACTAAAATATATATGTAATTTAATAGTAATATATGTAATTTGGAATAAAGCACTAGACTATATCATAGTTTAAATTACTAGCAATAGGACAGGATAGTAACCTCTCTCTGAATCAAAGAAGCTTTAATGTGGCATTGAAAGATAGTTAATAAAAGTGTGTTTTTAATATATCCTTAAATAAATATGAGAGAACTGTAGAAAATTAAGCACAACTAAAAAAAGTAAAAAACAACAACACAAACACTAGCAAATATTTACAAATGAGGAAGTAGAAAGCCTGACCAAGAAGTTGGCTTCAGTAATACCAACTTAGTCATTTAAGGATTTCAAGGACATTTTAGTATACCTGATAAGTTTTCATCCTCCAACAACTAAGCTAGTAACACTGAAGTCTGCGTATAGCCTGAACAGATAGTAGTAGGATGTGGTGGTAAAAAAAAAAACAATACTGAAGTCAACCTTCCGGTTTAGTCTACTACAATATCCTGAAGAAGATGCCATGTGAAATTGGAATTTGGTACTATCATTTTTAAATGAGTGATTTTTTCACTTTTGTTTGTGGTTAATTTTTCAAAAATTCTCTCATAGTTATTTGAATATATATATAAAAATATATATTCTTAGTTAAATTTATTGTATATACATAAAAGTTTTTTTTTTTTTTGTTTATTAGTTTTTCAACTAAATTGTTTCTACTCCAGCAAAACTCAGGTATGCTGGATATCCTTCTTGATTTAAGCAATATATTATAATATTTTATGTTNTAAAAGTTTTTTTTTTTTTGTTTATTAGTTTTTCAACTAAATTGTTTCTACTCCAGCAAAACTCAGGTATGCTGGATATCCTTCTTGATTTAAGCAATATATTATAATATTTTATGTTATTCCGACACCTTATCTCAGTTGGTAGTGTGTCTGTCTACTGAACTAAGGGTCCTGGGTTCGATTCCTGGCATCACCGAAAAATGTATCATTGGTGAAATGTAGGTTTACCCTTTTGCAGTGATAAATTAAGAGCAGGGGAATATATGTTGTGCCCGTCTTAGTCTTAAGTTAGATGATAAGACATATGAAGCTATGACAGGCCTAACCAGCTGGTAGTGGGAAATATATGACATAAAAAAAACTGACCCAGGCCACAGGATGGAAACAGTAATGGATGGATGTAAAGTAAAATTAACTATGCCAATTTGTGTTCTCTGGGAAATCAGAACTTTCATTATTTTGTTCATTTAGGTAAAAGACAAAGAAGTGGGGTGAGTCGTACTGGTGAAAGTTACATGAAACAAAAAAATAAAATCTCTTTAATTTCAGACATTAAAGAGTTTACTATTATTTAGTCAAAATAGACAAATAATTTATTTAAAAATGTATCTACTATTTACCTATTTTAATGCTTTAAGGTTCAATATAACAGAAAATTGTATTAATAAATGAATAAGCAATGTATATAAGAATCAAACTCAGTACGTTTGTATTTGTCAGTCAATCTTTTACCAATGAGCTACGACAAGGCTACAAAGCCTGTCCCATTACTAGGGTTACTCTCCAGGTTTAGGGTTTATTTTGAGTGTCACTTATCAACTATATATTTTGATAATTAAAACAAAATATGGTTAACTGCCCTTTAAGTAACAAAGCAAACACAATAAACATACCTTGCATGTTGGCATTGTGTGAGTGCCCGTGACTACCGTGAGAGTTATCGTGATGATTGTCAGAGCCATGAGTGTGGCTATGCCTAGGTTTGAAACAAACAAAAAATAATAATAGATAATAAGATAAAGTATTTCTGACACCTTAGCTCAGTCGGTAGCGTGTGTATCTACTGAGATAAGGGTTCTGGGACCGATTCCTGGCATGGCCAAAAAATTTATCATTGGTGAAATGTAGGTTTACCTTATCACAGTGATGAATATAGAGGTGCCTCTAAAAAGTTTCAACTGACGAAATTTCAGTGAGTTATTTTCCGATGTAAGACATTCCTAATAATCTGGTATATCATGTGGTACCATCTGTTGGCTGATTTTTTAAACTATTCTGTGTTGTGGATGAGCAAAGATAGTTTTTTTTTTTTTTACTAAAGTCATGGATATAACGTTTTTCTTCACTTTCCAGAAAAATGTGTCAAATATGTAAAATGTCAGTTGCAACCTTTTTGAAGGTCAAGGACTGGATATTATGCCTGTCCTAGTCTTAAGTTAGATCATAAGGTATATGAAGCTTCGACAAGCCTAACAAGCTGGTAGTGGAAAATTTATGGTTTTAGTAAAAATTGACCTAGGCCACAGGCTGGAAATACAAGTGGATGTAAAGTAAAGATAAAGTATCATTTTAAGGTAACTTAAAACATTTAGTAGACTATTACTTACACACTAATAGTGTTTTTTTAGCAATGAGTTTTACTACCTGTTCAGGTTGTACACAACTAACAAAGTTTTTTATATTATTTTATTTATTTGCAATATTTAATGTGCACTTTCTGAACCGAGTGATTATATCAGCACACAAGAATTTCTATAATTGAGTGTGAAAGGGTCTACGAATTTTGCCAGAAAGGTATGTCCATGGTTCTTTTACATCCTACATTTTACACGAGACTGACAGCTTTACTTCCCCTACAAAGGAAGATGTACTACAAATCTTTATCGCTCAAGAAAAATCTGTCGACCCTGGTTGGGTCCTGAGGTGAGCACTTTACCCCAAAACAACTGAAGTCGACAACAACAAACAAAGTTGATTGTAAAGTTAGTGTTTCTGACTATCGCAAGAGGGCCAAGTTAAATTCTGAATGACTGCACCGAGTATGATTTATCCACATTGTGTTTTTCCAACATCACTTCAGGCAAACATTGGTTAAGTTCCTCTTACTTAACTTTCTTGTCCCTTCTCGCATGCTTAGCTTATGCTGCTAATAAGCTTTTATTGAGTGTATAAGAAGAAATGTACTATCAAAAGGTTTAAATAATGTCTTCATTGAATATCCCATACAAAAATTGAGGAATATCAGCTCGTGTAGTATTAAATTCACCCTAGTAATACTATTCACTAAGACTAGATTGATTATGTGGGCAATAACCTACACACTGACACATTATGCTACTAATAAAAAGTATCTATGAAGAAAACATGTTTTTCAACATTATAGCATGTGCTAATAAAAAAAATCATTTATGAACCTAAGCCAAATCTTAGCTTATCAACTTGAAATGATTTTGAATATAATATAATATAATATAATATAATATAATTATATAATATAATATAATATAATGTTATTAAAATAGATTTATTCTGGGGAAAAAAAATAAGAAGAAAAATTAGGTTTAGATTCAAAGTTTTGAAGTTTCATAAAGTCAGACTTATACATTTTTGTTCATATTTGTGACTCTTATCTAATGTTTTAGAACCCAAATGCCATTATTCAATTTGCATCACATAAACACAAAAATACAAGTTGTATCAGCTGAACACAATGGGACAATTTGTATCACTTGAACACAATGAGACAATTGTTGTCATCTGAACATAAATAAACAATATCATCATCACCATTTCCAGCGTGTTTAGCCAGCAGTTAAGTAAAATGCCTCCATTTTCCTCTATCCTTCCACCACTCTTTATCCTTTCATTTTTTCCATTCTTCTCCACTCACTTGAACACTTTCTGTTATCTGCTCCTCCCATCTCTTTCTTGGCCTCCCTTGCTGTCTTTTTCTCACATACTTCATTTCCAACATTTTCTTCGACATTCTCTCTTTCCCATCCTCATTATATGCCCATAACATCTCAGCCTTGCTTCCTCTACTAGCTCATGTATTCCCTATACCCCCACTCTTTCCTGGATAACTTCATGCCTAATCCTGTTTCTCCTCGTGACAATTAACATGCTCTTCACAAACTTCATTCCCATGGCCTCCACTTTCCTATTCTCTCTTACATTCATTGTCCATATTTCTGCTGCACAAGTGACAATAGGTACAAAGTACGTCCAGTACAATATTTAAAAAAAATGTAGGTTACCTAAATGCGATGATTCCTAATAAATTGACAATAAGTCCTCCCACTGACACTATTAGGAGTCGATGAGTGTTGACGTGGGGTGGATCAATCAGTCTAGTAATTGCCTCCAAGAACACAAACAATGAGATAACCAAGAGGAATAGACCATTAATAAATCCAGACAGGTCTTCAACACGACTGTACCTGTAACCCAAAGTAAAAGTATGCAAATAAATACAAAATATATAAGTTTACAATGAGTTATAGTAAAAATACATATTGAATTATGATTCACATTTTTCTTTCATTAAGATTTTCAACATAGGAAAAAGGGGTGCCAAAGGTTTGAATTCAATACACATTAAAACCAAAAAATTATAATTCCAAAAGCTGTGTTTTAAATATGGTCTACAATTTTTAGTATGTCTTGATATTTTATTCATGGTGTCTACTCAACTTGGCCTATGAAATTCCCAATTTTTTCCCTGGTTTCCTCTGATCATTTCCTAAAATTCCCAACTCAAAAGTATGACACACCCTTCTCCACACATTTTTTAATTAATCTTTTTTATGAATAATAATCTATTTTAAAATTTAAATAAACATTTTTTTCTTTATTTGTATTAACATAGTCTACTAGCAGTTAGAAAATTCTATAATACATTACAAAGCAACAAACAAAAGACAGTTTGAATCACGTTGTAATTTACTGATTTAATGATTTTTATGTTTCATATTTTTAGTAAAACAACCTTTTTCCGATTTTTGTTGTTGTAATTTACCAAACTCTCGACTTATTCTCGTTTATATTTGACCACTTAAAATTCCCAGCTAGTTCCAGTTTTACTAGATTTTCCCGGATGGTAGACACTGTTTATTTTATAAATTTATTTGGATTTTCAACAAAGGTGTCATCTTTCAATTTAAGGTATATGATATTTAGATGCAGCTATAACCGTAACAAATATAATAGCTTGGCTAATTAATCCATCATGATATGTGCATTTGTACAGTTTTCACTGTACTATTGGCAACTTAAAGCCCTCCCGAGTTGAAGGTGGCTGCATTATCTGATACTCGTGATCTTATTTGATCACATATTTGTAGCTGACGATTTCTGTACGTCCATCACAGACTCTGCCTTAAAATATAAATGAAGAATGATCCTGGGCATGGGAAGAATCCTGGATAGCTCAGTGGTTACAGCTTTGGCGTACTAAGCCAAAGGTCCCAGATTCGATTATCGTGTCTTTATGTGTTTTTTCAAATTAAAGAATAAATTTACAAGTTTTACAATTAAAGAATAAATTTATAAGTTTTACTATGTTAATTTTCAAATTTTCTTCTCTTATCTACTAAAATTGTGTAGTTTTTACTAATATGCCTGGTCCAGTTTTATTTAATCGATTTTTCCCTTCAATGGCATTCCTAATTTAACGAGGCCTTCACCTGCGTCAGTGGTTGCATGTTCTAAGACGCTAGTCTCACAATAGACTAGACTGCCGAAAACGACGAGATCAGGGTTCACTTCCGGTAAGGTGCAATGAGGGTGGTTTTTTCCTAAAAAGATTTCCACTCTTCCTACACACAAATGTGGGTGCACTTCCTCTAGATCAAACTTTCCTAATCCCTAAAACATAGCGTTATTAGTACATAGGCGTATAAGCCGAATGAGGGCGCGGTGCTTAAAAAAACCTCAAAAAAGTTATGTTGGTCCTAACAGTAAGGTGTGGTAGAGAACAATACAAGTTAAAACTAACGAATAACAAATGGCTAGCAATAAATTTGTCAAAAGTGCAATATATTTTATAAATGTTTTCTCACCCATAAGAGAAGGTCTTCGAAGGTTTCCAGCGCGCCATTACTGAGGCCAATAGGCCCATGACTAGAGCTGAACAATCAAACAACATGTGGAAGCCATCCGAGATAAGTCCCAGACTGTTAGTCCAAACACCATACATGAACTCCACCATAGTAAAGCCTAAAATACATACAAATCAACTCTGAAAACACCTTTAAGATATTCACTTTGGTGGCCAAATGGTCTAAGGTGCCACGCTTGCAATAGACAAACCGCCAACGATGGGAATATCGAGGTTCGAATCTCTGTAGAGTGTACAGAGGGTCATTTTTCCTAAAATGATTTTCCACTTTCTCTTGATGCAAATGTGGGTGTACTTAATCTAAATTCAATATTCATCACCCCTAACACACTTGCGTAAATAATACATATGAGTATATTCTGAATAGGTGGTAAGAACACGGTGCTAAAAGAATATTTAAAAAAATTAAAATAAATATTTTTTTTACTAAATAATTTACTATATTAGTTTTAAAAACAAGTACTGATAGTTGTAATGATACTGCTTTGGACCCCTCTCATATATGTAAAAAAGTCATGGATGAAGGTATTTTTCTTCAATAAACTGTATGTAAAATATCCTTTTAAGACTTCACCCATGGAGAATCATGCGCTTTTCAGAAATAATGTCAATGTAATAAGTATTAAACTTATTTTTTCTTCCAAAAATTAACTCTGTAGTAGTGTTTACCAAAAAATCAAGTGATGCTAGCTCCCTCTACCCAATAGGAAGCTAGCCTTCACGACACCTGTCGCCAGGACTCATTCAATTAGTTGGTTTTGACACTATTGACAAGAGGTTGAAGGGCAAGGAGTAGGTCATATATAAGCTGTTTGTGCGTATGAGCACACTCAGTGCCGGCGACATAAATCTATAAGTCGATTCATCATGCTGCTTGTTAAAACAGTGTCACTAACTGAAATCCATAGAGTACACATAAAATGTTAGGGAGTAAATAATCTGTTGTTCAACGAATATTGTATAATTTTACATAATATCTTCGTACCGAAGATAAAATCAATTTAATAAATCGTGTTCAACATAAAAGACGTATTTATTCAATTAAAACATCTCACAATAATAATACCGTATTGTAATAATTCGTGCTCGATCACGGGGCTATAAATAGCAATTATCACAAAATAAACCATATAACTTTATAGTGTACAAAATATAAGTTTATTTTTGTACTAACAAGAATGCAAAAATTATCTTTGGTAAAACATCGAGTTTAAACTGAGAATTTTTGTTTAATCTTTTGACCAACTTAGAAAACCAATAGTAATAAAAGGTAACCTGGAGTAGTTTTGGGAATTAGATTATGACATGGAAAATAGAAACATAAAACAAATACATATATTTTTCACCATGTCTCACTAGCTGTTTGAGCCATGCTGTGTACATTTTAATTATGCTAACGAGGTATGGATGAGCAGGGCCACCCTTAGCAGACGTAGAACCCTGGGCAAACTTTTTTTGTGGGGCCTCCAGTTATATGTTTCACTCTTCCACAACNTTATAAAACTTAATTTTTATTCAATGTTATTACAGTAGTTTGCTCCTATATACCAATTTGTAGCTGTATACAATATCAGGAAATGCTCTAAAAAGTAAATACATGTCCTAATTAATGCTAGAAACCGTGTTTTTATATATATAAAGGTTAATTTTTTCCCAACACTCTGTTAGATTTTCTTTCATTATCAATGGAGTTAAAACGAAGAACTCAAGTCACTCGTTCAATAAATCAAACTACATGGTTACGTTTTTATTTGTTTTACACTTTGACAATATTTGCTAGATCGCCTATACAGGGAGCATGCAAGAAATATTTACTAGCTTAATTTGTTTTTCCCTGTCACCTAAACAAGTGTGGGGCCCCTCAAATCTCTGGGCCCTATGCGGCCGCACCATTTGCACACTCTTATGGGCAGCCTTGGGGATGAAAATGGTAAATATTAGAGTAAATTTATTCACATTTGCTTGGAGGGAGAGTGGTAAACAATTTATGAAAACTACCCTTTGTAAACCTTGACGAGAATCAAATCTTAACTTCTCTGTTACATGTAAATAATAGAGCTTGAAATTTTGCGGGTTGTAAATACATAGTATTATAAATATATAATAATTTTAGAATGTTAGATTTATTTGTGTGTATTTTTGTGTCTATATTATCAAGTCTGCAAAGCCTAATTAGAAGTTAATAAAACCATTGTGAGCCTGGTATTAAATGTAGCCCTATTTTCTTAGGCTAAAAACCTTTTTAACCTACAGTATAATCCTAATATAGAGTATGATTTTGTTATAAAAAAAGGCCTTATATATGGTTATTTGTAAGAAAATCAAAATATGTTTAACACCAGGTTAGCGATTTTTTTTTAACTTCCAACAAAACTTTGTAGACTTAATATAGAATATAGTAGGGTTCTTGTAAGAAAAAAAGGCATTCCAGAAGGTTCTTGGTAAGAAAATCAGGCTATATAATATACCATGGTATATACTTACTCTATGGCATTAAGAACTCAAAAGTTCATTGCTGTGTTTTAATTAATTGAACTAGCTTAAATATTGGTGTGGTTGTTTTAAATGTAGTGAATTAAATTTAGGAGTACTATGTAACGAATTTCCGTTTAAAAATCTTTAAAATTAATTTGTAGGTGTTTTAATTAATTAAATTAGCTTAAATATAGGTGTGGTTGTTTTAAATGTAGTGAATTAAATTTAATAGTACTGTATAATGAATTTACATGGTAAATTACAATACAATAAATTACAATTACAATAAATCTGTGGATTAAGATTTAAAGCAAAACTTATGAAATATCTTATCAATATTTTTCCAAAGAGGTCAAAACACTTGATGTACCAATATGTAAACATTTTTAACAGTAATTACATGATATTTACTTATATACCAGTCTTAGTGATTGTCAAGATCACTGACCTCTAAGAGAATTTGGTTCAAATCCTGGGTCAAGTCAAAATTTAGTCAGTGATAAGGGTGATTTACACGGTGCTTATTTTGACACCACCTTGACACTTTCCCTGAGCGAATATCTGGCTGCAAAATTTTCTAGCTGATAAATGTTTACACAATGCTTCTAAAAAGTGGGAAGTCACCAACGTTTAACCAGTCTTGAGTGTCATGGTGTCAAAACAGCTCACCTCATACGTGCGTCTCAAACAAGGTTTGTAGCCAGCTGCCCATCTTGCGTATGCACATTAAGGCAGATCCATTTGCTGGTCGCTCTTGAAAGCACTGATACGTCGCTTCTTTTGACGTTGCTGGTAAAATCAGCTAGTTATTAGCTTTTCGGGAGCGTTAAGGTTGAACATGTTCAACTTGTCAGCTAGCGTCTTTTATTCGCTGCGTCTTCAAAATTTTGATGCGAGAGAATAATCTTTAGAATATTTTACCAGCGAATTCACCAGATTAAAAAAAGCTTATTCAAAACGAATAAAAGCAGTACCGTGTATATCAATTTTAGGTAAGGGATGAGTCATTAAAAGTGCAATAAGTTTAGTTTCAAATGATAATAATAACACTTATAACAAAACATGTAAAGATGATAATAATTTTACATGTTAGCTCAGAAAATCAACCATTACTGATCACTAGGAACCGGATTTTGCCTATTTGCCTTTTCTCTTACTTGATCGCTAAACATAGGCAGTTGAGAGATATATGAATTTAATTTTATTACAAATACAATATGTTAATTTTATAGTGCCTATAATTGCCTATTTTGATGGTTTTTTCCTATTTTATGAATAAGCGCCTTGGCCACTCTCTTTTTCGTGTGGTATGGTTTATCTGCTAAAAGAAATAGACCAGTTTCTTAGAAATTGTAAGTTGCAACATACTTGTTTGGAGTAGGTTTTAAAATATACACTTATTGAATAGCTTCCAATGAGCATTAATTAGGTGGAGGACAGTGGGAGCAGTGGCAGACATCTTGGGAGGAAACAGTATGATGTTGCAGGAGAAAAGTCCAACTTTTTCGGAAACTGCAAATTTGAAATTTTGTTCCTTGACATTGTGAAGTATAACTAGGCTTTTCAAATTATAAACAACATTTTATCTGAAAATATAACCCATTTTACTAATGATAATAAAGAAAATTAATATCTAGCAATTAACAGCATGTGGCCTGCTTCAGTGGTCAAATGGGATAAGGTGTAACTCTTGCGGTAGACTGGATTGCCGATAAGGGAAAGATAAAGATTAGAATTTCGGTCTGGTGTAATTAAGGTGTCTTTTATTAAATGATTTTTGACCCTCCCTCAACGCAAATGAAGATACACTTCCTCTAAATTCCACCTTCCTGATCTCAAGCATATAAGCACAATTAGTACAACATATGTGTATAGCCCAAATGAGTAGTGAGCTGTAGTCCTAAAAAAAAGCTTAATGTAAATTGGCTGTAGGTAATAAAATAATAAGTAGTAAAATCAATTTTGCATTGCTAATTATGTGCTTTTTTTTTTGCCTTAAGTGCCTTTTATTTTGCCTGGATCCCATATTTTTAATGCCTATTTAAAATATTTTTGGTAGCTATGAATCCGCTTTCTAATGAGCACCTGGCTAGGGTGAACCTGTGTTATCTAGCTAATCAGAAAGGAGTAGTATAAAGGGAGTGAGGTTCGATGATAACTGTCTTTGCTAGCCCCCAACTACTGAAAAGAGCAGGGAATGTGGCTAAGAGAGATGTTTTATTTTCCCACCACGTCTTAGTACCCATTCAGGTTGTACATATACATTAATTAGGCTAATGAAGTAAAAATGAAGGTATAATTTCATAAATGCGTGAAGGGAGAGTGGAAAACAATTTAGGGAAGGGCCCTCCTCAGTACATCCGACTTGGATTCAAACCCTAATCTTTCTGTCACCGGAAATCCAGTCCAACACAAGAGTGACATATTAGACCAGGGATGGGAAATATATGACAGGCATGTCACTAAGTGGTGCATACACACTATTTGGGTGGCATGCTGACATGAAAAATATAAACATTAAATACAACTTTTCTCAACATGGTATAATTTTTTGAAATTAATAATATTTCAACAACCATGTTATTCAATGTCATGTCAAAATGAACATTGTGAAGTCAAAGTCGAGAAATTGTCTTTGTTCATACCGACGTACATCTCATATACTGTTGGAGACAAGTTATGAACCGAAAAACAAGATATCTTGGCTAGCAAAATACAACATGTTACAAATTGAGATGGAAAAGATTATTTATGGTTTTGATTTTAGCATATTTAGCAATTTATTGTCTTTTTTCCAATGATTATGGATTTTCCATCCTTTTACTTTAAGTTATTGAAATTAATATAATCTAAGACACTCACTTTGAAAATTTAATCAATTTTCCTTATTTAAAATATAGATATTATTAGAAAATTTATAAATTGGATTTGACCCCTTTTTTAATCACTGTGCCTTACTGCCTGTTCAGGTTGTATGCATATATGTTAATAATTACTCTAATGGGATAACAAGGAGGAATAAAGTAGTTTAAAGGTATTATACCCACATTTCTTTGGAAGGAGAATGGGAAGCCATTCAGGAAAAATCACCCTCAGTAGACCTGACCAATATTCGAACCTCAATTTGTTCGCCATCAGCAGGCTAGTCTTACATGAGAGTGACGCCTTAGACTGTTCGGCCACTGAAGCGGGTGAGTCATTTGTCAAATTTTATAATATTAAATTTTTTATTTTTAATATTTATTAAGAAAACATAAATAAGAGGTGGCACACTAGACTAGGTCAAAATTCAGCTAGTTCTTAAATGGCACACTTGTCTGAAAAGTTTCGCCATCCCTGCACTAGACCATGTGACCATTTGTGTACTTGTTCTTGAAATTGATATTAAGAATTTATGTGAAAAACATTAATAAAAAATAGTAGTTGTATAAAGAACTTCTTCATTTATAAACTCATGATCGAGTAAAAAAATATATATAAATAAAAAGGTTTTAATCCTGATAGTTGGATGGAGTGTGTGAATCGTGTATCTTCTATTGGTGTATCACTGACCATGTATACAATAATTGAAACATTCATTCACTCACTCAGATTGAGGCACAGGAAGTAGAAGATACGGCGACTGTTGTTGTCCATCAATACCTGCTTTAACATGCCAGTCGCAAGTCTCAGGATGGAGCGAGACGTGTGGTGCAGGGCACTGTTGGTGAAGTTATAGAGGGGCAGACCTGATGAAGAGTAACCCACCAGGGAGCCCTTTGCACCCAACTTACTTGAAGATGTCAAACCCAAGGTGGCTGCAAATCCAGAATAAAACTTTCTTTACATATCTGTGTTGATTACAAAACATTAGGGGTGTGCAAAGGTCCAACACTTTGAGTTGACTTGACTTCGAACAATATAGCAGCTACGACTTTTTTTTTTTAATTTGGCTCTGCCAATATTGACAGCTAAATTACTCAATTTGTGTTCAAACATTGTCATTCTGAGCTGTTATGTATATAACAAATCAGTATTCTTCTGAAAAAAAAATTAGGATGGGCCCTTGAATCTTTATTCGAGATTCGAAGATTCGAAACAGTTTCAGATTCGAGACTCAAATCCTAAAAAAAATCAATTCTTCAAGTGAATTTTGTTTTAGAACTCTAATACTGCTGATTGGTGGTTCAGAACCAATTATAACTATAGGATGAACTTAACAACCAGGGCCCCAGACCAGTAATTTAACACTTAACTGAATGTATGAATATTATAATTAATGGATTATAAGAAAGAATGTTAACATTTAGTTAATATTTGTATTTTATATATTTTTTATTCTAAAGTTATTTTAGTATATAAATATACACAGATAATATTAATTTAATAGTTACTCAAGCATTAACCAACTAACAAAAAATTATAGAAACTGGGATTTGGCTTCGAGAATATTTCATATATTTGATTTGAGTTTACTTCAAATTGAAAAAATGGACTTCACACACCTCTACAAAGCATTATTTTCATTATTTTTTACTCGTTTGAAAGAGGATATGATATATATATATTCACTCCATTTAACATGACACTATGACCCTATATTATAAGCTACACCATGGTAAAACAATGCAAGATAAGCTTGCAACCTTTCATGGTAAGTGAAGTGTAGATTGTATTCAGTATTCTTTCAGCTAAACATATTAATTAAATATATATATATTAGCTATATATATATATATTTATATATATTAGCTATATATATATATATTTATATATATTAGCTATATATATATATATATATATATATATATATTATATATATATATATATATTTATATATATTATATATATATATATATATATATATATATATATATTAGCTATATAGAAATAGTAAAAAGGTTTCATATCTGTGAATATAGAATAAATAATGACTGTATATAAAAGTATATAGATTGAAATAATTTTTTTTAAATAATATATAGTTATATTAATTTTTAGTTTATTTTGACTTTAATTATTTGTTAAATGTAGACATTATTTATTTATAAAATATTGTCAATGTCCTTATTTTATTATAATATAAATATTTTCTATGTAAAAGTTTTCTTTTCTTATACTGAAGTCAAACAGTTATATTTGAAGAAGGAAAGTTATGTCTTCTTATTGTAATTATTAGGGTAGTTTTTTTTAGTTAGGCCTAGGTGCTATTAATGTAACAAGAATGAGGGAAAAAAATGGGCAAGATTATAACTTGAGTCTTGACCTACTGGGTCAAAGTCAGGC
This sequence comes from Timema bartmani, assembly GCA_902151455.1. Taxonomy (NCBI): domain Eukaryota; kingdom Metazoa; phylum Arthropoda; class Insecta; order Phasmatodea; family Timematidae; genus Timema; species Timema bartmani. The sequence goes on along the minus strand of CABFWB010000721.1, from coordinate 169,868 downwards.
AGGCCAGTCAAACAGGCTTTAACTGAGATGACTATTAATAATCGTTTTCATTGTTTCTCATGGTCACCCAGAGGATTCAGGGGGTTTGGTTAGAGGAACTTTACACAAAAATAATTATCGGTCAGTCCCGTGACCTAGGTTTCATTCTAACAGAACTCATCAGGAGGGAGTGTGAAACGTGCAACACAACTTCCTAAAAGAGGAAACAACAAAAAAAAAGTAGAAAAGGAAATTGGCTAATAATTATAGGACACTTAGATAGGAACATGTAAAAGGAATAACATCAAGGACAAACACGGGAAAAAGACATAGGATGAAAAAATATATAATATATTTCTTTAGGGAAAACCCCTTTTCACATTTTGAGGTATTTTGTTTTATTTGTAAGAAGGTACTGGAAAGGTGGATAGAAACACATAAAAGGGAACAAACACAATATGGCTTTTAAATTGAAAAGAAAAACACAGTTCACACTTTACATTGCTGCCACTGGCAAGAGAAACAAAATAATTACTGCAATGTATGTGTTGTATTCTCTTTCATTAGCATGATACATAAACTAAGTACACTCAGTTTACTGTGTAAGGTAGCAATCTTAGCTGGATTAAACTATGACCCTATCTTATAAACTATACTAAGAAGGATATAATGGAAGTTAAGCTTGTTATCTAACAGGGTAAGTGAAAGGTACATTAAAATATAAAAGATTTCTTCCATTCCTATGCTATCTTTACAACACTAACTGAATTAAAATAGACTGGTTCGGACAATCAGTAAAACAAAAAAACACCTTACATTCCATGCCCATGTGTTATGATTGCTGTTATAAAAAAGTGATGGTTTTGCGCGGGCCCCATTTGCTCTCCAAATTTAAGGTGTTCAAGTAAACATAACAAGCAAAGTGGCTTCAAAATGTATATTATCAATATAATTCCTCAACTTTTCCTGGTCTTCCTGGAAACATTTTTCAATGTTTAGTGACATAACCTTATGCCAGTTTTAGTTGTGAAGTGACAATTTTTCTATTTATTACATTGATCAATTTTTTTTAATGCTAGTAGATACTAGTCATTAAAATATCATTTAGTTCCTTTTACAGTATTAAATTGTTTTAGATATTATTTGAAGCAGTGTGTAAATGTGATAAAATGCCAAATCTAGGAAATACATTTTGCTAGCATGTCAAAAACAAAAGCTCTCCCGTTGGGTTTTTTGGATCTGGGTGATAGGTTTGGTTTAGCCAAGTACTTAAAATCACTGATTTTTCCTTATTTTTCATTGAATTTCCTGACCTTTCAAAGTTTTCCCTTAGCTCAAAAATGTCCTTGACTTTTCTGTTTTTCTTGCCCATAGCCACCTCGACAAGTGATTTAGAGTTAGAGGTATGTCACCGGTCTTTATTTTTTATTTTTTTTAGCAGCGCGTACTACTACCTGTTCGGTTTACACCCATATGTACTAATTACACTAATGAGTTAGGGATGAGGAAGGTTGAATTTAGTGGAAGTGTATATGCATTTGCATGGAAGGAAATTGGTAAAATCATTTAGGGGGGGGGGGGAAACCTCAGTACACCCAACCAGGATTTAAGCCCTGATATTCCTGTCATCGACAGTCTAGTCTATTGCAAGAATGACCCCTTAGACCATGCGGCCACTAAAGCAGGACACCGGTCTTTAATAACCTTATTTGTTTTAATCATCTGTAGATATGATAGTTAAAACAAACATTTTGTGCAAACAATTATGTAGTGTCAAGAAATTACTATTGATCTCTACCTAAGATGAAAAGAATGCACGACAAGAGTCCTCCTCCTGACAGGGTGTGGTCCTTTGTCACCTTCCCAATAAGTTCTTCTGAATAAGGCCATCCCCATAACAAGGCAGCCAGCAAAGCCCATAAAAAGAGCGACACCGAGCCAATTCTTGCAACACGAGGTAGTTCGAGCCTGGTGCAAAACAAAAAATAATATAGGAATAAGAACATCCTGTCCGATACCTTAGCTCAGTCGGTAGCATGTTTGTCTATTGAATTAAGGGTCCCGGATTTGATTGCCGGCATGGCCAAAAAATTTATCATCAGTGAAATGTGAGTTTACTCTTTCACAGTGATGAATTAGCAGCCAGGGACTGGATGTTATGCCTGTCTTAGTCTTAAGTTAGATTATAACGCATATGAAGCTACGACAGGCCTAGCAAGCTGGTAAAGGAAAATATATGACTTGAATAAAAAACTGACCCAGGCCACAGTCTGGAAACAATATTGGATGTAAAAAATCCAGGTAAATAAAAAAATATTTCCATATATTTTAATAATATTGGTTTTCTTCTTACCTTTGAATACAAGCAGCATCAACATAGAAATTAATAACATATATAAATATGGCTACAGCTGACAAGGGTAGAATATCTCCTAAAAACGAGAATCCCTTGTTTTCCTATAACAAAGACAAATATGCAACTATAAAAATTGATTACTTTTAAGGATTACCAATTAAACATACTTCTCTAAAAGGAAAATCTATTTTCACTTTTTAGGTACAATTTGTTATACATATTATATAGGAGGAAGGTACAGGAAACATGTATGGTTACAAATACAAGGGAACAGATTACAGCATAGCTTTTACAATGAAAAGAACAACACAGTTCCCACTTTATATTGCTACCATTGGACAAACGAGTAATGGTTGACTAATTAAGAAAATCAATCACTAACACTCAATTCCTTGACCCATGTTCATTATATTAGAAATCATGAGGGAATGTGAATCTCATATTGCAAAAGAGGAAACTAAAAAACACAAAAAGAGAAAAATAAATTGTTAAGGAATGATGGGACATAAAAATAGGAACATGTATATAAATAAAGATTAACATTAAGAACAAACATAGGAAATCAAATAGGATTTGAATATATAATATTAGCTCTCTAAGGTTTTCTGTAAAAAGCAAAATACAGATGATAAATTGTGCCACATAATTTAACCTAACGTAACTGCCTACTGGTGATTATTATATATCGGGGAAAACTTGTTTCATGGCTCATGTACAATTAGTCCCACCCGCTTATTGTATGACAGGTTTGGTTTATTGTCTGCTTCAAATGAGAGTGTCTAAAATTAAATTTTGGGAAATGTAATTTTTTAACTAATAGGAATTAAGAAGGATAAAAAAAGAGAAAGAAACACACAAGACTATGTTCATGTGTAGAACCTTATAGGGCAGACAATTTTGAGGTTGTGTACCTGACAAATGGGTAGGCCTAATTATACATGATCCAGGGAATTCAAATATCGCTCAACCAACCAAGAGGTTTTAATTCGAAGCTTGTTGGAGATGAGATTGTTTGGTATTCATTTAGGGAAAATGGGGTTAAAAGTATTGAGAGATTACAGCTGTCGCAATATTAGCAACAATAGCCTTATTTTTTATAACCACATATTGTGAAATTGTAATATTAATAAAATGAATATGTTTAAAAGTTACTAAATAGGAGCACTCACCAAAGTAATGTGGCAGAAATATGGCAGTGACATATAAGTGATCATACTCGTGTGTGACTCAAAGCATATCGGAATGATTTAGAAGCAATTAATATATTAATAATGTTTGCCTCTGATCATGAAGATGCTTTGGTCTTATTGAATTGAGTCAATGTTATTAGATACAATAATTATGACCGTGGTAAATTACATTTTTGCGTGCATCATTTTTAGCAAGCAAATCTAAATAAACGTGATGCTTAAAACAACTAATAAGAAATATTCGAACTTCAATTTGGCTTCGAGAATATTTCATATATTCAATTCGAGTTTACTTTGAAGTGAACAAGTGGACTTCGCACACCACTAATTTAAGTCAAATTTTAAAACACTGTAAAGTTAACAACATTTATTTATTGTGTCTCAATAAGTTTTAAAAGAGGTTTAACATCGACTGGCTCAAACATCTTACAGAAAATTAAAGTGTTACTACTACTATTATTATTATTATTATTATTATTATTATTATTATTAGCACCGCGTCTTACTACCCGTTCGGGTTATACGCACTTACGCTAATGTGTAATGGTAGGGTGATTGTGAGATGAAATGGAGGACCTACAGTTTAACGTGGAATCCGAACCACGGTAGAGGCCTGGCATTCCTCACATTCACAAGTTGTGATTAATACACATATTGTCAGAGGTGAAGGATAAAGTGTTACTGAACCAATCCCAAGATATAGGTACATAAACAAGCATCTGAGCTTCTCATTTCTTTTCAGATCGTCTAAAAAATATTCATAAATAAATATAAATATTGATTTTAAATAATCAGATAGTATTTATACTCCTCTAAGGATTGAAAAGGATGTAAGCTAAACCTATCTTTGTTGCTACCACCTGTGTTAATAGAAGAAACAAGGTCTCTGGAAGTAGCACAACTCCTTCTAACGGAGAAGAAAGGGAGTTGAGACGTTTGATACCACCAATAGTCTGAGACAAGCGTTTGCCCAAGATGTTAACACCAGCCTGAAGCAGCAGCACTAGTACCAACAGTAGAACACCAAGCTACAAAGAAAAAGAAAATTAAAATACTTTTCTTTTCCCCATGTCTTATTATCTGTCCGGGCTATCTATATTTAACTAAACTTATAAAGTCAGGATGGGGAATGTAGTATTTAGAGGGAATATATTAGCGTGGTATACCTGGCAAAGATTTGAACTCCAGCTACCAAACAATACTAGACACGCTTGAAATTTAGTCTACTTGCTCTCTGGTACAGATCGTTAATACTTGAATACTGTTGTCCAATTATGTCTTTTTAAGAGGTGTCATAAAGTAAAACATTTCAAATCGCGCAATTTCTATAACACTTTTTTATTTTAAATTATCATAGCTAGGTGTGAGCTAGCATGCTTTACTTTCATACAAGCAGGGCCAGATTTAGAGCTGTAGAGACCCCAAGGTTGTAAAAAATTGCCAGCCTCCACATTAAACAAATATTTTCCTTTTAAAGTTTTTGATATTATCTTAAGAAAACTAGCTGTTCAAAGCTCAATCTTAAAGTTATTATTTAAATAAGGAAATATTGCTATCACAATAAATTAGATTTATAGTTTCATATGCAGCCAGTAGATTTGCCGCAATCTAGGCGTGTTGTTTATGTTTTGAAAATCTTAGTCTAAAATATTTGTTTACCACATGTGCTGCTAGTAAGTAAAGAATTCTTATTGCAATTGTGTGTGGATGCCCTGGGGTGTTAGCGCCTGTCACCTTCGCTTAAATCCGGACCTATATACGAGATGTCACAATTTGAATGTGTGCAGTATAGTTGTTTGCCACAATGTATTTTTAAATATTCTCTCTAGGAGGATGCTGTTGCATCTCTTTAAAATCATCTGGAATTAAAGTGTGCTTGGAATTATTTTAGACGACTGCTCATATTCAAAGGTAATTTTATTTACTAATATTATTTAACACCAATTAGGAACATTATGCAACCTAGGGGAACAGATTGATAATAAATTTTAAAGAATGATGTACTGAAGGAGGAATTTAAAAACAGCCTCTCAATCTATGCTTCTACTCATAATCAACCAAAGGCTCTTGAATGTAAAGTAAAAACTTTTTTTTTTAGATGCAAACTAGTAAATTAAGGATAACTTTACAAAGACATTGTAAAAATGTGAAAAGTAAAATTGAATGATTAATTGAATGAAGAGGGCTCTGTAATGGTACATGTTTTGTGTTTTAAAATGTGATACAAGCATTGAAAAGGTCAGGCTTGAAAATAAATGGCATACCATGTTGGGTCTTTCCTTTATGGTTAAACAAAGATAATCTCTGGCTGAAAACTTTTATAAAGTTACCTTGTGGTCGGCCAGCCCAAGCCATGATACAATGTTAGAGAACAAACGACCATCGCCTGAGTGGAGCTGTTCCTCATCATGATCCAGAAATAGTAAAGCCACAATGGCCGCAAGAAACATGAACACCCCACGAGTCCTCGCAGGTCCGCCAACACCTTGCAACATGTTTAAAATAACAAGAAATAATTTAGATATTTTCAAACAACTGTATAGCAAGAATAAGTTGATTCTTAAAAGTATTAAATCTTTACTTTTAGTGCCCATAGGAGGAATATTATGCTTTTAAAAGTGCTTGTAAGGCCCTCCAACTGCATGAGGTAAGGAGTGTCCAAGGGCCTGTACCTAGAAATTTTTAACTATTGGGTCCGTCTATAAGCTATTTAGAAGTTTTTTTGTATCATATTTGGGGGCGTTTTGCTCTAGTAGGCAAGCCCTAGCCCTCACTTACTTCTCCCCTCGTTGATTATTGGAGCATGAATTACCTTATAGAAGGGGAAAGGGTACTTTCTTGTAAAAAGTTTATAAATTCAAGAAATAGTGGGTGCAAATTAGAGCAAATTTTAATTTCCAAGATTCCCTTTCTAGTCTCCTTGTATAAAACTATAAGACAGGGTCAAGACTTTATGAGTCACAATTGTATACCATATGCCGCTAAAATAATACACTTTTTATTTGTATTTACTTCTCAAGTTTTCTAGGATGAAGTGGTCAGTCAACATTATTTATAGTGTATAGTAAAGGGGTTGGTAACCTTTTTTGGGACCCTGATCGACTTTTATGGTTATCAAAGATCCCATGATCACCCTTCGTTTCTCAACTCTATTTTTAATTCTTGTGTTTCTATATATCTTGTATTTATTCATTAAATTAAATATTTCCTCCAATACTTATGTCCCTACCTTTAGAGAAAGCGCATAAAATAAATAAAATGTACACTCTATAAACACTGTAAGGTAGCAGTCTTACCTTGAAGGATTACACTATGGCCCTATCTTATAAGCTGTACCATAGTGGCATAATGCAAGGTTAGCTTGCCTTTTCATGACGATATATTTTTCTTACGCGATCGACTGACAATTGCTGCAAGATCGACTGGTCGACCGTGATTGACCTTTTGCCGACCCTTGGTTTAGGGGGAGTTCAAACTCTCCAAACTTGCCTATAACTATGACACTGGAGGTTAAACACAACATTAAGTATATGACAAGTACCTGAGAAAGTTGAGCTGAGGACAGCAATGATGACAATATCATAATGTTGAGATACCAGGATGGAGCGGAATGGACCACACAGTGTAATACCATAGAACCACATGACAGAGTGCAAGGCTCGAACAATACTGTACTGAACCACGCTGATCCATTGATTGCGAGTCAAACCTTGACCGAGTGTCAAAGGTTTCTGTATATATAACAAAAGTGTCCCAGATCTGAAATACAATATTATATGCATACACAAAATTGTTTAACTCATTAAATGTTTGTATTAAATATGTATATTTCAGGTAGTTGGAACAGTTAGAAGCACAACTTAACCATGTTCAACCCCCCTCTGGAAGACTTTGGTTTGAATCCCAATGGAGTAAAAGAAGAAGTCTTTATACATGGCAAAAGCAGGCAGAGTAAGAGTTGATTTATTTATTTTTTACATCCATTAATGTTTCCAGCCTGTGGTCTGGGTCAGTTTTTTATTCAAGCCATATATATTTCCAATTCCAGCTTGATAGGCCTGTCGTTAGCTTCATATGCCTTAAAATCTAACTTAAGATTAGGGCAGGCATAACATCCAATCCCCAGCAGTTAATTTATCAATGTGAAAGGGTAAACCCACATTTCAGCAATGTCAAATTTTTAAGCCATGCAGAGAATCGAGTCTGGGAGCCTTAGCTCTAAAGAGACACACTACCGACTGAGCTAAGGTGCCGGATTAGTTGATTTAAATGTCAGGAGTATTTAATGTGCATGTTCTGTGCCAACTAATCATATCAGCACAAAACTTTAAAAACTAATAACTTCATAACAGAGCAGAGCAGACAAGACCAGGTACAACATCAAGACCCCCAACTGTTAGGATAGTTTGGTGCACCCACCACATCTTAATCATCGGTTCAAACTTTCTGCATCTACGACTGTTAATTCATCGTTATGGGAGTGGAAGCCCCAATTTTATTGATAATATTGTTTGGCTATATTGGGGATTGATCCCAGGGGCAATCAGAGTTAAGGTGTCAGGATAGGATAAGAGAGATTAACAGTGGCGGTCGGTCCATGTAAGCATTGAAGGCATTGCTTGCCTACTTTCAGCGAAATAATTACTATTCTATTAAATAAATTAAAATAAAATAAAATATTGACAAATTAAAATATCGACAAAATAAAATATTTAAAAAATAAAAAATTTAAAAAAGCCCAAACATAATATATTTTGGCAGCTACTTTATTTAAGCTTTTTTATTTTTCAAGTGTGTCTGTGAAGTTGTCCTCTCCACGAAGCCCCTGAAAGCGGGGTAACTTACTAAAAGCATTCTCAACAGTGCCTCTATGGCCTTCAAATGGCATGAGGGTTGAAAGGGAGGGAAAGAGGCTAAGGCGCATGTGTGTCTTATATGTTTCCTATACAATCAGTAGAGGTAGAATAAAAGCAAAGTTTAAATGGTCTCTTGCTACCATGGAATGAAAGAATTACTGTAACTATCCACCTAGTGCCCATTGTCAATGTTGGAGCATGTGCAGTGTCAATTATACTTTAGTTGTGTTTACTGGCGGCTCTCGTATGTTTCATAATTTGTTTTATTAAGGTGTTAGTCTTTATCTTTTGTTTTATTTATTATATTATTTTATTTTAATTCAATATAAATTTATATTTTCAATATGTGTGTGGGTAACGAGGAATGTGTAGTTAGTAAATTATTAGCGAAATCTTTTTCAACTTTTCAAGACTTTGCTTTTAAAAGTGAGATTGTTAAAACTGGTAGACCAACAAAAAGTAATTTTTGTAGTTAAGTCTTAATCCATAGATTTAAGTTAATTTATTTTTATGAAATTATTATTTTTTTGCTTTACTCCCAAAATGGTCATATTAAAATTAGTTATTGATTTATAGTTTATTTTGACTTAAATTACGCTACCAAGAATTTAATGGGGAAAAAAATAATTCAAGGCTGCTTGCCCAGCTCCTGAGCCTCCCAACTGCCACTGACTATTAGTGTGGTCTCAAATGCTGATAGCTATCCTTAGACTAAGAGGTTGTAAAGCAACAGTAATGAAAATAGGAACATTGAAGCCTACTGGCTTAGCTAAGTGTACACCTTCTATAGTGCTTTATTATGACCTGGTAGGCCGAGTGCATTAAGATTGACCTGCAAATACTTATGCATTTCTTTAAACTCCACCCTCATAGCCCTGTTTCTTTACATCATCTGATAGTATGTTTCACTGGCCAACAACGTAAACTAATACAAAAAAGCTTGAAGCACAAAATGTACTGTTTTTAAGACTTACTACCTTTGAAGAATGATTAACTAATGAAAACCTAATAAATATTAGAAGTCCACCTACTAGAGAATTTTAACTAGTGTATTTTGTATGATAAGAGGATTCCACACTCAAGTGTATATTCATCGAGCTTAACTTCAATGGCATGAATTTAACATTTTAGTAGGTAGTACACACTAGAGATGTATTGTTTATTAGAGCTTGCAGTGCTTACTTCTGCATGATAATTAGTGAAATTGCATTTTGTTTTTAATATGAATAAATTTGTTTAGAAAACAAAATAAATTGTCTTTTTCCATTCCATAAAATTTTAATGGTTCTTGTATCTTTGCATTGTTAGGCATAGTGAGATCTGAGAACTCTTCATTTCTGTTCGGCGATAGCGATGTAACATTGATGGCTCTCGGTGGTGAGTTTCTTGTTAAAAGTTAAGACCATGAGGACTTCTTGTTTAGAATTTTGTGGCTAGCTCTGGTCTGCCACCTCTCAAGCGATGGCAGGTAGCAAGTGAACATGATGTATTCGCAATATGGAGTTGACTTTTTCTATTGGTAAGGTTGGGTGAGACCCAAATAATGCGGCTAGTTTCATGTGGCCAAATGGTTACAGGGGAAATGTGGCAGTGAGATAGTTTTAGGAAATACACAAATATTGGTTTATTTATTGTCAAAATTTAAAATGTTTTCTATCAAGGATGATTTGTTTGGTCGTTTATGAATTTTTTAATTTTACTTGTAATGAATATCAACACATAGGTTGCAAATCATTGTAATCACAGCACTGACTGTGTCAAGGAGACCACAATTCTATTAATCTAAATTACTTGAAAAATGACACCTGAACCAGGTACCTTTGGCTTAGCAGGCCAATACTCTAACATTGATCCAGGATTCGTCCTGTGCTCGGGGTAATTCTTAACTCATAATTTAAGGGCAGCATAACAGCCTTCTCGATTTGCGGATGGATGTGGTATATCTGATGGCTCACAATATTATTGGTCGCTCATTGTAACTGACGCTTTCCACACATGTCCATCACAGACTCAGCCTTAGTCTATGAGTGAAGAATGGCCCTGAATATGGGACAAATCCTTGATAGCTCAATGATAAAGTATTGGTGCGCTAAGCCAAAGGTGGTGGGTTCAATTCCTGTGTCAGGTATTACTTTTCAACTAATTTAAATTAACTGGATGCGTTTGATTTTGTTTCACTAGTTATTATCACTTATGTATTTAGTTAAATGAAAATTAGATTTAAAACTATAAAATATAAGGTTGATTACTTGTTAGAGTTCTGATTTGAATCATTGAATGTCTGAGAAAAGTTAAATGTCAGAAATAAGACATGACAAAAAAAGTTTTTATGCTATGCAAAAAAAAAATCTTTTTGTGTAAACTAGTCTGCTTCACCTTCAAAATGTGCCATGGAATGTATCAATATCACTTTGCTTTCATTAATATTATATATTTTTTCACATAGACACAATATTTTTTTTAACATGGCGTCAGCCCGCAAATGCTTCATACCGACCTAGAAGCCGCTGTCTGTTGGAGAATATAGTGTCAACTTCTACATATAGAGGGTGTCACGTGGTCAGTATAACAAAACCTTTGGCTGTTAATCTCAGGTTCTAGACTGGAGCCACTACTATTTCATTCTAGTATCTCCACAACTGTCCTGATGAGGCCAACTTGACCTCGTTTGTGACCCACTGTTTCACAGAAAATCTGGAAGCGCTGAGGATAATTTAATTTCATATTATTTCCCTTTTCAACAATAGAAGGTCGAGTACTTTATATTTTGAATATTTATCAACTTATGTTGAAGATGTTTTTAAACAACAGATTGTTTACTAGCAAACATTCTTGTGACTCAATGGTACATTTAGCAAACAAAATTAAACTATAAATAAAGACCTAGCTCAATTACAATCATCTACTTAACGTCCTTTTCTTTTAATATATCTTAACTCAAGCTAACAAAAAGATGCAAATTTGATTTTAATAAAACACTCATGCAGAAAGTGTAATTCCAACTTCAACACAAATTTAGCAAATACCCTTGTCCATATTAACAATAAAATAGTGAAAGCTATGGTATGTTTCTTATCTCGAATGTTTTTATTTTTATTGCTGTTTAAAGTGTGACCATATATCCCGATTAGTCGAGATTGTCCTGTTTGGGGCAGACTTTCAGATCATCAGTTGTCATTCCTATGTCCTTTGTTCAACAAATTCCTCTCACAAAGTGACCTCATTTTTTCATAAATTTGAATACATCTAAAAAAAAAGGTGTACAGGAAATTGAATATTGTTGTTTTAAGTCATCAAACAACAACAGAGCTACTGTTCAAATGACTGTGGTGTACAGCTTTGCTAATGCTGTTCATGTGTGAGAGTAGACTCTACTACTGCTCTCTCTCTCTCTATGTGTGCAACTAAGCTAAACTAAGGCTGGTTTTTAGGTGTATTCGTCAGTTAGGTTGAAACCTATGCACTTTACAATGCGTGAAAGTTTGAAAGAAAGATATGACTCAAGTAAAGTAGGGTGGGGCAACTAAAAGCAGAATGAAGAAGAAAAAATGCCTGCGATAGTATTGTGCAAGATGCATGCTCTGTTACCAAAGATATGTTTTTATGTATATCTCCAGTAGTGTAGGTAGTTTACGGGAAATGTTAGAAATCTAATTAGATTTACAAGACAGTTGTTGCCAGGATAAAAAAAAAATTATTGTGCTGTATGTTTAAAAACAATCCTATAGGGGACCGTTAAGTTACTGTTGAAACAACACCAGGAAACGGCCCATTTTAGGGCTGTGGCACTTGCCTGAACAGTTCCCCCCAGAACCAGTCCAGGCATTTTTTAACCTTGTGCATTAGATGGGGCGAAAGGCGCATGTGTGTTGTCGGTGCGTGTTTGTTGACTGCCTCCAGCCCCTAAAGAGGACAGTATATGTGTTGAAGAGCCTTGTAGTGCCCAGCTCACTGCCTAGTGATTGGGACTCAATCCACAGGGCCGACCCTGGTGTACTTCCCCGTCCAAGTTCACGCTACCCGTATGCAAGATACTCTGAAAACAGTTACATCATAGTCTACTCACACACAAGACACTCCCCCAAATCATGTCAGAACACCATAGCCGGACTAGTGAGAAGTATCCCAGGGTATGGCTACAATCCACCAGCGCCCAGATTTCTCCTGAAGGACAGAATTCAAACCCCCCCAACCACCAAGAACTCCACTCTCCCAACCCAGCTTCGCTACTTTTTAGTTGCCTTGCTCAGAAAAGGGTGCATCTGAGTCTCACCACAATACCCTAATTCGCGGTGAGGACCTAATCCACCAAGCAGCTAACAGGGGCTGAGTCCAACAACACACAACTTCCCCATCCAGTAGGTCCCCGGCGGCCAAAAAAGAAACCTCACTATCCTCATGTTACACTACAAAGAGCATCTTTTTCACCTGCTCAAACCGCCTCTCTTTGAGGTGTTTCCACCCACTACCAGGATATTCTCCCAGAAAAGCAGTCAGCTAGGTAAGCTTGTGCAATGTCCAGAGACGAACTGTATATCAATAATCTTGTCTTTATATACAAACATAAACATATAATAATTTTTGGTTGGAATGTCAGGTTTACAGCAGTGTACAATGAAGCAACATCATCCAACTAGAATCAGATTAATACCATAGCTACAATATGTTTTGTTCCAAACTATAGTAAATTATATGAGAACGTATACATACATGTACAATCATGTTGAAACATTTATTTCTTTAAATATTGGATCTATTATTATTATTATTATTATTATTAGCACCGCGTCTTACTACCCGTTCGGGTTATACGCACTTACGCTAATGGGCAATGGTAGGGTGATTGTGAGATGAAATAGAGGACCTACAGTTTAACGTGGAATCCGAACCACGGTAGAGGCCTGGCATTCCTCACATTCACAAGTTGTGATTAATACATATCTTGTCAGAGGTGAAGGAAGGGTTTGGCAATCAGATAAATTTGTGCCGTGACCTAGGATTGAACCCCGGACCCTCAGCACAGAAGTCTGACACCTTACCCCTAGACCACCAGGTCACCCACAATATTGGATCTAGTATTTCTTTCTTCTAGATCAGTGATTTCAGCCTGGGGTACACATACCCTAAAGGGTATGCAAAGACATCTTAGGGTGTATGTAATAATATATATTTTTCATTTAAAACTTAGTATCTGATACATTAATTTAAATGTAGACTATAGAATATGTATAACATGCATTATGCACCAAAAACTTTGGGGGTACAAAGGTGAAGCTCTTTTTTTTTTTTACTTACTTCCTGTTCAGGTCATACGCATGTGTGCTAATAACGTTAAAGTAATTAGATATGAAGAAGGTTGAATGCAGAGGAAGTGTACCCATATTTTCATGGAGTGAGTGGGGAAACTATTTTGGAAGGACCAGCCTCAGTACACCGAACTGGGATTCGAACCTTGATATACCTGTCATTAGCACAGTATATTGCAATAGTGACACCTTAGACCATGCAGCCATTGGAGCAGATCTACATATTATTGATTTGTTGAAAACCATAACAGACGCCATACACTAAACGTTACTGCAGTATAGTATAAAATATTTTAACTCTTGCGACCAATTTCTGCTAACTATACACAACTTTACAAGGTTTGAGAATTCTTAGATTACAATGACTGTAATATTTCATTTGCAACAGAAGGGCCATAAACCAAAAATTGTTTAAACTAGTTTAGTAAATATAAAAAGCAGTTAAGATTTTTTTAATAGTGTAAATTCATAATTTTTAAAAACATTAAATTTTCAAAGTAGTATAAGATTTAGTAAAAATCTAACACTATGCAAGGTGGATGTCAAGAGATATACCTAGTACACAGTGTTAGTGCTGTGAACACTAAATTATAGCTTATATTCTGGACATTATAAAATTATACTAAAGAAAATTTGGAAATTGAAAGAAATAAGGAAAGTTAGGCCAATTAGTAGAAATGAGTGAAGACAGCCCATTTAGGGAAAATAAAAAATACGGCTATGACTAAATTGTCCACTCATTGGCTTATTTTTGTTAATATATATTTTCATATACAGTACTATAATACAAATTTTTCAGTAGGTCTCCTCACCATTAAAAATTATAAAATCTAAGTTTTCTCTAAACATTTTAAATAGTATACTAACATAATACTTACTTACCCCATAACATCTTGAAATTTCACTGCCGCACTTACAAAAGTATGTCACTTATTCCTATCTTGAGTTAATTCTTTCCAGCCCACCTCATTACACCCTATCCCTATACTGAGCTAGTTCTATCGAGTCCACCTCATTACACCCTATATCTATCATGGCCATTCTAATATTTTCCTCCCATCTGCGTCTAGGACTTCCCACTAGTCTCTTCCCATTAGTTTTGCCAGTAAATTGCTTAAATGTGGCTAAAGTGTAGTTTCTTTCATTTGAGTTGCATTTCTTGCTCACTGTAATCTGTGTGATTTGATTAACCTTACAATGCCTGGCTAAGACTACAGGTTATGTAGCTTCTTCCACTTTCCATTATCTTCATCTCTTTTTGGGTCAAATATTTTCCTAAGTAATTTGTTTTTGAATACCCTAAATTTCTTCTCATCATATTAGATATTATTATTATTGCTGCTATTAGCACCCCATCTTACTACCCTACACACTTACGCTAATGTGTAATGATAGGGTGATTGTGAGATGAAACTGAGAAGCTACAGTTTAACGTGGGATCTGAACCACGGTGGAGTCCTGGCATTCCTCACATTCCAAGTTGTGATTAATACACCACGTCTTGTCAGAGGTGAAGGAAGGGTTTGGTAATCAGATAAATCTGTGCTGGGACCAAGGATTGAACCCCAGACCCTCAGTACAGAAGTCTACACTTTACCCCTAGACTGGCAGTCACCTGTAAGATAAGAAAGAGACCATGTTTCACAACCATAAGAACAGCCGGTTAAACTATTATTTTTAATATTCTGAGTTTTCCTTTTCTTGTCAACTTGCTGACCAAGTACTAGGATACATTTTCTGACTGTATTTAACATAAGGTACTAATAGTTTTAGACCATTTTTATTTCCTCTTTGGGTTAGTCTAAGTCAATTCAGCCAACAATAATTTTGAGAAAATATTTTATTAAATGTGGCACATGGGATGTTTGACTAAGGGGTCATCCATAAACCACATGACACTTTTTTCCTACCTTTTTAAGA
>CABFWB010000721.1:124037-154252 GCA_902151455.1 Timema bartmani | reverse complement strand
CCCCCCCCCCCCTTCCGTGTTATGTAACTTTTCTCAACAAGAATGAATGCCATTATTTAATAGGGAAAATTTGTGATACTAAGGGAGGGATTCAGAATTAATACTTCTTAAAATCCATTTTAAATCCTGAACATAAATGATTTCAAAGAGTATTATTATTTATGGATAGCTACACATATAAACAGATAAGACAGACAAGTAGAGACATAAAGACGTTGAATTTAAATTCCTAAGGTTCATGAGGAAAAATCTATGCTATATTTATGTTATGCATGTCAGGTTTGCGATCTGAGTAAGAGCCAAACGGCACTACTATGTGCTGACTAGGATGGCCCTTTTCTATAATAGCGCTCACTAAATGATGATGTTGAAGTGTCCACATCAGATCCTTGACGCTGGGGGAAGACATCTTTCTTAATATTGTGCACTTTTTATGATAGTCATATTATCATCATATAGAGAGCTGTTTAAAGAATTCTAAGTATACAACTTTTCTAAATTATTATTGGATTAATCTACAACTTTACTTTAATTAACTTATCAATACCTAGACTTTTGTTTCGTTCCAACATCAATCCTGGATCCTGACTTCACTCTTGAAAATGACTAGATGGCCAATGAAGCAGAGATTGGGGTTCAAATACCTGTTGGGTATACTCAAGAGTGGCTTTTCCTAATTGGTTTTATAATATCTCTCCACATTGTTGAGGGTAGATTACCTCTATAATTCTACCTTCCTCATTTCTACTCCATTAAGTAAATATAATAAAAAATTAGAATAACTACAATTAGACTATACCACCCTACAAAATGTATACTAAAAAGGTGGGATTTTAAAGAAAATTTACCAGCATTTGCATAGAGGGTGAGTGGGAGACCATGTAGGAAGAGCAACCCTCAGTAGACCTGACTGGTATTCAAACCCCATCTCCCCAACATCAGCCGTCTAGTCTACTGAGAGAATGAGTATTTAGACAGTGCAGCCACCATAACGTATGTATAATAGTTGCATTTATATACATACACATTATATTTATCAGAAGGGAAAAGGTATAGGCTTAAATACACCTACCTTTTATGAATAATTAATGATATTTGAAGCTTTACTTTTCATAACATGCTGCTGGTATGAAGAAATAACACTATTGATGGACTCCTCAAACTTACCTTGAGATAAATTCTGTACTTTTGCTTCTTTCCATGTCACTACATCTTTTTGAGACTCTTCCACTATTTTTTCTTAATATCGCTTTTTATACGCAAGCAATGAACAAGTCTCCTCTTTTTCAAAAGATTATTTTTGTTTCTGTACAAACACAAGTGATTATTCACAGCCTATGTAAAAGACTGTGCAGTAGGCATTTAAATTATACTCAAACTCAACTATACTTATAAATTAAGGCCGTTTCAACTGACAGCTGCTAACCAACTAAAAGCATGTAAAGGGGTCAGTATATTGAACAAATCTATCAAATATCCTCAACACACATATACAATTTCAAAAAACTGTGTAAAATGTTGACTCAAAATGTCAAGTCTCAGGCAGGCCCGACAAGAGGAAGATCCCCCGTGGCCCGGCCCACCCTATTGTTTACTTAATTTTTACTCAAATACAAAATGTATTAATTTTTAAGACTTCAGAAATGATATTAGTTTTAGGGAATACAAATATCTACATTTTGTTTAAGTCAACAAACAGCTTGAGTTATATTTTAGTGCCGATTACTGTGCGAATATTTATTTCCGTTTGAATTATTCGGTGATTGGCGGTGACCTTATCGCAGTCCACAGTTGTCGCTCACAGGCCCGAAAGCAACTATTAGTCTCCTAATGGTACAAAATCAAGTCGTTTGAGAGCGCTGATGCCCGTACAGCACTTTCCGTTTCCAATATTTGTAGTACATTTTACTTATGAAATAGGTCTGGTCTCATCTAGTTGAATTTTTAATTTTTAAAAATGATTTTATTTTCAAGTGAAAAGTCAAAGTCGCCCGTTTTATAATAATTATACTTATTGATATCATTTGTCTTTGTATTGTGAGTTCATGTGTTTTTATTACGTCTGTGTAGCTCATATTATTTTTTTAAAGTGTTTTTAAGTAAGATTTGAATTTTTGAATTTGTCCCTGGGGCTCATGATTTCTCCCCTTGAATTTGTCCCTGGGGCCAGTGATTTCTCTCCACGATCCTGGTCTCAGGAATTGGGAATTATCAATGAGTGGATTATGTTAAATCTTCTTTCCACAGCTGAAATGTTTTGATGTATTATTTTAAAAATAGTGTAAAAAGTTTTTTTTACAAAAAATGTAAAATAAATATATAATTTCTCTGCATTAAAAATAAGTTTGTTTTCTATTTCTCTTTTCCTCTCTGACAATAATAGGCCCTCCTTTGCTGTGTGTGAACGAAACATTGCAAAGATGATTGTGAGTGGGGGTTAGTTGAGGGGCGAAGGGTGAGGAAAGAGAGTGCAGAGAAAGAGGAGCAATACATTCTTGCTTCATCTTAGCTGTTACTTGAAGTGGGGTACCCTCGTCTTGTAAATCTTCCATCTTCTATTTATCTTCAAAAGAGAGCTTTGGGTTAATTCCATGTTCGTCCAGAGGGAGAATAAATCAAATTAGCTTCAATATGAGGTTTGCTTTCAGGTGTTATGGTCATGAGAGAAATATGTTATTGTTTCAAATATTTGTTGAAATGTGTATAAAGCCCACCTTTGGCCTAGCATAACAATATCCTTACCATAAAGCTATCCAGGATCATACTATATCTAGGGTACAGATAAGTATGTACTAGATCCTCAGCTTTACATAAGTTTCTTTGCCCTCCTTGAGCCAGGTTGAGTCCATCAACACTGAGGTTCACTAGTGTCAATGCTCAGCGATAAAAGCACTTCCAAATGTGCGGTTGTTAAACGACGCACTTTAAACATATTCATCATAAAGGGACCATTATAATTGTAATGGGCAGCCTACGCAAACACTTTGTGAGGTAGAATTATGTGAAAAGGGAGTTTGGAACTTAGCTTTGTGGAAGCACGCCAATTAACTCGAGATGGATATTTGTGTCCTCTCTACTGAAACCATGTTTAAAATTAGTTTTTTTAATGCAACTTGATGGGGCCTAGTAATACCCGTGGTGAAAGACTCAAGCTCTTTCAAGGGGCGCAGCCATTTTAACCTGGAGGCTGTGGGTCTGGTTTAAGCCTTACCTGTGGCACAAGGTCAAGCACTACTTGTTATTTTAAGGCTATATTTATTAGGGATGAATGAGATTATCATAGTCATCATCAGAGACTATCATGGCCAGCATTTGTGTTTAATGTTCAATGTATATAAACATATACGACACATTAGCTAAATTGATAGCGTGTCTGCTTACTGAGTTAAGGGTCTCGGGTTCGATTCCCGGCATGGCCGAACAATTTATCATCGGTGAAATATGGATTTACTTTTTCACAGTGACGAATTAACAGCCGCGGACTTGATGTTGTACCTGTACAAGTTTTAGGTTAGATTATAAGGCATATGAAACTACGACAAGCCTAGCCAGCAGGTAGTGGAAATATAGGGCTTGAATTAAAAACTGACCCAGGCCACCGGCTGGAAACAGTAATAGATGTATATAAATATAATTGATGCACACATTGCAGCATAAATGCTGACCAATGGTGTTTCTGATGGCGCAAAGAAGGTGAAATCACATATATCCATCAATGACTCTTCTTTAAAAAAACAAGTGACATCATTATCACTACTATTAGTCGCTTAAGAGGCCAAATCTCCCTTCTTTTAAATAAAAAATATAGTAAATTTGTATACTCTTTTTTATCCATACAGGTCCACAAACTATGGCAATCTTAAACTTCCTGTTTCCCTATCCGGTCTCATCGTGCGTGTGTGTGTGTGTGTGTGTGTGTGTGTGTGTGAACAAAGAATTTATGTAATGTTTACTTTAATAGATATTCACCAAAATTTATTTTTAATTGACACAAATTTTGTTTATTATAACTTAATCATTCATAAAGGTTTACATTGTGGAGCAAATCTTGAAATGTGGGTTTACTTCTAAGTAAACAAATCTTGAGAATTGTGTTCTAGTGTTAAAATTAAGCTCTCAACTATAGCTAGATCATATAAGAATGCTGATATTGATATTCACATTTTTATGAACTGTAAACAATACAATAAGGTACAAAAAGCTTTTCACAATCAATTTATGAACCGTCTAATCTAAGTGTATACCCTGGATGGGTAGTAGGACGTGGTGCTAAAGAAAACCTATGTACTCTAAAGTGATTTATAATTTAACAAAAAAATATCACAATGAAAATTAAACTAATGAGAGATTATATAGTTCTTAAAATGGGTCTAAATTGTTAAAACAAATTTGTAGAGAATTTAAGAAAACATTTTAAAAGATCATGTTTTAAGTAAGGAGTAGTTATTTTATTTAGTTAGCACCGTGGCTT
The DNA here is from genome assembly GCA_902151455.1 of Timema bartmani. Classification (NCBI taxonomy): domain Eukaryota; kingdom Metazoa; phylum Arthropoda; class Insecta; order Phasmatodea; family Timematidae; genus Timema; species Timema bartmani. Next base: position 149,781 of record CABFWB010000721.1, on the reverse strand, counting down.
ACTACCCATTCAGGTTATACGGTTAAGTAGTTAAAATGAGAGTTAATACTTAAGAGTTTTAAGTCAAAAAAAATTTCATTATTTTTTTCTGATAGTGCACGGCAATTTATTATTATTATTATTATTATTATTATTATTATTATTATTATTATTATTATTATTATTATTATTATTATTATTATTATTATTATTATTATTATTATTATTATTATTATTATTATGGTACTATAATGACTGAATGGGAAATACAACCAAAGAAAAAATATATATTTAAAGTATAGATAAAATCTTATTTTCTTTTGGTATGTTAAGTTTTTTTTAACTATATAGTATTCACATTAACAAAAATATTTAATATAGTACCACTTATTAAATATTGTTGAACATTTAATTTAATCATTATGAGGCCATTTTCTTAAAAATACCACGAATAATTTAAACCGGTGTGGACTTATGACTGATTTGTACCAGGTGTACAGCCTCTTTTACAATTCTAAATGATCCATTGGTTTTTCTAAAAAGAATTTGTGCTAGTATAAAAATAAAATCCATTCTTTTGCAACAAGATTTATGAGAAAATTATAAATTAATATCGATCTACTTTCTGTAAGAAAGAAAATATTGTGAAGTATATTATTAATATTATAGAATATTGCATTACAGTTGGATTGTTCTGCATCAGTCATAAGTACAATTAATATAATAAATACAATAATTTACCAGCTTGGGTGGCCGCAAGGTCTAAGGCATTACTCTCGCAAAAGACCAGACTGCCAATGACAGGGAGATTGTGGTTCAATCCCTGTCGGGTCTACCGAGGATTTTTTTTTTCTAAATGGTTTACCTCTATCTCGCTCCACTCAAAGCCAAACACTGTAGAAAAGCTTTTGCAACTCAACAAAGGAGAAAAGAAACCAAATAAGAGCTAAAAAAGAAAATTTTACCATGCCAAATTTATGTCAATTTTGGTTTACTTACAACCTCATGCAATTTTTATTTTTGATATATGTATGGTTTATGATTCAATCTTATTTCTGAATATTCATGCAATTTGTAACTACGCCATTTTCATTACTCTAACAATTTCTAACCTTTAATTCCAAGTTTTTAGTAAGTAATTGTAAATTCTTATTGGTTTACAATATTTCCTTACGATTACTTTGCTATCAAATTTAATTTTAATTATTTTTAATATGGTCTGTAAATAAAGTAGGTAGGTATATTCTTCAACATTTTAATTAATTTACAACTTCTTCATATATTAATATTATTTTAACCTAGTTTTACCTCAACCTTTGTATTTCGTAAACAAATTGCAATTCACAATAATGTAATATTATAGTGAATGAATTGTATTAATTCTTTATCAAGACAGTCTAATGAGGAGCAATCCAATTGTGATGCAATATACTATAGTAATAATGATTTACTTCACAATATTTTTTTTCTTACATAAAGTATATTATACTTTCCTTAATAGAATGAAATGCTTTTTAAATAATATCAATCTAATAACAAAATAATACATATAGAAGTCACAAACACAACTAGCAAATTATAATATTAACACGTTTATAAATTATATACATAGGGATTGTACACAATTTTACTAGCTACAACAAATAAGTATAAATATGTCATTCTAGTTTAATTTATGAGTAACATCACGAACTTTGAACTTCCCCAACATCATCATCTCTAGCAGCATCCAATAAAGCCTCTATGAGAGTGTGTACATTGCCACTACTAGTGTCCAGGTCAGTTCCGTCCCCTCCTGCCATCATAATGCTAATCATATTTGATGGCTCCTCCACTGATGCGTCCCTTCCGTCCCCTATCGTCACTTCTAAAATGTGTTGTTGCTCCACCTTAACATTCTCCCTATCACTTTCTTGATTTACAGTGATTGGTTCTTCCTTAAGCTCTTCATGAATAATCTCCATCATGTTGACAGGGTTGATACAGTCGTCCTCTGATGAAGGTCCATTCCTGCTCAGTGGGATATGCTGCACACTGCTGCTCAATGAACCAGATCTATCAAACTCGATCACAACTGCATCTATTCCTTTCGGTTGTGGTTGGTCTAAAACATTACCTAGCTGCACTCCTAATGGGTGTCCTATTTTTAAAAAGTTTGAACAGTCAAGACCATTCATATTGATAATATTTATACCGTCTTGTTTGATGAACCCAACCATGTTTGATCCCTCTAATATTTCAGTTTTGCCTTCACGTTGATATCCTTCTTGAACAGGCAAACTCATATTATCAGCTATGTCTACAAGAGAGTCATCAACAACAGATGTTTCATCATCTTCAAGAAGAGTATCTGTAAATACTTTCAGACGTTCTTCTCCATCTTCAAACATCATTTCATTTTCACCTAATTCCATCACTTCAGGGGCAGGATGAATAAATTTCACATGATTCTCCCAATACTCGCGTTTACCAAACTTAAAATCACACACCTCACATATATAAAACAGTTTTTTATCGTGATTCATAAGGTGCCATCGAAGATTCTTTCTATCCCCGAATGCCCTGTCACACTTTGAACATTTGTAAGGCTTTTGCTTGTTGTGGACAATTCTAACATGCCGATAAACGTCCCCTTTTCGAGTGAACCTAGCTAAGCACAGCTGACAGCCAAATGGTTTCTCTCCAGTGTGTGTTCGGAGGTGCTGTCTAAATGATGAAGGTTTTAACAACTTGTGACACTCTGTACACTCAATCTTGTCATCAGGATGAAGTTGACTTAAACTCTGCACCGCCTCCTCGTTGAGTCGCTTCTTACTCTTCGATATAAACTTCTCCACTTGTTCCCCTTTGTCTTGACAAATGTCCTCCTCATCATCCTCTATTTCATCAACTTGTCCTTCTAGTGCCATTCTCACCACAACTCCCACTTCAGATTCATAGGCTTGTCTCACTTTATTTTCCTTCTCTCCTGATCGCACTTCTCTTTGTAAGTTGGTCACATCCTCTCCAGTGAGCACAGCGAGTCTCTTCAAAACCACACCATCCTCTTGACTCTCCCTCTTCTGGGAAGGACTTCTTGGGATCAAGAGAGTCTTCCTCGGTCTACCTCTCGGTTTCTTCTCCGTAACTTCTACGTTGCTCTGGTCAATCATAGTGCTAGAATCGGTCATTCCCGCCACCAATATTAGATGACCATGCATTTTAGCATCTCGTTCTTTAGACATTTTGGGTCCTGTGGATTCTAAGCTTGTGCCAATTTTGGAAAAGTAGTACTCAAAATCTTCATCTAGCCTCTTTTTTGCTATTTTCCTACGTAAACCATAACCACCATCTGATCGCTTCTGTTTGGATGCCATCTCATACCAGACTGGCTAGTCTTAGCTTCCTTCAAAACCTATAAGCAAAGAAAGAGAGCTGATTCAATTACATGTCTGAATTACTTGTGAGTTATGAATGCAGGCTATTTTGTTAATTGGTTACAAAATATGTTCTAAAAACAATGTAATATTCTGTTGGATATGTGCGGGTAAAACAAAACGTTTGGTTATGCCCATGTTAGGAAGTTTTTTTGCTAACAAACAAAAGTGAATGCTCAAATAATAAAGAAATTTTGAATCAACTCCCTTTCAAAGATCTCTAGTCTCTTTCAATTTCAGCAATATTAAAAATTATTTGACTGAGAAAAATTCAAGTGACAATAAGAAAAATATTCAACAAACAAACCAATAGCAAAAATTTGATTTACAAATAAGGTATGCAATTTCAAAAATAATGTTGTTATTATTATTATTATTATTATTATTATTATTATTATTACTACTATTACTATTATTATTAGCACTGCGTCTTACTACCTGTTCAGGTTATGCGCACTTACGCTAATGTGTAATGTTAGGGTGAATGTGAGATGAAATGGAGGACCTACATGTTAACGTGGGATCCGAACCACGGTGGAGGCCTGGCATTCCACACATTCACAAGTTGTGATTAATACACATCTTGTCAAAGTTCAAAAATGTTGTGCTTTTCCAAATCAATTAGATAGCCTAATTTTGGATAATTAACAAAGCGATAAAATACTGTGTAGGCTATTTCAAAGAAACTATAAATTACTTATAAACTTTTTGATAAGTTTATGATACTTTTGTCTATTTAATTTTAAAAATAAAATAATAGACTAAATATTTAGGGCTACAACACAATGCTTTAAGGTTTTTTTAGTGCTACATATACATACTGCCTCATACTGTTCGCAAAGGATGAGGAAAGTGAATTTTAAGTAAATGCATCAGAATTCCACATGTGAGTGAGAAAGAGTATGTGGGAGAGAGAAAGAGAGATAGAGAAAGTGTGTGTGGGGGAGAGAAAGAAAAATGAAGAAAGGGAGATCGAATAAAAATTAAATAGGCTAAAAAGAGAGTTGAAAAGAACAAAACACATAAAAAAGAGGAGTGATAAGAGTGTGAGAAATATCCCAATTGAGAGTCACAATGTGGGAAACCAGCCCTAGACAGAACTTGAACTGGATAATAGCCGAGCTTGTCAGTTGAGCAAATAAGCAATGAAACTCAGCAAGTGGCTCTAAGTTGATTAGAATAAAATCCATACAATACTGTGCTTAAAATGTGTCTGTAAATATTGGTAATTTAAATTTAAAGTTTTTTCCTTAGCAGTGTGTCTTACTACTCATTTGGGTAATCCGCCTATTTACTAATTATGCTAATGTGTTAAGTATGAGGAAGCTTGACTTAGGAGGAAATGTATCCACATTTGAGTGTAGGTATAATGGAAAACCATTTAAGGAAAAACACCCTAAGCACACCCCACCAGGATTCAAACTCCAATCTTACTATCAGCAGTCTAGTCTTTTGAGAAAGTGACGCCTTAGACCATGCAGCCACCAAAGCAGGAGATAGTTATTTTAATGTTACTTATTGGAAATAAAACTGATAAGCCTAGGGTCGTTATTGTAGTGACTTTCAGATACTAGTTATATTCTTACATTGTCTTTTAACAACTCAGGTAATTTTGTTGCATATTTAACAACTTAATCTAATGGATCAGGAGACATGGTTAGAAGAAATTATTAGTCAATAGCATGGAGAGAGAATGGAAAAAACTCAGTATATTCCAAATTATCTGGTAACTTGGTGACTAGGGCACTAAGCTGGCAGTACGCTAGACTGCCAATACGGGAAGATCCAAGGTTTGAATCTCAATCAGGTGTACTGAGAGTAGTTTTTACAAAATGGTTCTCCCCTCTCCCTCCACACAAATGCAGTTACACTTCCACTAAATATAACCTTCCTAATCCTTAAAACCACTAGCTTAGGGTTATACACCTATGTTTTAACTAACAGGTAGTAGACATGGTGTTAAAAAAACTTGGTGACCAAGTGTTTAACATCTTAGGCTGCTTGACCATCAATGTAGGTTAAACCATTCCTATTGGTATCTAAACCAGATCATTTATGGATAGTTAGGTAACATTTGAAGGCAGTCAGACCTACTTAAAACATTGCCTAAAATCTGATGTCAATCTGTCAATTTAGTCATGGAGCTAAAATATGTCAATAGTATGAATAACTGAAAATTGCACCAAACAATTATCAAATCCGATTCAAATAATAAAAGCAGTGAACAAAACTGTATATAAAGCTCCAGGATCCAGTAAACGGGGAGCATTTTTTAATAACTATTGTCTATTTATTTACTTATTTAACTAAAGAAACTTCATTTGATGTTGACTAAACAGCCAGTTACTATTTACAGAAGTTTACAGGATTAATTTAAGGAACAATATTTACAATGACATCTTAATTAATTAGATAAACTTAAACATATTATGTATTACACTTGTTAAAGAAACATAAGAAACAAGGATTCGTGTTACCGCACAATGCCAATATGTAAATCATCAAAGTTTTTAACTGTAATTATATGCCATTCAAGATGAATACGCCAATTTAAAAACCATATTAGTACAACAATGTTTAACTTTCGGTGTAAGTTGAATTTTTTTTAGCATCGCGTCTTACTACCCGTTCGGATTATACGCCTTTAATTGAACTAAAATGCAATGGATGAAAATTAACTTTGGCTCATGCAATGGGGTATATTTTTCCACTAACCCATCCATTACAGACTTTGCCTTAGGGAAACTATTGGCCTTTGAAGTGAGAGATGCCCCTGAGCATAGGACCAATCCTGGATAGCTCAATGGAAGAGTATCAGAAAGCACCTCCAGGATCACAAGGGAAAAAAAAAAAGTTGAAATAAGTGTAGGTCAATAGTTGCTGAAATAGATGGACACTTCAATGTTCAAAACAGTTTGTGCCAGCAATCAGCACAGTGCACATGCATAAATAACTTGCTTTATTTTCCCTGACAAATAAACTAAAGCCCAGTAGAGGCAATACAAAATAAAAGAAAATCCTATATGTTATACTAAATCCAAGTATTCCATTTTGACCTTAATTATAGCGTGTAAAAACATGTGTCACTTCACAACCCTTGTTTAAGGGGTAGTAAGACATGTTTGAATCAGTGTGTTTAGTTCTCCAGTTCAGTTTCGTCTACCCAGATATATAATATTTTAAGCTTTTAGTTAAATGTCCCAAATAAACAAATATTCCAGTATTTTTTACTAGGTTTTGCGAAATCATCTGTTTTCCCGGTTTTTTCCAGGCACAAAAATGCCAGTGTTTTCCTGGCTATCCTGGTTTTCCAGGTGCAAGGCAACCCTGATTACTCTACATCGTTATTTTAATTTTTCTTTTTTAAGTTTTTGTCAGAAAGCCAAATTATTCTACTGCAGTTGTGATGTGTGCTTAGCCACACATAAGAGTAGACATGATAAACTCTTTTATAATCACTATCATAACATCATCTCATTGCAGGTATGATGTGAAGACAACCTCCAAGGTGTACCCTGGGCAACGTCCTGTTCTCACAGCATGGCTAAAAGTCTATACACATTACGACAGCACTAGATACTGCATCTCTCACAGTTAAATATGCTATACACTAAATAAATACAATTATAAACAGAAGTATGTATACAAATGTTCCACAAACAAACGTACTGCAACTCACATTGTAAAAACAAAAATTCTTTGAGAATGCTGTTGCAATCAAAATGGGTTCTAACAATCTTTAAATTAACCAGACAAGACCTGTTGGCGGAACTTTGTGTTAGTCCAATAATAGTTTGAAATGATTTTTCTACAACTATATTAATGGGAAAATGAGTTTAAGAAGATAATTGTAATGTCCCCACAAAGAGGGCTGGTTACCCACAGTGGCTACAAAACTTTTATTATAAAATTCCTTGACTTTTCCAGGTGTTTCAGACATTTAAATAAAGTTTCAGACCTAACCTTTTCACAGTTTTTCTTGCTGAATGGGAATTTTTTCATTCAATATATTGATCACATATTTACAAAAAATCCTAGGCTACCAAACATCAACGTTCTTGTAAGTTCTTGTTAATTCTCTATTATTTAATTAGGTGTTATTTGTGTTCCTGTGTGAATGTGTTTTAAAATAAACCCTGTACAACCATCTCATGTTAGAATAAAATATATAGACAATACACTTTGTTAACATAGAGAAACACTCACTTTCGTTTGAATGTTTAGGTGCAGAATTAATCGAACATTTAAATTCCCTGACATTTCCTTATTTTTGATTAGATTCCCTGTTTTCCCATCAATAAAAGAATTCCCTGCCTTTTCCAGGTTTTCCCTATTTTCCCTGTCTGTAGTCACCATAGTTACCTTTATCTTTGAACAAAGTACTAATTCCCAACAAAGGACAAAATTAACACTTTTTTCTGGTGCTTAAAGTTCAACCATAATTTCCCCTATTCCTGAGTTTCCTAATCATTGGTCACACAATACGGGCTAATATTAAGCTGTGAATTTACTTTAACTAAACAATTTTGGCTTGTCTTAAATACAATTGTTTTGTTATGTATTTATGTTTAGTACCGGTAGATAACGTTTTGTTGAAAAATATCTGTAGAGGAAAAGGGAGTTATTCTTTTACTAAGGGCAGGATCAAGTTTTGTTTATAAAAAACATAAAATCTTGCGAAAGAGCACTTACATTAACTTGAGGAAGCAGACAAATGAAACAATGTTGGACTTTTGCATTAAATCATATGCCAAGAAGATAGCTACACAGTTGAGAGCTTTACAAGAAACCAGAAGCGTGATATACCAGCTCTGTTTCGACGAGGGGTAGATTGCTCTAGATGACGTAGCATCTCCACCATAGTGTCCAGGTATACCTTTCATAGTAGCTTTTTAAATATATCCACTCATCCAAAAGCTAGCTAAATGAAATATATATCCAGACCCTGAAATTGGGTAGGAAAAACAACAATTTAAAGCCAACACATTAAGATTATTAGTAATAATTCTTTAACAGAATAAACTAAGTCTAATATTAGCAACAATATGTCAGTGATCATGTTTTTTAAACATAACATTAAGCCTATCAAAATACATTAAAAATCACCCTCAACACACTAAAATTACAAGTGAATGTATGTATTTACAAACTCTCTGTTGTGATATGGGGTTCATTTGTTAATGCGTATGTCAATATCTATGAAATCATCAAAATAATATCACTGTGCAAGTCAATCATTAGGGAGTCATCATAATAACATACGTGAGATTTTAAATTGTTTATTTGATCAATATTAATAAAAATTTGAATTTATTTGGCGTGTAGAAGGTTAGGTTAAATTAGCTGGGTAGTAACCACAATAATAAATTAATCACTGCTTTAAAAATGGCGCCATATAGATACAGCTTGCATGGTGTGAGCTGTTTTGGATGTTGTTGTAAGAGATAGGCCTAATGTGATTATTTACACAATGTCAGTTGTTTAATTGTAATGTTTACCATTACAACTAATATGTTTTCTTATACTGTACTGGTGCGAGGTGTTCTTGACAAATTGAATGAGTATGTCTACTCTCGAGTTGAGCTAAACAAGCACTGTCTTTTGCAAGTGGAGTGACAAGGACCCCGTTAAGTCATGACACTGTTGCCAACATAGAGCATGAAAATTAGTAAACATCAGTTTTTTGGCAGCTCATTTTGCAATTTCTGGATATTCACTTCTAAGCTTGGTCCAAGATTAAAATAACATTGCCAGATTGAAAGTGTATTTTATTTTCTTGTCAGCTTCTATATAGTTAAGCTGTTCTATTTCTCTAACTGGCAGGTCCATATTGTTATTGCGGCTGTGAATGGATTTTGAAGCCATTTTATATCGTTATTTGGTAATAGAAAGAATTCTTGGATTGAGGTTTGTAGGTTTTGTAGATGTTCTATTATTTCTGATACAATCTCCGACAAGAGAGTAGTTTCGGATCCACACAAAAAAATCTCAGTGTAGGAAAGAAAGCACCTTATTTTTCACACGACACTCCCAAAATTGGATTTTTCTTAACTCTTCTTCAATTTTGGCATGAGCTGAAAGTAGTCACAAATGAACCCTTAAATGAGAGGTTCAGTTCAGTGAGTGTATAAAATATATCAGCCAGATAAGACAAACATAGCCACTCAGGATCACGTATTCTTTATGACATATCAAAGGGATAGTCAGATAGAAACAGCAAAGCTTAATTTCAAAATGTGAAAATAGGAGCCAAAACTTTGCCCCAAGACAACCATATTACTTCTGTGTGACTTAACAGTCTTGAATTGGTTTCCTATTCCTTCAGAGAGAGGAGTGAAAAATTGAAAATTAAGGGGTCTGGCTTTTTATAAAATTTACTATCTTGACTGCTTCATTAAGCAATCTAAAGCTTAGTACGCATTTGGAAACAATGTTGGCAAACATTAAAGAAACATCGTTTCGCGTCCAGACTACAATGATGAAACATTTGTTTCCCGTGAAGAGTTCAGTTGAGTGAAAGATGTCTGCCAAGGAGGATGCTACTATGGCTTGTGCTTTGTATTAATTATAAGCTGTTCAAGAAGACAGAAGAGAATAAAACGAGGGTGGGTCTGTAAAATGCTTCAAAATGGTTTGTACTATGCAAATAAGCTTCTGACAGAACTGAAGATCGAAGACGGCAGTGGTTTTAGGAACTTCACTCGCATGTATCCTAGATTTTGAAGTTATATTAAAAATGGTTGGACCCAGGATAATGAAAAGAGACACACGATTTAGATCAGCAATCTCACTTACTAGCCCACATTGCTTGTTGTCGTAAATGTTGACGAACATTGGTTCTTGTAACCCATTTGAAATGGATCACTGGAAACATGTTTTCCCCACTGGGAAACACAAAGGCGACATTTAAAAATGTTGCCTAACAGTTGCCCAACTGTTTCTAAAACAAGGGCAACATGTTGGCAAACAATGTTTCAGGGGAAATGTTTCCTAGTGTGTACTAGGCTTAAGAAGATTCGGTGGCATGTTTTTCACTAAATGCATGTCTGTGAATGATGAAGTGGTTACTTCCAATTTCAGGCATGATACTTTTAACACAAGCAATAAATCAACCACGTTTTCCAGTCATGCTTTAAACACTTTTTCAATGTAGCTGGCACCAGCTTGAGAAGATAAACTTGCCTTGCTTTTGTTTGATTCGTCCAATTTATGTTGACAAAGTTTGATGGGTTTGTCTATATTTACTATGATCTGTGTGCAGGTGTCTTAGCAGCTTAGTTGGAGCTAATGTGCTGTTGTTAAATGTTTTAAAGCAAATTACACACTGAGCATTCAGAACACAAGGATCTCCCACACAAGTGAAACCGTATGACAAATATTCCGCAAAGCATTTCCATGCCTGTTAAGTACTGCTACCTGAGACTTCTTCGGGTTGTTTACTAATGTTGGATAAATCTTGCCCTAGTTTCCTCTTCAAGCTACCACTTATCCATAACAAAATATCACACAACAGAACATGTTCCAACATGGAATGCCAATAGTGTATACACTGTGGCACCACCAACAGAAATGAATAAATAACTTTCGAGTAGGTATGTGAACAGCTGAAGGGAGTGTGTGTGTTATATAGGTTAAAATACGGTAGTCTGATTTTGGTTGGAAAAGCAGTTAGGAGAATTCTAACTAATTTCTTTGCAGCCAACAGTGATAAGATTTTACTTTATATTATCTGTGTTATTAAATAGGTAGTGATAATATCTATCAAAAGTGACAGCTGCTGATAACATGACTTGATGTATGAATATATATCAACATTATTTTAGTAACTTTAGTAACTACCAGATCTTGATACTGTTCTTCTAACCAAAACCAGGGTGTTCCGTCGCTAGTTGTTGAGTGCTATCAGTATAGTTGTGTGCAGCGAGTTTTTAATTTTGTGACATTATGAGAGATACGGTACTATAGAAAATTGTAATTATGTTTATGAATTTTTAGTCTAAAAATTTAGAAGCATTAATAATTTTACTGCCATTACACATAATCGTCCCTCAGAACTCCTGGAAATCCAACTTTTGAGAACCACTGTCTTAGATAATTGTTAAGATTTTAATGATAATTTTTTCACTAGGCCTAAAAATTTTTTTGCAGCCTTGTAAAAATGATAGGCCTCAATTTAGTTGGAATGTTTTAGGTGTGTTACATGTTCTTGAAGTCTGATTGGTGCACTTCAGGTGTTTTTAAAGCAATAGGGCTAACCAGAATTCTGTTTCTTTGGGCAGTTGGTTATTTTTATTTTGTTAAAAATATCTAGATTTTTTTTATTTCCATATAAATCTATTTTCTGTATTAAATTGTCCATATATTTAATCACAACCATAAAATGATATTTTGGTTGTAGAAAGTTAACACTCACTTAAGTTAAGTAAAAGGATAATTTTGCAATATATATTGAATAGCCTATTGTTTAAAAATCTCTTAATATACAGTAGTGTAGATAGGTAATGTGTCCGGTCCTCTGCCTCCTCCTTCAGCTCCAAGAATTTTCTACTTTCCTTCAAGTCATCCATTTTAGAATCCTTCTTCCTAAGCTCCTCTTTCCCTCTACCTTTCCTTCTATGATGTCGTACAGAAGACAATACCCCCTAAGGATGTGTTCAAACCAGTTTGCTTTGTACGGAAATAATCCGTACCCAAAATGGTTCTTTTCCCAACCACTCTTATTAGGATTTATTTTGTCACTAGGTTTGTCCACCTTTTCTTCTCAATTCTTCTCCAGCACCACATTTTAAAGCTCTCCATATTACTTTTCCACCTTCCTGAGAGTCCAAGTTTCTGCTCCATATAGCAAGATGCTCCAAATGTGACATTTCATCAGTTTCTTCCAGAGTTCAAACTCAACCTTCTGGTCAGCAGTATAGTATCTTCTTGTTGAAAGCTTCCTTGACCATTGCTTTCCTCAACCTAATTTCCTTGGTGCAGTAGGTATCCCTTGTCAGCAGATTTCCCAGAGGTGCTTGAACTGCTCTATGCTTTCCAACTCATGATTTGCAATTTTGATTTTCAGTAACTTCATTTTTTGAAATCTCCATCACTTTTGACTATGGCCAACATAAAAAACATAAGCTTCCTTAGGTCAACAAATAAAAGTTTAACAAGTTAGGAATGGTAATATTGTCAAAATAAACTATAATTAACTACTAAATATTTAAGGGAATATTTTGTGTCCGTTCTTTATTTGGCAAAAAAATAAAAAATAAAATTGAGCAAAGGTTGCTAGATTGTAAAGTAAATATTTTGGTGTAAAATCTAATTAATATATTAGTAACACTTGATCTAAATATTGGCGAGTTAATTTAAAATAATGCAATTTGGTGGTGCTTACAAAGAAAGCACGTTTCTAAATTTCAGACACTAGAGCCAAAATAAATATTTGTATACAGGAAAAAAAAAAGGACATAATGTAATACCTTCCTAACAGTTTAAATTTTTGGTGTTCAGTATTTTGTTCAACGTTCGAGTTTATTAAAGTACTGCTCAAGCATAACCTAGCCTAATCAAAGAGGGGGGGAAACATACGTAATAAAGTTAAAGCTGCAGCAATTTTAAGACACAGTATTAATATATGTTACAATACTTACAAATTAAGTAATTTTATTGACTGGGCATATTAAATCAGCAAATTATTGTTGCTTGTGTGTATCAATAAGAATTTCACAACTTAATTCGCAATTCAGCCATCTTGATGTGGAAATTAACTAATATAATTAAGTTTCGCAGTGCTGCCACATACCTTGCAAAGTCAGAAATTGTTTTTGCTTGAAAAGTATATCCTTCAGACATATAACTAAAAATGTAAGCTTTAAAGTAGGGTAGAAGGTCCGTCTATAATATTAAAATTTAAACCAGCATGAATAAATATACAATCAAGCATATATTTATGACGTGTATATCTTCTAGAACAGCGGTATTCAAACTGTGACTCGCAAACCACCTAGGAGTTCAAGAAATCTTCCAAGGGGTTCGCCAAAATATTTCTGTAATGGCGGATTTTTGTAGTACTTTGTAAGGGAATGGGAAGCATTTACAACTGTTTAACGTTTCACACTGAAGGCAGGTGGTTATCTTGGTGTAGAACTCCTACAAGATTATTTTAACTTAAACACGAAGTTTTCATTTTTCTTATCAACCATCCCTTTCACAAAGCAAAGTGCAGGAAAGATCAAATGTGGGTCCAGGCTTTGGCTTATTTGGTAGACATTTTCTCAAAAATGAACAGTTTAAACCTCTCTCTTCAGGGGTCAAGTATTAACTTTTTACTGTGCAAGACCGTATCAAGTCGTTCAAAAAAGTTAACTTTTGGGAAACTTGTTTAATTAGCAATCAAACGGAGTGCCTTGATACCCTTCATGACTTCATGGTAGACAATCTGCTTTCTTTGGACGAAAATGTAAAGAAAGTGGTTATAGAACAGTCGAAGGGACTTGGAAAAACCTTAAGAGAATATTTCCCAGCTATAATAACAATTGTGTTTGCAATCCCCTGGAAGAGACAGCAGTTTTGAAATCCTCCACATTAAGCGTGAGTGACTCATTGAATTTTCCACTGATTATGAATGAAAGAAAAGCTATAAATCTTTGTCATTAATTGGTTTCTGTTTAAGTTTAAAGGAGGAGCTCTCATTGTTAGAGAATAAAGCTATTACAGCTTTGTTACCATTTTATTCTACGTATTTGAGCAAGAAATCTTTTTATTCATATGCCTATTTAAAAAATAAATACAGAAACAGTCTGAATGTTGAAAGTGACTTAAGATTTATTTATCGTCTGTGGTTCCTTACTTTAAAGCTCTGTGCCATCCAAAGCAAGCGCGTGAAGTGGTGAGTAGCTTTTTAAAGTTGTTAAAAAAAAATTAAACTTAAATTGGCATGGAATTCTATGATTAAAGGAAGGTATTTCAGTTATGTTAAAGCAGCAATTTCCAGTACCACTTTAAAAAAACATGTGAAAGGTGATAATATTGTGACAGTATAAAGATAAGAAAATTTTTATACAGTACTTTATTTATTTAATTTCAGTTTCAATTTTTAAAACAAATGTATAGTTATTTGAACTTTTACTTAAGTCATTTCAATATTAATTAATTATATTTGGTAAGGTATCACAAAGACCTACCCAGATATAGTGGGTTTATTTAAAGGTATTAAACATTTTGATTACAATTAATAACTAAATTTCATAAAAATTAGGTATAAAATTAAGTGCGTGGCTATCGCGTGAAGTGGTGAGTAGCTTTTTAAAGTTGTTAAAAAAAAATTAAACTTAAATTGGCATGGAATTCTATGATTAAAGGAAGGTATTTCAGTTATGTTAAAGCAGCAATTTCCAGTACCACTTTAAAAAAACATGTGAAAGGTGATAATATTGTGACAGTATAAAGATAAGAAAATTTTTATACAGTACTTTATTTATTTAATTTCAGTTTCAATTTTTAAAACAAATGTATAGTTATTTGAACTTTTACTTAAGTCATTTCAATATTAATTAATTATATTTGGTAAGGTATCACAAAGACCTACCCAGATATAGTGGGTTTATTTAAAGGTATTAAACATTTTGATTACAATTAATAACTAAATTTCATAAAAATTAGGTATAAAATTAAGTGCGTGGCTATGGCTATTTACCAGGGTGATTCGTACAAATCAGATGTTTTTGAAAGGGGTTCGTGAGTCGAGAAAGTTTGGGAGCTGCTGTTCTAGAAGGATAATCTACTTTACTCACACAGCTATAGCTCTCAATTATACTATCATCTCGATTCATATTAAATAACTACGCCCTGTGTAAATATAGAAGAATTTGAGCCTTAGCAGTCCGGATTTGAGTGTAAAACGCTTTACCAATGTGAGATATCTCAGGTATCCCTCATGTCAGTATGTTATTCAACTATGTTACATGACTATTTGTCACCTAGGAGATCACGGATAGTTCAGTAGGGAGAGTGGCTGACCTGTGAAGTTGGACAACAAAGGCTCAAATCCCTATCAGAGGGAATCTTTCAATATTTATACAAAAACTTCATTAGAATGTTATTTTAAAATACCTACGTGTTTGTTTAAACTATAGTCCTATTGACAAATAAAAACTTATCTAGTTAATATCTCTTGCAATTAATTTTTATTAACTTCATAAAAATAGTATTTAAATCCACATGAAGACTCAAGCCTCCCAACTACATTATTCTCCTTTTACAATTACAATTATCTACTACTAAAATCTATAAATATACTTCATAATATCTTTTTACTTTCATATTAATTATTTTGCTAACTACGATGTTAAATTGTTTCAAATAAACTATAGTGTATCAATATTATATTTTAAATTTGTGATCTCTCTTACAGTAATAATCAAATTACATATTACACATAGATAAATGTATCGTTGACAATGGGAGTGCGGAGGGGTATAACCCCTAACTTTAATTAAAGTCTTAGGGGGACGGTAAATTGTGGAAATAATAATGTTGTGGCCAGACGAGTTGATAATAACGCATGAAGCGAGGACCAAATATCGCTGTACTCAAGTGCAACAGGCTGAACAAGGCAGTAAATGTCTGGTGGGAGGGTGCGACTTATAAGTCATGTAGCTGCTCGAATGGACTGTGATCCAATTCAAGAGCGATAAATACTTATTCACAGTTGTCAGGGGCAGATTTATAGCTGTAGAGGCCCCAGGGCTGTAAAAAGTTAAAGGCCCCAAAATTAAACAAATATTATTTTTATTTTCAAAACTTCAATATTATAATTTTTTTTAAATACACAAAACTAACCGTTAAGAACTCAAAGCGAACGATATTATTTAATTGTCAACACAATAAATTAGATTTGTTTAAAACAAAACAAAATAATTATATTTTCATTTTATTTTTTATTTAAACGCTATAAGAAGAGAGAATAGTGTCAATTTCAATGGTTTGTGGAGGCCTTTGGGCGCTAGTCCCTGTCACTCTTCCTTAAATCCGGTTCTGACAGTGCGATATTTGTCACGGAATGAAATCCATAGCTATATTTGTTTATTCTTTGAACTACTTTTCATAGTGGATATGAACTATTGAGCTTGTTGACTATAAACATGTAAATCTAAAGGTGCTAAAATGTCCCTGTCGAAACAAGATACCACCGCATTAAAAAAAATTGCTTGGTTAAAGCTTAAATATCTCATGAATAAGAACAGCTTTTCTCTTTTTGACATTTCCCTAAAATTTTGATGATTCGCTCACGGTTTTAACTCCTAGTGATGGTGAAACCTTATTTGTGTATGGGCAGGGTATAGCAAACATTTATATTTAGAGAGACAACAGAGGGACTCCGGTGACTCTAAACCAGCAAATTTTGAAAATCGTATGCCTTTAGAAGCTATTTGGAGTTTAATACAAGCACGTCTTTCAACTTCATATTTGAGAATATTAGCGGGAAACTAACCATGGTGGAGCCACAAAATTTATATACAGATACATTTTTATATTCATTATTAAGAATTTGATTACGTCACACTGCGGTGGTCGAGAGTACTACAGTATCTTTGATGGGAGCATTTTAGTAAGTTGTCAATATTACAAAATTATATCAACAGATGGCACTTTGTTCGCTGTCAATACAATTCCATTGGCTATTTGTATTTCCTTGCAAGTCAAAATTAAAGCAGCCATCATGGCGAACCCAAGAAAGTTTAGTGAGAAAATCGCACTACATAATCAAAAACAGGCAGAGGAAACAGCTGCCTTCGAACAAATTATGCGAGAAGTGTCAGATGCAACTAGTAAAGTGAGTATTAATATGTGAAAGTATCCTAGTTTGGCACTTAATTTAGAATTTTTGTAGGAAATGTAACTAGTCACTCTGCAGTAAACTCGTTATTTTATAATGTTTGGAATAGTCCTACGACGTTAAATACACACACACTCACATACCGTCACTTTTTGCCAACATAACACGATTTATGTATGTATAAAGCTTACGATGTTAGGAACCAATATTATTGGTCATTCTTCTATACTAATACTACTTTATTTTGAAGTTGACAAATGACACCTGTAATATTGTTTTGTTTGTATCATATCAATGTGATTATTTTCGAAATTCACATGCCTACCTTATAAATACATTCATTGGTTTTGTGTGAAAGTTGCTCTTTTAGTAGATATGGTTCCTTTTTAGACATAATTATCTTGAAATTTAGTACAGTATATTAATTTCATCTGGTTTATATTTACAACATTATTTTGCCAGGTCTTGTAATGATTTATTAGATTCCTATCATTACCAAAATCATACAATAGTGTCAACAACAGGAATAAGCAGACAACGTAAAAAACATATCAAAACATTATTTTTCCAGGTCTTGTGGTGATTTATTAGATTCCTACCACTTTCAAAATGATAACAATGGTGTCAACAACAGGAATATTCAGAAAACATAAAGAAAATATCAAACACAAGGCCTAAAATATAGATTAATATTTAATTAATAATCCATATTAAAGTACAAATCTACTAAAGTAGGTGCTGATGACTGGAAGATCTGGGTTCGAATCTCGGTCGGATAACCTCTAATGAGGGTTGTTTTCCCTTGATGGTTCCACACTTCTACCCAAATACGGGTAGATTGGGTTGCCTTTTAATGCTTCCATCCTAATCCAGGAATCCAATAAAGTAATTAATCATATACTGTATGCATATAACCTGAACAGTTAGTAAGACAGTGTGTTTTTTGATAGGAGTACTGTTGAAGAATTACTGAAGCATTTATTGGGTGGTATTTCTCATCTTCCACTTTTTAAGTTGATAGAAGTGTCAATGGTTGGCCTAAATGTCAATTAAAAGTTTATAACACTTCTTCAGAAACATCAAATCTGTCACAGACAATTAAGTATGTAGTATGTGTGAATTATCCTTGTCCAGAGCTTAATAATGCCACATTTTGACTACTGCCACGTAGTAGGGCCGATACAATTACTTAAGAGACGATCTAGCATAACGACTACAACTACAAAACACATATGTCTGATACATATTTAACTTAAATCGACATTACCATATTTCTAAGTATTTTAATAAACTGAGTTGGTTAAGAATACATGAAAGGCGAAGGCTACACTTATTAGTATTGGTTCACAAAATATTATCAACATCTCAGCCCCAATACCTCTCCTCACAATTCCTATTTCTGAAGGATAAACAGACCCATGTTACTAGATCAGAATCCACTCTACAGATGTCTATTCCCATACATAGATCTCAAACATATGCTCGTTCTTTTACTGCCATCGCATCATAGGCTTGGAACAAACTAGATAACTCGACTCATCACCTAACATCTAAAATTCCCTTCATGCGTGCGGTTAAGCAATTTATCTTGTCTAACAAGCTAAACTGAGTTATTAAAACTACTTGAACTTTAAATGAGTGTATGAATGAGCGTGCAAATGTTTTTCTACTTATTTGAATATTCCTTTATTAAAATTAGTTTGTATTTCAATAAATATAATATTGTATGTTGTATTCAACACTGGTTAAGTGGAAGAGAAGGCTAATGCCTTAACTTTGCCAGATAAATAAAGGCCATTATTATTATTATTATTATTATTATTATTATTATTATTATTAGTTTGCTAAATCTGGGAACATTTGGGCTTCGTATTGTTCATGGTTCCTTGAGAACAGGAGTGGAATCTGTCGATTGGAATATAAGTAGCTTATTTCATCACAAGTACTACCTGTTTACTTTCACTGACTCTCCAGCTCATCAAGCATTGTTTACCCAGTTGACAGGGTGTACAACTTTTCCTTTGAAGTTTTGTGGTGTGCGGTGGTTAGAGAATGCAAAGTACTTTCAAAGGATAGGATATTACAAATTCGGGAGCATGTTAAGTTTCTCAAAGAAGCAAAGCTCCCTAAAACAAAACTTCTAGAGACACTGAAAAGAGCAACAGAGCAACCAACCTGTGATCCATTCTTGAAGTGTAAACTAGCTTTCTGCAAAACAATTGCAGATGAATGTCAGCCTTTCCTCTTTGAGAGGGTTGGATATATTTTATTATTTCGCCATCATTTTCCCTGAACTGATTGGCAAGACGTTTGCTTTCCTATTCTTCCGTGAGAGGTTTGCTCTAGCCTGTAAGAGAGATGGAGGTCGGAATAAATGTAATTTTATTAATATTTTCACATGTATAGTACCATAAATTTACAATGGAAATTTTGTGAGAAAAAGGTCAGGGAACTTGAAAAAATAGTTAGGGAGAAGTTTTTTTACTAATATTGTAGGAACCCTCTCTTATACCAACAAAAATCTTTACATATTTTGCATGATACTTTTTTTTTATCACATTATTTCTAAGCTACACCTTATTATTTTTTTGAGAGTTGACTAAACACACAATCGGCAAATAATCTGCTGCCATCTCAACAATCGGCTCTTACATATTCAAATTATCATGGCATCTCTTAAGAAATGGTCACTGGTAGTGAACTAGGCATATTATGAAATTAGTTTAACATGGACATTGCACAAGTAAAATAAAAACTGAATAGAACCTACCTTCAGGGTTGGAGGCAAAGTATAATCTTAGACTCTTCCAATTTTATAAATTTAAATCTATGGCATATAAGATTTCAGTATCTAAGGGGTTAGAAAAAAAGGTTTTTGCTATTTTCTGATTAAAATTTTGGTGTTTTACATACAGTAAAAGTCAGTCCCATGCAAACATGATAATCCGGCATGCGTAGCCCTCCCTCGTACTAGTCTTTTTACTTCGCACCAGCGCCATTTGTATGCAAGTCAGTCTTTGTTTACATTGGTCAAATTGTGTGTCTTTTTTTATTACATAGCCTGTTTGTGATTGTGTGTCGAGTTCTTTAAATTGTTTTCTAAACCTACATTAGTTAAAGTGTTGATACAACTAAAGGAATGAAACTGGGAATATGTGACACTAACAAAACATCATCAACTGGACATTCATTATAAGTAAACTAGAAACACTACTATACATGAATTTAATATTATATATGCTACTATTTATTATATTAAAAACAGAATGAATGTGTTTCATTCTGTTACGTCTAAAAGTAGTACTGATATGCTGCAAACATTAACCCTTTTCTAAGTTAACCTTCTTGTTTTTACCCCATTACACAACAGGCCTACACTCCAATAATCCGGCATTGCCGAAGTCCTGATCATGCCAGATTATCAGACTTTTACTGTTTATAGGTACGGTGTGGTTATGCATGCCTACTGCACTGGTAAGGACAGAATCTTGAAACACCAAAGTGAAGGTGATTTCTGAAACACAAAGCGAGACACCGATTACTAATGTTTTTCAACATGCTTAAAACTTTATATTTTTCATATTAATTTCGATACAATGAGTAGAGTAAAAAGGGTCAGAATTGAAAATCAGAGTTGTTGAATCGTAAGATGTTCAAATCTATACAAATACAAGTCTAGTATGCAAACATTTTATTATTTTTGAAAAAATAATACTACTAGACAATATAAATAAACACATTTGACATTATACATTATTACCATTTTCCTAATAGGGCCTAGGCCTTGGGATGAAGAAAAACTAACAAAGTGGGCTGAAGCAGTCAATATTAAAAATTTAAGTAGACTAAATCTATTATCTATAATTTTTATATATCTTGACTTTTTTTCAAAGATGAACAAAGCCATAAATCGGTCAAGAAGCCAATTAATTTATATAATATTTTTATATATTATCAAACTAAACTCTTAACACCTAAACCACTGTGGTCCATAGAAATCGGTCACCACGCCGCTCAGAAATGTCATTGTTGTAAGACCTACCTTGTATTTTTTTTACAAAGTAGGCTAATGACTAGCTCATTTCAAGTTGTGCTATTTCTTATTTGTAGATCATGGGTTTATAATATGGGCCGAATGTTACATAATAATGTGTTATACCTATTCACTCCTGCCTTACAATCTTGTAGGTTAGTATAAAGGTTGAGTTTACATCTCAAACTTTGGTCGAATCAGTTAAATGTCCCACTTTAAATTAACCTAATCTCTTGTTAAATGATTGGTGAGAATCACAACCAAGATTAACTTTTTGAAAACTATATATATAATTATTAACATTTGAAATGATTATTTATACTTTATGAGATAAAAGGTATTTATGGCCCTTTTTTTTAATGAAGAGCTGAAATGGGTACATTGGCTAAACCATAATACAACTTGCATACGTTTTGGAAATATTGGTCTAAGGCATTATGTTCACATTTCACAAGGTCATTGTGAATGTGGAGATTGAGCCTTAAATCATGGCTGAGAGCATAAGGGGTGTTTTTCCACGTGCAATTTATCACTGTGCCTTTCCCATCTACTCTCCATGGTCATGTGGCTACACTTCCTAAAAAAAACTGTCCTCATTATTCCTAGCCCCAAGGTTATGTCGTTGATTACCCTTGTGTTTACATGCACAAAAAATTGAAGTGTGTAACCCGAATAGGCGATAAGACAGGAGTGAGGGCGGGGTGGGCGGTGGGCTGGCAAAAAGTGGGATGTTCAACATAAGGATTACCAACAACTTAGTCTTAAGAGGTATTTTAGAAGAAATTCATCAGCACTTAATAAGAATGATACTAGGGTATGGAAAACCACACTCAACATATCCGACTTATACTCAAACTTTCTTTTCCGTCAATTATGACCAAGTTAAATGTGCCACCTGTGCATTTTTAGGCCCGGGTCAAATTGTAAACACGGAAATATTATTCCATAACCAAGCCAAACTTATTAGATATTTAATAATAATTGATAATCACATTAGTCACAATGTGGTCTTAATTCTGTCTAAAATTGGTAACGTTAAATAAAAGCAATTAAAAAATTGGCCATGTGATTGTTAAATGTGTTTTAGAACGGTACTAGTTCAATATAAGTTTTTTTATTAGGGGTATAAATAAAAAATGTTGATGATTATCATGATGACTATGCCGATAATAATAGTAAGCATACCGGTACCATAGTTTTTTTGATAGCCACATTAAGTTGTAGGGACATTGGATCATGATCATAAATTTCTAGCGAATATTGCATGGTAAAATATTAATCAGTCATGACTTATTTGAGAACAATTTCATGGTTTTAAATAGACAAGATTTTTGACCAATAAAACTAACTTAATGACTACATATTGTACTCTTTATTTTTTGTATACCTCGTCTTACTACTTATGTGGACTATCTACATATTAATTTTAAACTATGGGGTAGATATGCAGAAGATATAAGTTAGAGTAAATGTACCCACATTTGCATGGAGGTAGAGTGGAAATCCATTTATGAAAAAAAACCTACCAGGATTTGAACCTGTCACGAGTATTTAAGTCCACTTTGAGATTTTGTGATCACCAATGCAGGGAAAAAGTTCTTTAATTTAGGCAATGGGCACATTATAATCTAATTCATTATTTAAAATTGATAAATCTGAGAAAAGGACAGTTTCATAGTGTTTTTGTTATTTATTTTTAAATAATGAATGATTCTAATGAAAAACATTTCAAGATAATGTAAACCAAGTACTCGTAGTGAAAACCAATTTCGATAAAAACAAAAAAAATTCAATTTCATCTAAACTCACATAAAAAGTTTGCCACTGCTTGTGTTTGCAAACCTGATATATTTATTTATTTAACAACGAGTTTAGGAAGGATTGTAATTTAGGAAGGGTTTAGTTCCCAAAAGCACAGCCATGTGTCCCAAATCAATAATTTTCTGGAATTTTGGTCCCTGTCAATTCCAAACTAGACCTACTTTAAAAACTAAGAATTAAAATGAAGATTCATCTCCATTGATATTGAAATGTTTTCCTTGGATAAGGTCTAAGTACTAGCATACTAACCGCAAAGAGTGTGTTACCTAACGCACTTGACTGATGTGGGAACATAGTGAGTGTTCAGTTCTTGACCAGGAACGTAAAGGGATGTTCCACATTGTGGTTTTTCAATCTTTCACCACGTGAACTATGGCTCATTTTGTTAAAACTAGCACCAGGCAAATTCTTGCTCATTTCGTTAAAATTAGCCTTCATCTTGTTTCTTTAGACATTGTACTTTTGGGCTATTTACATATTTGCACTAATGGACTGGGAACATGGAAGCTGTAACTAAGAGGAAATTTACCCAAATTTGTGTGGAGAGAGAGTGGGAAAACATATAGGAAACAAACCATCCTATTTACACCTGACTGGCACTCAAACCTTGATGTCTCTCATCAGCAGTCTAGTTTCTTGTGAGAGTGACGCCTTAAACTAGGCATTCTCAACCGTTCCCTGGCTGAGGGTCGCATACGTTTTTGAGGATTTGGCCGGGGGTTATAAATGAAATTTATAGGACCTTAATGCCCAAATATAGTAAAAACATTAACAAATAATCATTTATTTGAAACGCACACATATACTGGAAACTTCAAAGAAATTAGCCAGCATCCATATTAGCTCCAAGAGCCTAATTTGTTATTTATTTCCACAATTTTAACTGTTTCTATTTGATCTGGCAGGCGGCTCAGAGCAAACTCGGTGGACACGGCTTGGACATGCCTGCCTGGAACTATCCGACCACAACCACCGAAGCAGGTTTTAGATTAAATAGTGGGTTGATTGTTGGTTATTGTATTCAAGTTAAAGCCACATAATATACAAATGAGGTGAGGGGGAAAGCACTTATCATCACAAGCGGCTTTCCTCCCATTGGCATATGTAAACTTCAGAAAACAATCTATTAATTCACTAAACATCTTGTAAGACACATAAGTGAAACCCTTTCAACACACACACAAATGTTTATTTGGAAAACTCTCATGCTAATCTGGCAATGCATAAATAATATTGTGGTCAAACTCCACTGATAAAAATACCACAATTTGACCACCAAAGAATAGGCTACTATAAACCAAACATGAGGCTTTAAACCACACATACCTCTGCTTTTATGAATAATTAATAATTATTTAATAAACGATAAATATTCTTTCATTTTTTCCCCTCATATAGCTTACAGAAAAATTTGAGGAGTTTCAATCCAATCTGCTCATATTTTTAATTCTGTGTTATTATATTGTTGAGTAGTAGTTTTCTAGCATAATTTGTAAAAGGGTTTCATTATTTCTATACTAAAATCTTTAATAAATCTGTTCATGAAACTACAGGTGAACTTGTATATCACATTAAAGAAAACAAACTTGTAAAAACTTCTTTTAGGGATGAAGTTAATTCCTCTGTTAAGTATTTCATTTGTCAACTATTTTTTTTATAGGTCTATATGACAAATATTAGTCTTCAAACAAATAGCCTAGTAAATTTGTAGTTAGTAGTTGAACTGCAGTGAGTGCAGATGTACCAGACTCCCTTTCACACTCAGTTTGACTCTAACCTGTGTTCCCTGTCCGTAAAAGTGGTATTAACTCAGGGTGACCGCTAATTGAGAAAACAGGAAACGATGCTTAAAATTTGTACATCAGGAAATATCCTGGCAAAAGTTCTTTAAATTTGCCATTTGTCGGAAATTTGTTGGCGAGGAACATCTTAAATAACTTTTAACGGCATACAAATTTCAAACATTTGTTAGGGAAGACAGCTTGAAAAAATTCTAAAAATATTTTATTAAAAAAAACAGGCAAGTAGCTTCCAAATCTAAAAAAAAAAGTTCAGGGGGAGGATCACTCCAAATATAGAGAAGTCTAATTTAAACAAAAAATTAGACAAGGGCCTCTTAAAATAGCTCCTTTTCAAATATTTTTCGGGGCCTAGTTCTCAGAACCTCCCTACAAAAATATAGTTCTGCCACCACTAGGTGTAGCACATTTGTATACATACTACTGTTTAACTAGAATACTCTACTCATGGCTGAGCACACATCACAAATGGAATAATTACTCCCGGTTTCAGAAGTTTAAAAAAATGTGATGAAGATGAAGCGTAAATGCAATGGTTGTATCTTGAACTTTTTTTTTTTAAGTGTGGAAGGGTGATGGCTCTTGGTGAAATCTACCAACAGGAGGTGGTTGATTTTTTTTAACAAAGAGCTATCGTGAAGTAATTTAAGGTTTTCTAAGACATACGTTGGGTTGTAGGTGGTATGAATTGTGTAGGACTCCAAGTCTCCCGACCAAGGCATTGAACAGAAATACTTATTCAGCGGTTGCTCAAGTACTAAGATTAGGTGGCCTGTTCAACACACGCTTTACAAAAAATTTTCGCTAAAACTAGTTAATTCAAAGTATCACAATAGAAGGAAAAGTTGTTTGATTTTTTTTTTTTTTTTTT